>ML663573.1:3585769-3597328 GCA_007570785.1 Antilocapra americana
ATATATATATATATATATATATATATATATATAAAGAATACTTGCTTTCTTGAGTGATCAGATGAAGTTATTTCGTGTGATCTGCAGTTTGTAGATGATGTGAGCATGGGAGTCTTGTGGGTCAAGACCACCTATGTCCCCTGTGCTAAAAACAAAATTCTCAAAATCTTCTTGGGGAAAGAAGGTATTGTCCCCCATTGTTCTAGATGAGGAAGACTGGAAGGTGCATCTGGGTCTCACAAACAGCTACAAGAGTTTCTAACACAGAATTCTGTCCCCTCCTCCTCACCTCTCTGTCTCTCTCTGTCTCTTCCCATATCTTTTCTCTGCCCTGGATAAAGTAGGCAGCTTTCTCCAAAGATTAAGAGAAATAGGAACAACCACCAGAAACAATGAACTTGCATCCTGCCAGATTCCCTGGGAAAGCCATCTTCTTGTCTTGGTTCTGGTTTGTGTCCTGCGCAGAGCCTCTTGCAGCTTGGGTCACGTGCTTCCCTGCATTTGCTGCTGAGTCCTCAGTTTTCTAAATAATTCACCCTCTCCTTCCATTCCCACCCCATCCCTTGTGTTCACTGTTCTCTCAATAGTTAGTATAACTATTGATTGGTCCTCTAATTTCCTTCCCTCTTTCCTTTCTTTATTTCCTCCTTTTTTTTTCTTCTGTTTTCTTTTTTACTTTGGGGAAGTATTCTCAACTTCATTTTTCTTACCTTCTATTTAATTTTTTAGGGATGCCATCTTGGTTTTAATACCCAGGAGTCTCTTTCTTATTCTGCGAATGATACTTTTTTTTTTTAAGTTTTCTCTTTTTTATAAGAACGTTGTCTCTCATCCTCTCTGAGTATATTAACTGACAGTGATTGGTTTATTTCTTTGCTTGTTTTCATGTTTCCTTCGCTTTTTTCCCAAGCTGTCTATATTTGTGATCACTCCTGCATCTTAAAGACTGTCCTCAGATGCCTGGCCATCCCTGGCTGTCTGCTCATATTTGGGTATAAAACACTCAGCTGCGTCTTAAAAGTTCTGAATGTTGCTGGACTTACAGTTAGGGTGTAACTATGATAGTTAATTTTATATTACAACTTGGCTGGGCCATGGGGTGCCCCGATATTTTGTCAGTTATTATTCTGTGTATTTCTTGAGGGTGTCTTGGCATGTGATTAACATTTAAATGGGTAAAATGAGTAAAGCAGACTGCCCTCCCTCATCTGGGTGGGCATCACTGAAGCAGTTGAAGGCCTGCTTAGAACAAAAAGCTGACCTTACCCAGAATAAGGAGATTTCTCCTGCCTGACTACTTTCAAGGGGGTACATTGTTTTCTTCCTTCATGGAGTCTTCAGCCTCAAACTAAAACATTACCTCTCCCTTTAAAAGTGTTTCAACTAGTTTCCCAATAATCAGAGTCTAACTGCAGCCCCATTCAGCACCTCTACTTTCAGGTTGCTGATGCCTCAAATTTCTGAGACTTTCTGGGGTCCTGCCATGACAATTGGCTTGTTGCTGATTGACTGCCACCTACCACCCCTGGCAGGAACTTAGAGCTCAGTGTTCTCTAGTCTGAGTCATTTACAACTTGTTCATTCACTTGTTCAGTTTCCAAAATCAGTTAGAATCATTTACTGTTATCTCCTCTCTTCTTTCTGTTTGGTT
Organism: Antilocapra americana; assembly: GCA_007570785.1. Taxonomy (NCBI): domain Eukaryota; kingdom Metazoa; phylum Chordata; class Mammalia; order Artiodactyla; family Antilocapridae; genus Antilocapra; species Antilocapra americana. Next base: position 3,587,421 of record ML663573.1, read on the forward strand.
TTAAACTTTAAATTTTTTTTCTTTACTATTATTTTAGTGGGGCTTTGAAAAAAAGCAGAGATAAATACATGTGTTAATATTCTACATTTAAGCAGAATTTACAGGGTTATAATCACATACAGAAGATTGTCCATGCACTGCTAACAAGTATGGGATTTCTTTTGGGGATGATGAAATATTCTCAGATTGATTGTGGTTATGGTTGCACAACTCTGTAAACATACTAAAAACCACTGAATTTTATACTGTAAGTAAGTGAATTGCATGGTATTTAAATTATATATCTATAAAGTCATTACAGTAACAAAAAAAAAAAGAAGAAGAAGAAGAAGAAAAGACTTCCTGTGTAGCTAAAGTCCTCAATAATGACAAGACGCAAAGCTGCAAACACCACGTTCAAACATGGATCATGGGCAAGTAAGCAGACTATTGAATCTATGAGAAAAGAAATTATAATGCAAAACCTTTTCTAAAATCTATTGTGATTCTTAAGAAAAGCACAATAAGGCATTTCTATATTTTGTGACTGTAATACAAGACAAAAACTTAGGTTTGAAAATACGAACTCAAACAATAAATGAAATCAGGTGATTCAACAAAAAGTTCAATCCATAGATTTAAAGATATAAAACTAAGGGTGCTTGAGTGGGTTCACTTTAGCTGCCTGTGTCTTAAACAGCTGTCAAAATAGCATTTGGGGTAGATACTTTTCTGATGAACTTTATTGAATGATATTTTCAGGTCTTTCTGTGTACGCCAACGGTTAGGTTTGTGGGGGGAAGCAACTTGTAACCTGAGGACATGTCAAAACCAGAAGGCAAGTTCATTTCATATTTCTGCATCAGTTAAACTGTTGCCAGGAAGTAGATGAGCATCCAGGAAAATTTTAATCAGGTACCAGAAACCTACAGGGATGGCTTTGTGTTCAGTAACCATTTTGTGGATACAATGAAGGGAAATGGCCCAATAGAAGAATAACATCTGGAGTGGCCCAAATGCACAACTCTAGACCTGGTCAGTTTAAATGTCACCGGATGGATGATAGTATCATTTTAAAATACGTTTCTATTGATGTGCCAAATGGGGTTGGACAAGTATTATTCTATGTGGCATGGAACATTTGCTCTCCTCACATCCTGGAAAGTGATATTTACTTTTTGGTTTGTATTTTTATGACTGGCTGATACTATGTTCTTTGTGGGCCAAAACCTCATCTCCCAAGAAACAAAACAGGATCCCCCAAACCCAGCACTAAACAGGCCAGCTGGCCCTGAGTCTAGTAGAAATGAACTGAGAAAGACTCACATGACCTGGCTTCCAGCCGGTGGCACATTCACCACAGATGTGAGCTTACTGTGGTCATAAGGTCTCTGACCTTGAGTCTACTCCTTTGTTAAACGTGTAGAACCCAGGGTAAGGTCAAGGAGCCATAGAATAAGGTCTGTGAATGCGATCTGTCAACAACACAGTGTTAGAAACGTCAGTTATCATTTTAGGTGGACAGGGATATGGCATGTAGGAGAAAAAAAAGACAGGGCGAGAAATAGTGGGACCTGCCCAATAAAAAAAATTCTCACCTCTAATTCAAACAATTTTAAGGTAAAAGGGATACTTGGACATATTTCTTGGGAAAATTCTTGATGCCTGATTGCTTTTAAACGGGTCTGTTGGCCCTGGTTCTCTCACACCGTTTCAGACACACACACACAGTGGTTCCCCAAATGCAGGGGCCTCATGCTGCTGTTCAGCGGCCAAGTCTTGTCTGACTCATTGCGACCCCATGGACTGCAGCACACCAGGCCTCCCTGTCCATCACCAACTCCCGGAGTCTGCCCAAGTTCATGTCCATTGAGTCGGTGATGCCATCCAGCCATCTCATCCTCTGTCGTCCCCTTCTCCTCCTGCCCTCAATCTTTCCCAGCATCAGGGTCTTTTCCAATAAGTCAGCTCTTCGCATCAGGTGGCCAAAGGATTGGAGCTTCAGCTTCAGCATCAGTCCTTCCAAAGAGTATTCAGGGTTGATTTCCTTTAAGATTGACTGGTTTGATCTCCTTGCTGAGAGAAGGCTCTCAAGAGTCTTCTTTAAAAGATGATAACGATGACCCTATATGTGAGACAGCAGAAGAGACACAGATGTAAAGAAGAGACTTTTGGACTCTGGGAGAAGGCAAGGGTGGGATGGTTTGAGAGAATAGCATTGAAACATGTATATCACCATACGTGAAACAGATCGCCAGTTGCTTGAGACAGGGTGCTCAGGGCTGGTGCACTGGGATGACCCTGAGGGATGGGATGGGGAGGGAAGTGGGAGGGCGGTTCAGGATGGGGGACACATGTATGCCCATGGCTGATTCATATCAATGTATGGCAAAAACCACAACAATATTGTAAAGTAATTAGCCTCCAATTAAAATAAATTTTTAAAAAAAGAGTCTTCTTTAACACCATAGTTCGAAGTTTGCCAGATAGTCCACACAAAAACCCTAATCTTTACAGACGTTTTGGTGATGGCCACAACAAGCAAGTCAGCTTACAGAAAATGCTGCAGGATGTTATTTTATTTACCCAGTTCTGAACAGCCTGACACTACCCACACCATACATCCTCTGAGGAGCTAAGGGGATTCCTGTTTGCTGAGAGTTTAGGTCATGCGAGGAAATGCTGCTTGAGACAGGGGTGGGTGTGGTGGCAGGGTATCAAGGGAGGGGGCTTCCCAAGCCTAGGCTTCATGGCTACTGAGTTTTGGATTAGGCTCAAGATGACTGATTTTGAAGTTTGCAGAGACACAGAAAATGTTTGCTCTATCAATTACAATCATAGTCAACCAAGAATTATATTTACTTTTATCTTTGAATAACTAAAACCTAATATCTTCAACAGTAGGGGAACTGTTTCATTGATCAAACTGGCCCCTTGATAATATCCACTAAGAAATAGGAGAAATAATGGCATCATTATATTCTGTATTTGGTGCAGGAGTCATGGATGAGTCAGGCAAACTATGGATGGTTCACTGAATACAGGTGATGGGGGGATCCCCAGAGGCCCCTTGATTTAAAGCACTGGTGCCCTCCTGGGAGAATCAAGCAGCCCAAGCGCAACATTGGCATGGAGGGGGATGGGAGAGAAGGCGATTGGAAGGTGACAAAATCGCTATCATAAAATATGAATAACAATATCATAAATATTAATAATTAATCATTTATAATTAATAAATAATTAATATTTCATAATAATATTACTAATATATAATATTAGAAGATGACTTAGTGGTTAAGACTCCACATTCCCAGTGCATGGGGCCTGGGTTCAATCCCTGGCCAGGGAATTGGGTCCCATATGCTGCAACTAAGACGCAAAGCAGCCAAATAAATAATGTATGAGTGTTCTTGAAAGTATTTAGAAAGGAGTTACATTTTCAAAAAATTAAAGATAACAAATGAGCTGTCTGGATACTGAGTCTAGTCCTCCACTGTCCCAGTTCGGTCTCCCATTACCTTCTCCTGCCGCCTTCCCCATGATAGACTCTGACTTGAACAAGACTTCTCCAAGATAAAAACTTCAGAAACAGGAACAAGAGATTTCTCACCCCGTGTTATTTGGGAGGTTCCTTTAACCCTCTTTGGAATATTATGGGACTGTCTAGAAAAAGACTGTGTGGACTCCCCTCCCATCTTCTTCATCTCCATTTATTATCCAGATACTCATGAGCAAGTCACTTAACTCCCTCAACCTTCACTTTCCTCATCTATGAACAGGAGTCTGCACATTCTAATGGTCATCTTAGAGGTAGGAGGGTGTGTGTGTGTGTGTGTGCATTAAATGACATATAACCCATTAGGCAAGTACTCAGTACATGTTAAGAGCCATTTTTGTCCCTTTTCTTTTTCTGAGTTATTATTGCTCTTGCCTTTACTAATGGGCTTTGTATTAGGGTATTATTTTTTTCAAGAAAAAAAATCAGAGTGTTGAGCTAGGGAGAGTTATGATTTTCAAATTTAAAGACAAGTATCATATTTAAGGGCTTCGTAACCTATTCAGGGCTTCCCTGGTGGTTCAGATGGTAAAGAATCTGCCAATGCAGGAAACTCAGGTTCAATCCCTGAGTCAGGAAGATCCCCTGGAGGAGGACATGGCAACCTACTCCAGTATTTTTGCTTGGAGAATCCCAGGGACAGAGGAGCCTGGCGGGCTACAGTCCACGACGTTGCAAAGAGTTGGAGGACTGAGAGACTAACATTTTCACTTTCATCCTATTTAAAAAGGCAGGGAACTCAACATTAACTTTGTCAAGAGAGCTCTGTATCTCAAACAATCAGCTTCTTGTTCACTGTTAAGTTCAATAAAAGTACACAAAGTCCTTAGAGACCTGATAATAATTAAGAATTTTCACAGGCTTCTTCCTAAAGCTCCTTTTAATGACTGGCTCAATATTTGGGTGGTCCTTCAACTGGCTGCTTTTGTTGTTTTATGTCTTCTCTAGTTCTCAATCTGAAATAAATGGGGGAAATTTCTAAATCAGAACATTCGTTCCACCACTTGTCCTTCTTTCCTATTCTGATTTTAATAATGAGATGTTATTATTCTAGACAAAGCATCTAGAAATTGAATACTGTTTCAAAATCTGCTTATTTATATTTCTCCTGGAACTTTGTGCAGCACCCTGCGTTCTGTAGGAAACATCTGTCTTCAGGGTTTTTTTTTTTTTGTATCACAAGCGGCAGTTTAGTACAGGGCATGGCGGGCCTGGGTGCAGGCAGATAACTCCCCCGCAGGGACCAGCCCACACATGTGTCCAGGGGCATCCACAGCCGTATCCTCAAGGGAGCACTCGCGCTCGTGGGCTGAGAACACACTAGGGTGTGGTCCAAGGGGAAATGACCCCAGAGACTCCAAAAAAGTGTCTCTTAGTGATAAGAGACCAGCGTGTTGCTAGGAAGGAGACCTTAGTACTTCTGCGATGTGGTAACGTTGGATACTCTTCTTAAAATGAGCTTGGCTATTGTAAACAATGCGGCGATGAACATTGGGGTACACGTGGCTCTTTCAATTCTGGTTTCCTCGGTGTGTATGCCCAGCAGTGGGATTGCTGGGTCATATGGCAGGTCTATTTGCAGTTTTTTAAGGAATCTCCACACTGTTTTCCATAGTGGCTGTACTAGTTTGCATTCCCACCAACAGTGTAAGAGGGTTCCCTTTTCTCCACATCCTCTCCAGCATTTATTGCTTGTAGACTTTTGGATGGCAGCCATTCTGACTGGTGTAAAGTGGTACCTCATTGTGGTTTTGATTTGCATTTCTCTGATAATGAGTGATGTTGAGCATCTTTTCATGTGTTTGTTAGCCATTTTTATATCTTCTTTGGAGAAATGTCTGTTAAGTTCTTTGGCCCACTTTTTAATTGGGTTGTTTATTTTTCTAGAATGGAGCTGCAGGAGTTGTTTGTAAATTTTTGAGATTAATTGTTTGTCTGTTGCTTCATTGGCTATTATTTTCTCCCATTCTGAAGGCTGTCTTTTCACCTTGCTTATAGTTTCCTTTGTTGTGCAAAAGCTTTTAATTTTAATTAGGTCCCATTTGTTTATTCGTGTTTTTATTTCCAATATTCTGGGAGGTGGGTCATGGAGTATCCCGCTTTGGATTATAGCAGAGAGTGTTTTGCCTATGTTATCCTCTAGGAGTTTTATAGTTTCTGGTCTTATGCTTAGATCTTTAATCCATTTTGAGTTTATCTTTGTGTATGGTGTTAGAAAGTGATCTAGTTTCATTCTTTTACAAGTGGCTGTCCAGTTTTCCCAGCACCACTTGTTAAAGAGGTTGTCTTTTCTCCATTGTATATTCTTGCCTCCTTTGTCAAAGATAAGGTGTCCATAGATGCGTGGATTTATCTCTGGGCTTTCTATTCTGTTCCATTGATCTATGTTTCTGTCTTTGTGCCAGTACCATACTGTCTTAATGACTGTGGATTTGTAGTATAGCCTAAAGTCAGGTAGGTTGATTCCGCCAGTTCCATTCTTCTTTCTCAAGATTGCTTTGGCTATACGAGGTTTTTTGTATTTCCATACAAATTGAGAAATTATTTGTTCTAATTCTTTGAAGAAGACCTCTGGTAGCTTGATAGGAATTGCATTGAATCTATAGATTGCTTTAGGTAGTATACTCATTTTCACTATATTGATTCTTCCAATCCATGAGCACGGTACATTTCTCCATCTGTTTGTGTCCTCCTTGATTTCTTTCATCAGTGTTCTATAGTTTTCTATATACAAGTCTTTTGATTCTTTAGGTAGAAATACTCCTAAGTATTTTATTCTTTTTGTTTCGATGGTGAATGGAATTGTTTCCTTAATTTCTCTTTCTGATTTCTCACTGTTAGTGTATAGGAATGCCAGGGATTTCTGTGTGTTGATTTTGTATCCTGAAACTTTGCTATATTCACTGATTAGCTCTAGTAATTTTCTCGTAGAGTCTTTAGGGTTTTCAATATAGAGGATCATGTCATCAGCAAACAGAGAGAGTTTTACTTCTTCTTTTCCAATCTGTATTCCTTTGATTTCTTTATCTGCTCTGATTGCTGTGGCCAAAACTTCCAAAACTATGTTGAATAGTAGTGGTGAGAGTGGGCACCCTTGTCTTGTCCCTGATTTCAGGGGGAATGCTTCCAGTTTTTCACCATTGAGGATAATGTTTGCTGTGGGTTTGTCATATATAGCTTTTATTATGTTGAGGTATGTTCCTTCTATTCCTACTTTTTGGAGGGTTTTTATCATAAATGGATGTTGAATTTTGTCAAAGGCTTTCTCTGCATCTATTGAGATAATCATGTGATTTTTATTTTTCAATTTGTTAATGTGGTGTATTACATTGATTGATTTGCGAATATTGAAGAATCCTTGCATCCCTGGGATAAAGCCTACTTGATCATGATGTATGATCTTTTTGATGTGTTGTTGGATTCTATTTGCTAGAATTTTGTTGAGGATTTTTGCGTCTAAGTTCATCAGTGATATTGGCCTGTAGTTTTCTTTTTTTGTGGCATCTTTGCCGGGTTTTGGAATTAGGGTGATGGAGGCCTCATAGAATGAGTTTGGAAGTTTACCTTCGTCTGCAATTTTCTGGAAGAGTTTGAGTAGAATAGGTGTTAGCTCTTCTCTAAATTTTTGGTAGAATTCAGCTGTGAAGCCATCTGGTCCTGGGCTTTTGTTTTTTGGAAGATTTCTGATTACGGTTTCAATTTCCATGCTTGTGATGGGTCTATTAATATTATCTATCTCTTCCTGGTTTAGTCTTGGAAAGTTATACTTTTCTAGGAATTTGTCCATTTCATCCAAATTGTCCAGTTTATTTGTATATAGTTGCTGATAATAGTCTCTTATGATCCTTTGTATTTCTGTGTTTTCTGTTGTGATCTCTCCGTTTTCATTTCTAATTCTGTTGATTTGGTTCTTCTCCCTTTGTTTCTTGATGAGTCTGGCTAACGGTTTGTCAATTTTATTTATCTTCTCAAAGAACCAGCTTTTGGCTTGGTTGATTTTTGCTATGGTCACTTTTGATTCCTTTGCATTAATTTCTGCCCTGATCTTTAAGATTTCTTTCCTTCTACTAGACCTGGGCTTCTGCATCTCTTCCCTTTCTAGTTGCTTTAGGTGTATAGTAAGGTCATTTATTTGATTTTTCTCTTGTTTCCTGAGGTGAGCTTGTATTGCTATGAACTTTCCCCTTAGCATTGCTTTCACAGTGTCCCATAGGTTTTGAGCTGTTGTGTTTTCATTTTCATTCGTTTCCATGCATAACTGAATTTCATTTTTAATTTCTTCTGTGATTTGTTGGTTATTCAGCAGTGTGTTGTTGAGCCTCCATATGTTGGAAGTTTTGAGAGGTTTTCTCCTGTAGTTGATATCTAATCTCACTGCATTGTGGTCAGAAAAGATGCTTGGGATGATTTCAATATTTTTGAATTTATCAAGGTTAGATTTATGGCCCAGGATGTGATCTATCCTGGAGAAGGTCCCGTGTGCACTTGAGAAAAAGGTGAAATTCCTTGTTTTGGGGTGGAATGACCTATAGATATCAATTAGGTCTAGTTGGTCTATTGTTTCATTTAAAGTTTGAATTTCCTTGTTACTTTTCTGTCTAGTTGATCTATCCATTGGTGTGAGTGGTGTATTAAAGTCTCCTGCTATTATTGTGTTGTTGTTGATTTCCCCTTTCATATTTGTTAGCATTTGCCTTACATATTGTGGAGCTCCTATGTTAGGTGCATAAATATTTATAATTGTTATTTCTTCTTCCTCGATTGATCCTTTGATCATTATGTAATGTCCATCTTTATCTCTTTTCACTGCCTTTATTTTAAAGTCTACTTTATCAGATATGAGTATTGCCACTCCTGCTTTCTTTTGGTCTTTATTTGCATGGAATATCTTTTTCCAGCCTTTAACTTTCAGTCTATATGTGTCCCTAGGTTTGAGGTGGGTCTCTTGTAGACAACATATATAGGGGTCTTGTTTCTGTATCCAATCGGCCAATCTTTGTCTTTTGGTTGGGGCATTCAGCCCGTTTACATTTAAGGTAATTATTGATAAGTATGATCCCGCTGCCATTTATTTTATTGTTTTGGGCTCCAGATTATCTATCCCATCGGTGTTTCCTATCTAGGAAAGATCCTTTAGCATTCGTTGGAGGGCTGGTTTGGTGTTGCTGAATTCTCTCAGTTTCTGCTTGTCTGAGAAAATTTTGAATTCTCCTTCAAATTTGAATGAGATCCTTGCTGGGTAGAGTAGTCGGGGTTGTAGATTGTTTTCTTCCATGACTTTAAGTATGTTTTGCCATTCCCTTCTGGCCTGAAGCGTTTCTGTTGAGAGATCAGCTGTTATCCTTATGGGATTCCCCTTGTGAGTTATCTTTTGCTTCTCCCTTGCTGCTTTTAATATTTGGTCTTTGTATTTGATATTTGCCAATTTGATTAATATGTGTCTTGGGGTGTCCCGCTTGGGGTTCATTCTATTTGGGATTCTCTGTGTTTCTTGGACCTGAGTGGCTATTTGCTTCCCCAATTTAGGGAAGTTTTCTACAATTATCTCTTCAAGAATTTTCTGATGGTCTTTCTTTTTGTCTTCTTCTTCTGGGACTCCTATGATTCGAATATTGGTGCGTTTAATATTGTCCCAGAGGTCTCTAAGGTTGTCTTCATTTCTTTTAATTCTTTTTTCATTTTTCCTTTCTGTTTCATTTATTTCTGTCATTCTGTCTTCTACCTCACTTATTCTGTCTTCTATCTCTGTTATTCTACTGTTGGTTCCCTCCAGGGTGTTTTTGATCTCATTTATTGCATTATTCATTGTATTTTGTCTCTTTTTCATTTCTTCTAAGTCTTTGTTAAAGCTTACCTGCATCTTCTCAATCCTTGCCTGCAGGTTATTGAGCTGTAACTCCAACTTATTTTCCAGGTTTTGGATCATTTTCACTATCATTATTCGGAATTCTTTGTCAGGTAGACTTCCTATCTCTTCGTCTTTTGTTTGGTCTAGGGGGTATTTATCCTGTTCCTTTACTTGCTGGGTATTTCTCTGCCTTTTCATCTTGTTTATCTTGCTGTGTTGTCCCTTTATTGTGGGGATTCCTCTCTATGGGAGGGGTTGGATGCGTGGTTTGTCGAAGTTTCCTGGGTGGAAAGGCTTGTGTGGTTTTCTGGTGGGTGAGTCTAGGTTTCCTCACTGTTACTTTCCAGGGCCTAGGATGGATTGGCTCCCCTCCTGGACAAGCTGTAAGTGACGGAGCAGCAGCAACGACTCTGGTTGCCGCAGAGACGTCACCAGACGGCCTGCTGCAGCTCCCAGCCAGGCAGCAGTTACTTGTCTCGACTGAGAGACTTTCATTTTCACTTTCATATGTGGAAGGTTAATTTC
>ML663573.1:3597728-3697925 GCA_007570785.1 Antilocapra americana
AGTTTGCATTCCCACCAACAGTGTAAGAGGGTTCCCTTTTCTCCACATCCTCTCCAGCATTTATTGCTTGTAGACTTTTGGATGGCAGCCATTCTGACTGGTGTAAAGTGGTACCTCATTGTGGTTTTGATTTGCATTTCTCTGATAATGAGTGATGTTGAGCATCTTTTCATGTGTTTGTTAGCCATTTTTATGTCTTCTTTGGAGAAATGTCTGTTAAGTTCTTTGGCCCACTTTTTGATTGGCTCTTTTATTTTTCTAGCATGGAGCTGCAGGAGTTGCTTGTATATTTTTGAGATTAATTGTTTGTCCGTTGCTTCATTGGCTATTATTTTCTCCCATTCTGAAGGCTGTCTTTTCACCTTGCTTACAGTTTCCTTTGTTGTGCAGAAGCTTTTAATTTTAATTAGGTCCCATTTCCGATAATCTGGGAGGTGGGTCATAGAGGATCCCGCTTTGGTTTATGTCGGAGAGTGTTTTGCCTATGTTATCCTCTAGGAGTTTTATAGGTTCTGGACTTATGCTTAGATCTTTGATCCATTTTGAGTTTATTTTTGTGTATGGTGTTAGAAAGTGTTCTAGTTTCATTCTTTTACAAGTGGCTGTCCAGTTTTCCTAGCACCACTTGTTAAAGAGGTTGTCTTTTCTCCATTGTATATTCTTGCCTCCTTTGTCAAAGATAAGGCGTCCATAGATGCATGGATTTATCTCTGGGCTTTCTATTTTGTTCCATTGATCTATATTTCTGTCTTTGTGCCAGTACCATACTGTCTTAATGACTGTGGATTTGTAGTATAGCCGCATTGTTTACAATAGCCAGGACATGGAAGCAACCTAGATGCCCATCAACTGACGAATGGATAAGAAAGCTGTGGTACATACACACAATGGAATATTACTCAGCATTAAAAAAAAAATTTATTTGAATCAGTTCTACTCAGGTGGATGGAACTGGAGCCTATTATCCAGAGTGAAGTAAGCCAGAAGGAAAAACAACAATATAAGATACTAACGCATATATATGGAATTTAGAAAGATGGTAATGAGAACCCTGCATGCGAGACAGCAAAAGGAACGCAGATGTATAGAACGGACACATGGACTCTGTGGAAGAGGGCAAGGGTGGGATGATATGGGAGAATGGCATTGAAACATGTTAATTACCATATGTGTAATCAATCGCCAGCCCAGTGTTGATGCTCGGGGCTGGTGCACCGGGATGTCCTAGGGGGAGGGAGTCGGGAGGGGGGAGGGAGGGGGAGCATGTGTAGATCCATGGCGGTTTCATGTTACTGTATGGCAAAACCAACACAATAAAGTAAAGAAAATTAAAAAGAAAAAGAAAGAAAATAAAATATTTCATATGATTAAATACTTAATTAAAAACAAAATGAGCTTGGGTCCTTTGAGGACTGTGTGCTTTGAAAAATTCTGCTAACCAGACTATTGACTTTCCATTGAGATCTCTCGTTTTGGTGGGACTGCTGTGTAAGAAATATGATTGCAATCTTTTCTTGTTCTGGGCTTTGTTTGCTTAGACCTGACCTTCACGTATTGGACTAACAAATGAAATCCACTATTTTTTAAGACCTTTAGTACCTTATAGAGGCCAAGGATTTAAGAGAAAAGGAAGAGCACAAAGACTACTAGTTCCTATATTCAGAAGGCAAACCTTCCAAAATGGAGACCAATACTCATCAGATATATTTTTACATCTATTGATGTTGTTAGTTTTTAATTGAATTGACTGATTAAAATTTCCCACTGTGATTGCCCTACATCCCTGATCATCTGGAACAGTATTTGATAAAATAAAAAAATTAAATGAGCTTCTGCAGTTTTTTTTTTTTGGCCACACCACGTGGTACACAGGATCTTAGTCCCCTGACCAGGGACTAGAACCCTCAGTGCCTGCCGCGGCAGCACAGAGTCTAAACCAACGGACCGCGAGGGACATCCTCGAGCCTCTTCACTTCTAAACTGCTGTTACCCCCAGTGGCCTGTCGGAACTGGCCCCACAACCGTCTCTTCCCCACGCCACATTCTGTACATCCCATCAGAAGCTTGAAATCAACCTTGGCAGAAGTAGTTCTGCCATGGAAATATGCATTATACTGCAAATCAAAGCTTGATCTTTCTCCAGACAGCTGGCTGTTAACATTTACAGGCACATCCCTGGTTGTAGGCCTTCTCTGTAAAGCTAATGCCACGGGAAGCATGTCAACCGTAGTGAGGCTGTGGAAACAGCTGAAACAAAGTTGTGTAAAATGTCAAGGATCACTTAGGACGTGGGAATCACCCTCTGCAGTATCCAAGCTGCCTACTGAGCAACAACCACCAGAGTGAGGGTTGGGTTATTTCTTCCCGTTCTATGTATGTGTGTATAAGGGTTTGTTTGTTTGTTTTTTTAAGCCTAGGCCTTGTCTTTCTTTCTTGCTTTTTTTTTTTTTAATACAGAGAATCTGGCTAGTATTTTATTTATTTATTTACTTATTTGTTTGGCTGCATCAGGTCTTAGCGGGGTCTTTCCTTGCTGTGCTCCTATTCGCTAGTTGTAACCCACGCCCAGAGCACACAGGCTTTATTAGTTGTAGCCCAAGGGCTTAGTTGCTCCATGATGTGTGGCTCTTAGTTCTCTGACCAAGGATTAAACCCACGTCCTGTGCATTGCAGGGCAGATTCTTAACCAGTGCAGCACTGGAGAAGTCTCAATCCTTGTCCTTTTATAGTTTTTCTCATTTGATTTCATGTCTTGAATTTAGCTCATTTTTCAAGATACTTCAGTATTTTGTTTGGCGTGTGATTCTCTGTGGCAACTTGTTAATCAACCTAAGTTGAAGCATTTGATACCTAGAAAACCCAGTGTAAACATACAACCTTGCTAATATTCATGCAAATTTGACAAAGAGTCGCTTCTGAATTACTGATACTAGTGTTGAAGAGGACCGTGCCTTGGTTTGGGTTTTCCTGGTGCAAAGATTTGAAGGCAAATAGTTTAAAAGAGGACCCAAGGATGCCCCATGTGGTCCCAAAGCAACGGGCGTGACTGAGAGACTGAGCAACAACGAGGACGCCAGAGCAAGGAAGGAGGAGGGAACGCCATGAAGAGGGCTTCCTGGGCGGCTCACCGCTGTGGACGCAGCCCTGCTGGAGACACGGAGCAGCTCTGGAGAAGGCACACGCTGTCCCTCTGAAGGAGGGCACCCTGGCACTACCCCTGAACCCCTTCCTGGGGCTGGAGGGTTGCCTCTGAGCTATAGCTCTCCGGTACTTCCAGGCTGTGAGGCAACTCCCCAGACAGTTTCTGAGAAAGCCTGATGCAGAGAAACAGGGGACTCAGCCTGCAGGTGAAGTGAACCAGCATCTGTGTGCACAGAAATTCTGCCCCCCCACCCCACTCCCTCTACAGCCGTAGGCAGAGCCGGGCAGCGGGGATGTGGCACAGGGCACTAGCAGTGTCTGCTGGTGAGGCAGGCATTAGTGAATTCAATAAACCTTAATTAAATTATTTATTCATTGATTGGTGATGGTTTAGTCACTCAGTCATGTCTGACTCTCTGTGACCCCGTGGACTGTGCAGCCTGCCAGGCTCCTCTGTCCATGGGATTTCCCAGGCCAGAATACTGGAGCGGGTTGCCATTTCTTTCTCCAGGGCCTCTTCCTGACCCAGGGATCAAACCCAGGCCTCCTGCATTACAGTTGTATTAATTGATTAGATCATCAAATATTTACTTAGCACCTACTATCTCCAGGCACGGTTTTAAGGACTAAGGATGCAGCAGGAAATAAAATAAGTCCCTTCCCTTGATAAGCTTAGAAATCTAGTGAAGGAAGACAGGCTTTTTTTATATATATAAGTAATAATATAACATATTAGTGATTTGTGCTAGGAAAAACAATTTTTAATGTTAAAAAAGCAAAGGATTCAGAGGTGATGGACTTGGGGTAGGGGCAGGGAGTGTTATTTTAGAAAGGATGATCAGGGAGGGCTCTTGGATGAGGGACATTTGAGCAGAATCTTGCATGAGATGAGAGAGGGGCATGCAGACACAGTGGGGAGGAAGGTGGCTTTCCAGGCAGAAGGAACAGTCAGCACAGATGCCTGGAATCAGAAACAAGCCTGGTGTGTTGAAGGGCTAGGGACCATTAAGTACAGGACTCAGGGCCAAATGAAAGAAAGATGCTCCCTGCCCATATAGAGCCTAGAGTTTATTGGGGAAAGTGAAAGTGAAAGTCACTCAGTCCTGTCCGACTCTTTGTGACCCCCATGGACTATACAGTCTGTGGAATTCTCCAAGCCAGAATACTGGAGTGGGTAGCTGTTTCCTTCTCTGGAGGATCTTCCCAACCCAGGGAACAAACCCAGGTCTCCCACACTGCAGGCGGATTCTTTACCAGCTGAGCCATACTGGGGAAGGCTGCCATTAACTTAAGAACAATGACACAGATGAAAGCAAATTTATACATTGTGGTCAAGGCATAATCAGACTTGCATTTTCAAATGATTACGCTGGCTACTGAAAGGAGGTCTGAAGGAGTCAGACGTGCAGTTCATCTACCATTTGATACTGTTCATGGTATTAGTGTTTCCTTCTCACCATCAATATTATCTGAACTATCTCTGGGTGTTTAGTGAAATTCATGGCTATCTGTTTCATGGTATGCTTTCAAGAAACATGTTGGTTTATAAAATTTGAAACCACTTGTATCCTATTCTCCAGCCCTGCACAGAAAGACTAAAAAGAATCTGAGCTTAAACTCAAAGACCGTAATGATTTCCAATGCCATGCCAAAGAGTAACTAAAGAGTCAGGATCCAGGATGAGATAGTGAAAAGAATGTACTCTTGGATTTAAACCTACCTAGATTTCAATTCCAGGTCTAATAATTACTATGTAGATTTAAACATATTGTTGTACCCTCTAAGCCTCATGGGTAAAAGGGAGATAATAATGCCTACTCTGGAACATTATGGACATTAAATCAGATCGTGTGTATATAAAACATCTGATTGACAATAGAGTCTGGAAATGGATTATTATTATTATTATATTGATGGAAGCATTGCAATTTGTATGCTTCTTTTTTAATCTAAGTCAAAAAAAAGTGTCAACATAGCACACACAGAATTGAAGTTTAGCAAACAAACTAAAAGGAGATTGTAAGTAGATCTGACAAACCAGTTTAGTCCAATTAGCCTAAGACACATTTACTATTCATGGGAAACCCTGGGGGCTAGTGAGGAAGGGCCAACAGTAGGAAGTAAAAGTCAATAGCATGTTTATGACTTCTGGAAAAGCGTTTCTCTCCAGATCTCTTGTTTGAGGACAGGTCAACTGACGATGAAACACAGATGTTAAAGCCCCAGACCTAGGAGTAAGATTCTGCAAGATCCAGTCCCCAAGAGGGAAATGCCTTTTGATGATCCAGCAATAAATTCTTGTTAGCACAGGAACACATGCCTGCCATCTGTCAAGGGAGGCTGTCATCACATCCCTGCCTCCCACACAGCGAGCAGGGCCATAATCATCTTTTACTGGACAGCCGAGATCACAGGAGTAAGCATGTCCTCTTAGCCCCAGGACGGGCACCACCCTGCAAGGTAAGGAATTCACAGGGATATCTGGATCTCCTTCAGGTTGGACAGTTTGCAGTAGCTATAAGGGACTGCCTCCAACCCAGAGATGGAGGTCAGTCCTGGGTGGAAGCTCCCACAGTAATGAAGGAGGCTGGTTACCGCATGTACCTACTTCACTGTCTGTTAGGCATCATCTTAATCACATTTAGACTAGACCATAAGCAATGACCATAGATCTGACTATAGTATTGGGGGCAGGAAGAGAAGGGGACAACAAAGGATGAGATGGCTGAATGGCATCACTGACTTTATGGTCATGGGTTTGGGTGGACTCTGGGAGTTGGTGATGGACAGAGAGGCCTGGAGTGCTGCGGTTCATGGGGTCGCAAAGAGTTGGACACAACTGAGCAACTGACTGAACTGGTACTGATACTGATAGATCTGAAAGAGACAGGAAAACTGTATTTTTTCAGTTTCAATACTCTGAAAAGAGTATTGAAAGCAAGAGCTTATTGTTGTCTGATCAGGAACAACAGCAAAACATTACATTCAGATGTACTGGCCAGCAGGCTACAGATTCTTCCAGACCTTGGACTCCTTCAGCAGGCCCCTACCCTACTCATCCTCACTCACCACAACAGCAATGCATACATGAATGGCGTGTGTGGGCACATGTGCCTACAGTGCTCTGTCAGCTCATTCTGACATACATGTCATGATACTCCTTATATCAATTCATGAACAAAGTTATTATTGTCCTCATTTTAGAGTTGGAATCATTGAACCTCAGAAAACAATTACCTGGTTTTCCCCAGGACCCATATGAAATAGATCTTGGGTCAGACATTTGAACCTTGGGCTTCTAACAACAAGTTTTCTTTTTGTGGCTATACATTCCATGGAGTTGCAGATCCCAAATTTCCCATCACAGCCCCACGGTGGTATTGCGGCTACATCACTGGAACATTGGATCTATAGTCATTGCTTACGGTCTAGTCTAAGTGTGATTAAGTACGATGCCCAAGAGACAGTGAAGTAGGTCCGTGTGGTACCCAGCTTTCCCTAGGGTGGGGGAGGGGAACAATGTGCATTATACATGAGGCCACATCAGAGAGTAAACCAGAGAATCCGTTCTAACAAGCCAAGTGGTCATCAATCCACAATTCAAGTTTGCCAGATCTAAGGAATTGTGTTCTGAAAGTGGGATCCCAGCCAAACCAATAATTCTTCAAAAGCCAAGGTGATCTAGGGCAACTGGGTTCTGTGAGAGAGGAGGCTTCCTCCTCTTTCAGGAAAGCATCGTGTGGGTTGAGCAAGATTATTTGAAGATCTCTTTGAATCTATTAATATATTTGAAGCAAACATCAAAACTGGATTGGACGCTCTGGTCTTCGGCTTTGGTTATGCGCTTCTTCAGAGCTGTGTTTTTCTTAAACATGGAATCTTTTTCAAAGATTTGGAAAGATGCTTTTACTTCCATTTTGTAAACTCTAAAATTCTCATAACCTGTTTTACTAGTTAATGGGAAGTATGTGGTGTGGGAACTCTGTTTTTAAATTTGAGGACTATGTGGGACTTCTTTGGGGATCTAGTGGTTAAGAATTCACCTTGCAATGCAGGAGATGCAGGTTTGATCCCTGTTTGGGGAACTAAGATCCTGCAAGCCACAGGGCAACTAAGCCTGCACACTGCACCTAGAGAAACCCGCATGCCACAATGAAGAGCTCACGAGCTGCAATGAAGACCCAGCACAGCCAAAACACAAACACAAAAAAAGACACAGGTTGTTTGATTAAAAATAGCAAGACCTAACTACAGTGCTGTCCGTGAGAAAAGCACTATAAATGTACAAAAAAAAGAAACCTGCCAATGCAGGGGACACTGGTTTGATTCCTGGTCTGGGAAGATTCGACATGCTCAGTAGCAACTAAATCCATGCGCCACGGGTGGCTCAGTGGTAAAGAATCTGCCTGCTTATGCAGGAGACATAAGAGACACCAGTTCAATCCCTGGGTCAGGAGGATCCCCTGGGGAAGAAAATGGCATCCCCTTCCAGTATTCTTGCCTGGGAAATCTCTTGGACAGAGGAGCCTGGCAGACTACAGTCCATGGGGTGACAAAGAGTTGGATATGACTTAGCAACTAAACAACATAAAGGTGGAATTATACAGTATTTGTGACTGGTTTATTTCACTTAACATAATGTTCTCCAGGTTGATCCTTGCTGTCTCATATGTCAGAATTTCTTCCTTCTTGCCATTTAGATTTTGCCTTTCATTGATTTATAAATCATAATTCTAGTCTACTGTGAAATTGTTATTCAGTCGCCAGCTGAACACTATTTCAGCTCCCTGGTTTTCTATACTTGTTCTAATGTGAATTCATTGAAAGTTTTCTGGAAGTTCTTTAGAAAACATACTAAGATATATTCATTTGTATTCATGTACACATCATTGGAAGAGCTTTATTTCTATAAAGAAATATTTCTATCTATCCTACCAAAATGTCCCATATTTGTACAGTAAGTTCAGTGTTTCTAGCTTATATCTATCATAAGTGCTAGATGAATTAAGGATGAAACTTCTGACAATCATAACCTGCAATTTGTCATCTGATATTTATCTGAATAGGATGATTTTAGTATCGGTACATTTGAAGATGAAGAATAGACATTCTCTTTTGCTGCTTACAAAATTCAAAGATTAAAGGTATAAGAAAGCAAGAATTTTTTATATTAAAAAATGAGCTATTTTGTATTTTGTATGGCATATCTGGTTATTCACTCCATTTACAGATTTTTGTCATATTCTTAAATTAGAAGAGCTAATAAAAATGTGTTCAGCAAAGAGGTTTGTAAGAACTTAGTTTTTAAAAAATGAAGTTGATATTTCATCTTGATATAGGATTTACTGGTAGTTAAATATAACATTTCTGTTTGGTTTTGGAGAATATATACCAGATTTGTGGATTATAAGGATAGTTGGACATGTTTCCTATTTGGAGGTGAATAAAGTTTTATCAAAATGTGAAAGTAATTTAAAATTTTTCTTGTATGATATGATTAGAAATTTACTTTAAAATCATTACCATGTGCTGAAACTTGCTCTACATAGTAAACTTTTAGTAAAATTTATATTATGCAGACACATGAGCTAGAATTGCAATTATATGTAATTGTCTTTGCCAATGTAACTGAAATGCGTAGCCTTACTGTATAATTTACAAATCTGTACACAATTAGTTCTGTGTGATCTTTTTGATCTCTTTTTACAATGCTATACTACTCTAAGTTATGTGAAATCCAAATGCCTATTACTAAGGTCATTTGTAGCTTAGTACATGTCTCTGCCATCCTGGCTCTTGGTTCAACTGATTGGGCAATAGCTGTAGTTAAGGAAGCCAAATTAGTTCTCTGCTTAGAAAAAATTGTGTTCAACATAATTATCTGCACTGTCAATGTATTCCTCAGCAACCACCACTATCACGCAAAGCTTTGATTAAATATTTCTCTGTATGTTTCATAAAGAAAAGTTTTACAAGTGCATATTTACTGCCTTCCAGAAAATAATACCTTAAACGGAATATATATTAACAATCTGCCTGAACTTGTCAATACTAGCCAAAACTTTAATGCCTCTAATTTACACTCAGACTACTTGGAATTTTAAACAACAGTTCCAGAAAACCAAAAGCCTTTTTTATTTTTTGGCCATGTGTATATCATAAGGAAGGGACTTCCAACTCACCTATAAAAATAGATGTTAAAACAATGTAAAAGGATTAAATAATTAGTAGAACTTCAATTCCTTTCCCTTAGCCATACCCTGTTCAGTGATTTCAGTTACTCTTAGTATGGTCTTTTTTGCATGGAGCCATCTAGCACTGGCTGGCTTCTTGTTGGTGTTCAGTCACTGAGTCATGTCCGACTCTTTTGGACCCCATGGACTGCAGCGCGCCAGACTTCCCTGTCCTTCACTATCTCCTGAAGTTTACTCAAACTCGTGTCCATTGAGTCAGTGATGCCATCCAACCATCTCATCCTCTGTCGCCCCCTTCTCCTCCCACCTTCAATCTTTCCCAGCATCAGGGTCTTTTCCAATGAGTCAGCTCTTTACATCAGGTAGCCAAAGTACTGGAGCTTCAGCTTCACCATCAGTCCTTCCAATGAATATTCAGGACTGATTTCCTTTAGGATTGACTGGTGTGATCTCCTTGCAGTCCAAGGGACTCTCAAGAGTCTTCTCCAGCACCACAGTTTGAAAGCATCAATTCTTTGTCACTCAGTCTTCTTTATGGTCCAACTCTCACATCCATGGAGAGTCACATCCATGACTCCTGGGAAAACCATAACTTGAACTAGACAGAACTTTGCCGGCAAAGTGATGTCTCTGCTTTTTAATATGCTGTCATAGCTTTTCTTCCAAGGAGCAAGCGTCTTTTAATTTCATGACTGCAGTCACTGTTTGCAGTGATTTTGAAGCCCAAGAAAATAAAGTCTGTCACTGTTTCCATTTTTTCCATATCTATTTGCCATGAAGTGATGGGACTGGATACCATGACCTTAGTTTTTTTAATGTTGAGCTTTAAGCCAGCTTTTTCATTCTTCTCTTTCACCTTCATCAAGAGGTTCTTTAGTTCCTCTTTGCTTTCTGCCATTAGGATGGCCCTGCAATAAACCTTTCTCTGCTTCAAACTCTCATGTTTCAGTTTGTCCTCGCTGTATGTCAGGCACATGAACTTGGGTTTGGTAACAATCAGACTGCTTAACCTTACCTTCTGCAATCAGAAATCAGGTTAGACTACCCTGCTTTCTGCTAACTTTCTAGTGACATTAATTTAGGAAACTGTTATACAAACTTCAAGTCCTGATTCTCAGCTTTTGGAATAATATTTTTTTAAGTTTACCATTTGAACACATAATAACCACTAAGATTTCAAAAGTTTAAAAACTAGATATATTTGAACTAATGATTAGTTTCTTATCATTTCTTCTCCAGTCTTTTCAAACCCTGCTACTTGGGGTAATGTACTTCTTCAAAAATAAAGATGCTGTCCAACAATGTTCAATGGTGTCTCAGTTAAAAAGGATACTAGAAAAATAAACCTTGCATTTTCATTAATAGCAGTTTGGAAGTAACACTTCCTATTCATTATATTACCATCATTTTCTTCAAAAATATGCAGTTAAATATGTGTTATTTCTCAGTTCCAAGAAAAAATGGAAACTGACATGAAATAAACTAATAGCTAAAAATGAATCCAATATTGTGGGGTCAACAAAGCCTGTGTTATTATGATCTGATGATAGCACCACTGCACTTAAATTCTATGCATCTGGTTCTATCTAATATGTTCACATATTTACTCTGAGGAAATGAGAAAGCAAAGCTGGCTCAAGAGCAGTTAAAGTAAACAGCACTGCACCTACTCTCAGCTGGAATCGTTTGCACACCTGTCTTTCCTGGAAATGTTTCAACTGGTTGTTTTCTCAGGTTCATGTACAATTTTATTAGGTTTTGGAAACACCTACTCTGGGTCAACTGTGCCAGCCATTAGAGAGACAGACAGACAGCAAAACATTCTATACTAGATTCAGTTTTCTAGATGCTTGTTCAGTGTATGTCAGACACAAATATAAAACCTTATAACCATTACTGAATCCAAGCTCATACTGCTCCCCACATGATCAACACACCAGTAAATAGAAAGACAAGTTGTTGGGGCGAGAAATAGTAGCTTTATTCAGAAAACCAGTAGACAGAGAAGATGGTGAACTAGTGTCCCAAAGAACCATATTCCCTGAGTTCAAATTTAGGCTTCTTTTTCACTAAAAGGGTAGTAGGTGTGGATGGTTGCTGCTAGCCTCTTGGCTCTGGAATTCTTTGCTCTTGCATCTGTCCCCACTGGTTGGTCACAGTGTTCCTATAAACCTCCAGCAAGATAGAGGTTTTTCTCTATTCTGCAGCTTTTTAATCTCTGTATGAATGGGAAAGTGTTATACCTTTAAGAGTCAGAACCTTGAGAATGGGCTATCCTGGATATTTCAGACTATAGACCACATTCTTAACTTGCAGGAAAAACAATAGAATACAAAGGTCAGAGTAAAAAGAAACAGATTCAATATGGAGTCAGATTTGTTCTTGTCTATACACAACTATAAGATAAGACAATACATAGGAATAGAGAGTTGCATGCATATTAAGGAAGCAGAGAAAAGGAATCCTATAGTAACTAAGGGAGAATTAAGGAAAAGAATTAGGAAGGGCTTCCTGGAAACAGTGACCACTGAATGTTTAAAGAGGAGGAATGAAGTAGAAGAAAAGAAATTCTCTAAAAAAAGAACATAGCAACAAAAAGGACTGAGAGATAAAGAGCTGTTCAAAGTCTCTAAAATCTTATATGTGGGACACAGGGTACTACAAGACATTTAATATTGCTAGAATTCAAAGTGTGAGTCAGGCAAGGATTGAGAGATGAAGCTAGCGAGATAAGCAAGACTAAAATCATACACAGCCTTGCACACCACCTTGTTTGGAAAAGGCTACAGGTTAGGAAAAGCTGTTCAATACAATGTAATAAAAACTAATTATCATGGACTCATGAAAGCTTATCCAAGACACAGCCTGCCATTTTAATACCTAGGCAGGATATTAAAGATATTTTCATATTGAAAAATCTTTGTAATTCTCATCTCTATGATGTTACCATCTACTCTTTCATTTCCAAATTCTAGCTACTTAGAGCAGCTGGCATTAGGCAACAGCAACTTTAAGAGTGTAGGGAAAGGAAGTACAAGCTATTTTAAACATTTTAATTAAAAACTCAATAAAATAAATAACCAAAAGAGTCTACTTAAATTTTGCTTTCTGAATTGCAAAGATCGTGGTAGATTTAGGAAGCTTAATTGAAGAAAAGTCATATTTGTCCTAACCAATTTTTTCTCCAAATATGAGAGGTTAAATATGTTGCCATCATGCAAGGATCTGCTCATATATAGCTCTGATGTTTCTCAGGTCAAAAGAATAAGAAAAGATTCACCCTAAGCTCTTACAAGGATCCTCATCACTAGTGGCTGACTTGGTCCTTGAAATCCCTGAGTAATCCCTGCCTTCTTTTCTTCAACTCCACTGCCCACTTCTCTCTCCAGCTCCAAGTAAAGCAAGTCCACCAGATGGACTGAGCTAGCCACCTTGGTCTGTATGCACATTGCCCTACTCCCCAGCACACAGAAAGGGTGGTCTGGACTCATCAATTTCTACTTACAGAAAGTTAGAGTCTTCTAGGAGGGTGACTAGGAATAGTACTAGTTTATGTCTCTGCTGTCAATATAAACACCAATCAGCAGTGGCCTTTTTAACTCTCAAAATTGTCTCTGTATAATAAATTACATGATCATCCTGCTTCTAATCAATTTCAGTAGGAGCTCAGCCTCTGCTTCTGAGCCTCTCTCTCATTCATTCCACACAACAGCTGATAGGATGAAATTCCATGAATTCCTGTGAAACATAATTTGAGCAGTGCCTTAGATTTATGGTCAAAAGCTTGATCTGTAATTCACACATTCCAAGAACTTTCAGATCAATTATAGAATTACATTCAGTTCAGTTCAGTCGCTCAGTCGTGTCCGACTCTTTGCGACCCCATGAACCGCAGCAAGCCAGGCCTCCCTGTCCATCACCAACTCCCAGAGTCCATCTAAACCCATGTCCATTGAGTCAGTAATGCCATCCAGGCATCTCAGCCACATTTAATAAACATAAATCCTTGTTGCACTCCTCTGAAAAATAAATGGGTAATTTTTTTCCAACACAAGGAAGGCCCGTCTCCTGTGTTAGGCAGAGATGATCAAGAAAGCCTAAGCAAAGAGTTTAGAGAAAGCAGACTCAAGAGGTGGCCTTTGGAAGTGCCATTCATAAAGAAATGACGTTTGGTCGTAGTGCAGGTCTTCCGATCTGGTGATCACCTGTGAGCTGAGTGGTCAGCTCTTTCAAAATAGTGTTTTCCATATGTTCTGTAGTCATTTGGAACAGCTTGGTCAGCAGAGCTTCTGATCCTTTGGCTTCCCCTCTTTCCCTAACTTTTTACAGTCTTTTCGTGAACTGGTGTTCCATTTGTTTCATTTTTTATAAACAACCTTGTTGGGCTATAATTGACAGAGAACAGATTGCATGTGCTTAAACTGTATGATTTAATTAGTTTTGAGGTATGTTTGCTCCTATCAGGATGATGAACATCATCATCATCATCCTCCTTATCATCAACATCATCATCCTCATCACCCTCCTCAAAGTATCCTCCCACACCTCAGTAATTCCTCCCACCACCCCTCCCAAACCCCAGCTCGCACCCCCAGGCATCACTTAAAAACTAATAGAAATAAGCCAGACTTCACCATTTTTCCTGTAACTATGGGAACCTGTGAGCCCTTTCACTGTGGCTTCTTAGGACTGAACTACAAGAATCTTCAAAGTTTCCCTCAAGAGTCTTTGGCTTAAAAACAAAACAAAAGAAACAAACAAAAAAAAAATTTTTAAGTGATTCTTTGCAAATACTCTTTTAATTGCTTCATCTAAACCTTCTGAGGCTCTAAGGCTTTTTGCTAATCCATGTGCAATTTACACAACAATCTGCCTAGTTGTCTGGCACAATTCACCTTCAAAAACAAATAAAATACAAGAAAATTCCAAGGAAGCGAAGAATGTATTTGGCCTGTTTAGCAAGCGTCGGAGGGGGAAAATGTATTTGCTTTAGCTTAAAGCCATTAAAAGCATTCTTTCCTATGGAAAAGGGAATGCCAGGAACAGCTAGACACTCAAATGGTCCAAGTTTTTGTTAAAAAGTGAGAGATGGCATTGCTAAAGGAAATACCCACTCAGACAATAGAAATGAGCCAGACTTCACCATTTTTCCAGTAACTATGGCAGCCTGGGAGCCCTTTCACTTTGGCTTATTAGGACTGAACTACAAGAGTCTTTAAAGTCTCCTCAAGCTCCAAATTTTATAGTTTGTGACCTATCCAGGAATATTTTTGTCCAACAAAGAGCTCAGTTGACTCAGATTTACCCTGGAATGGAACGAAGTATTCAGTATGTGCTCTACTACCTGGTTCCCCTCTCAGAGTTTCTGTGTTCTGTTACTGTACAGCTCTTCTAGAATGCTGACTGATTGAAACAGAAAATAAATCTATTAAAAAAATTTTAAGTATTAGCTGAAGGGATGGAGAACTATGTTATAGAAGTGATCCCAGGAGAAAACATTCAGCCCAGGGCAACCCATGACACGGTCTCTTTCAGCAACCATTGAGTCACAGAGAGACCCTCGGATTCCAGGATCGCAATAACTGTGCCACCAGCTCCCAGTTCAGTTTCCTAGTCCAGTCTCTCACAGCTTTTTCATGCCACATCACTATAGAAAGTTGTGTTTTTATGGTGCCCTGAGGGTATAGGAGGATGTTGTGGCCAGAGGTGACATGTCCAGGAGTTTTGACACTTCCAAGGACTGAGAAGCTCCCTCTCTCAGGCTTCCTATGACCTGTTCACAATCTATCGCTTTGCCCCAGCATGGTGGTCGAGAAGCTCTGCTCTAGGTAGATGTGTCTGCTTGGCTGAGCGTAGGTCATATTCCCTAGC
This sequence comes from Antilocapra americana, assembly GCA_007570785.1. Classification (NCBI taxonomy): domain Eukaryota; kingdom Metazoa; phylum Chordata; class Mammalia; order Artiodactyla; family Antilocapridae; genus Antilocapra; species Antilocapra americana. Next base: position 3,612,935 of record ML663573.1, read on the forward strand.
TGCAAAGGAGTCTGGGAAAACGAGTGTCAGTTGTCATCTTTTATTTCTATAATAAGGGGCAGGTTCTCACAAACAGGAATTCTTCAAACAGATGCAAGCACTAAAGTGGTGAGGGGGTGGAATGGGACATGTTGCCCAAAACCTATTTGTGAACACATAGCTATTTCAGTGGACCCTGCCATGACCAATGGTGCCATATGACAGGAGGCATCCTACTTGGGCTTAGAGACATGACTTCAAGAGGATTTAATACCTCATGATCATGAGATCTGTCTGCCTCCCTGAAGCTACTCAAAATAGCAACCCTGGATTTAGTGAGCTCTTTCCTTCAAGGTTATAATGCCAAGCTGCAGACTATAAAAGGAATGTTCCATGGACCCAGGTTCTGGAGCCCTTGCTTTAGAGAGTCCTGTTCTGGCCCGTCTCTAGCCATACCCCTTCTGTTCAGATGAGGTGATAGACATGCACAGGCGCACACACGCAAAGACGAAAACAGAAACACTTGATTTCACTTGAGCACACTTGAATACGTCCAACTCGAAGCCCAGAGAAACTCAACTGGAAGTCTCTGCGGTTCAAAGTTGCCTTTCAAGATTCCATTCATACAAAGCAACGTTCCCAATGTCTGCCATTCAAGTGCCACGTTCATTCCACGTGGAATGCATGAACCACTCCACCCTGAGGACATTTGGCCCAGTGACCTTTGCTCACAGGCTGATGGGTCACCACCTTCCAACCCTGACTTTCCCTGAAACACCATCTATTCCTCTACACTGAGATCCAAGCACAGAACAACCCCCTCGCCCAGACAAGATCCCACACACACACACGCATGCCATAGAAGAGAACGGAATCCGGTCTTAATATGATTCCTTGGAGTATGGCTGCATCCCACACCAGTGATCGTGCCATCAGCTCCTTCTCAAAGAACTGGCTGTTATGCCCATTCCTCACACTGTACTCTGTCCTGCTTTAAGTACTCTAACTCTTTTTCTTTTGTCCACACTGCGCAACTTGTGGGATCTTACTTGCCTGACCAGAGATTGAACCCAGACCCTCAGCAGTGAGAGTGCAGAGTCCTAACCGCTGGACCACCAGGGAATTCCCACAGTCCTCAAACTTCCAACTTTTCAAGTGTATCCTATTTCCACCCTTAGATTTAACACCAAGTGCTGCTGTTCTGGGCTTCCCGGGTGGCACAGTTGCTAAAGAATCCCCCTGCCAGTGCAGGAGATGCAAGAGACACAAGTTTGATCTCTGGATCAGGAAGATCCTTGGAGTAGGAAATGGCAACCTGCTCCAGTATTCTTGCCTGGAAAATTCCATGGAGAGAGGAGCCTGGCGGGCTTCAGTCCTTGGGGTCACAGAGTCCATGCACATTATCCTTCTGGATACATCCTTGGCTTCTCAATATTTAAAATCAAAGTTCACACCAGCTATACTTCTCTGAACACCCTCTACAGACCCCCTGACCAATAGCAACTCTCCCATCCTTCCCCAACCGAAGTGTTTATCTCCAGTGTAACCCAGACCAGGAGGCAGGTACCAACCACCAGCCTTCACTTTTCCCTAGGCATAAAACTGATCATTTGTCTAAAACAGGAAAATCATTCCTGCAACACTGTAGAGAATCAAAACCCTCTGAGTCACAGCTGTGCTGAACGCTTTTCATACCAAACTTTAAAAAATCCCATGAGACACATAGCTTACACAAATTCACCTTTCAAATATAAGCTGTCATGATGAAGTTCACAGAAACAATAGTCCAGGGAAAATGTCATTATCTGCAGTTGAAGGTCTTAATCTGACTGGCAATGAGTGAAATTATCCACAAAGAGTAATTCTCCAGAGAAGGCCTCTGATGACCTGAGTTAAGCAGTCAAAGAGTTGTGTGTGTGTGTGTTTTCCTGGTAGAGAAGCTAAACCTAAAAAGTCCAATCACTGATAAAGGGCATGGCTCTTCTGAGCAATACCCAAAGGGATTCAAGGTTCATAGAGTTAAACAAACTGCCCCCCAGGATCATCATTTCCCTGCTTTTCAACTGAAGTCTTCTGAAAGCTGCCAGTCATTCTTATCTAGGAACTCAAATTCTCCTGTAACACAAAGGCCACGGAAAGCCAGGGAGGCTTTGGCCAGCTCAATAAAACTGAGGCTCTTTGATGTTATCCAGAGGTGGGCACCTCCTCGCCCTTCCAGCTTTGTTTGCGCCACCAACCCTCTTATGGTTTCTCTCCTCCTCTCCTCCTACTGAAATCCAGCTCTTCTTTAAGGCCCAGCTCAGATTCCACGCTATTCGGTAGAGCTTTTCTCACAGTTATGGATTCTAATAGGGCTCGCTGCCCCTGCCGCTAATTTGGTACCTGTCCGGGATCGTGTTATGTTGCTGACTTTCAGTGAAGTCAGCTTTGTCCCTCTATTTCATTTCTTTGGAACTCTGGTGTCTCTTGGCAGTCAGCCTTCTTTTTTCAGTGATATCAACATAATTAGTGCTTAATAAACTAATTTTGCCATATATATCATGTATATGTGGAATTTAAAATATGACACAAACGAACTTATCTGTGAAACAGAAACAGACTCACAGACATGGAGAATTGACCTGTGGTCGCCGGGGGAAGAAGGGGTGTAGGAGAGGGATGGATTGGGAGTTTGATATTAGCAGATGCAAACCATTATATATAGGGTAGATAAACTACAAGGTCCTATTGTATATCACAGGGGACTATATTCAATATCTTGTTATATATCCCGATGGAAAAGAGTATGAAAAAGAATACGTATATATACAACTGAATCACTTTGCTGTACACCAGAAACTGACAGAACATTGTAAATCAGCTCTACTTCAGTTTTTAGAAATTCATTTTGATTGATTGGAATAGAATATTAATGAAGTATAGGCTGATTTCTAAATATATCAAATTTTTATAAGGATTATTATAATGTTTAAGGACAAGGATTTAAGCTGATGAGCTGCAAAGCAATATAAGAGCCTCAAGTATCAAAGAAAGATTCAATTCAATAGATCATATAGACATAAAGCAGAAATGTATACCAACATTTGAGGAAGATTTTGAGAAACAAGATTTGAAACAAATCAGGTTTGTTCAAATCCTACTCTTGGGTTGTAAAGGGCCTCATAATATGTTGGTCAGTTGGAACACCCCAGTCCTGGGTCTGGCTGAACTGGGACAGGAGTTAAGCCAAAGCAGTCTGAGCAGGTGTAGATGCACAAAAGCTCTAACTGTGGTTCACAAGAACTCAGGTTCAACACCAAGTTCAAGTTTCAAGGTTAATCTAGAGAATGGCAAAGCAGGAGGAAAGAGTGGCATGTATTGAATAGTTTAAGGCAGTTGTTTCAAAATTATAGCTGTTAACCAGCTGTAAAATTCTGCCGAACTTCTTTATTGTGATGCCTGGCGCCATGACTTGGCAATAGAAATGGAGAACCGATGTAACCATACAAAACTGGGCAATGATTCTTAAGTGTTAACACTCAAAGAAACAGAAAACTGTCTTTACTGGTACTCACATTCTCCCCATCTGTGAATATATTCCATCATTCATGTATTTTCTATGCAGCCAGAACTCTCTTTTTCCTTGGTGTATCTCCAGAGTAGTGCTGGAACATAGGAGGCCCTCAGTAATAGTATACTTAGCTCCAACCCTAAACTCAGCTGCCTTGCTCACAGTTGTATGTTCAGCACCTGAAACATTGCCTGACTCATAGTAGACTCGATAAATATTCCTTGAATGAATAAGAATGAATGAATTGGTGAATGAATGCTTGCCCGTGTGCCAGACCTTCTCTAGGATGGGGAACACATGCTTTTTCTCTAGAAGGTTAAAGGAATTCAATTATTGTCATCTATTGTATGGATGAGATGGATATATCATTAAATAGAGGTGAATGTGAAATAACTACTGAGTCATCTAAGACCAAATGCCCCCAGATCATCTAGGTCTAGTGCTAAAAACAATTAAACAAAAGACTATCCAGTCATCAACTCATGGCAGACATCAACAGTCAACATTACTATTTAATATACAGGACAATCAAATTTTAGTCACAGAAAGGCTGGGCTAGTCATCATAGCTCACTCCCACAATATTAATGAGAACCAAACACTTGTCAGTAACAAACAGATGCCATGAGTCAGATTGATAACCACTACCCCCAAGGACCTCCAGATCAACTATAAAAACATAAGCACTTCTCTTCACGTCTGTATCACTGGTGAACGTTAACTTCCAATCCAGTTTATACTCTGACATAGAGAGCAGCCATTAACCTCACCTTCAGCACACATGCATGTGAACATATGCACATACACACGTGTGCACACACACACACCAACGTATCTCCTGAAGGCAATCATGTAGTACTTCCCTGAAAAAACAGCAGTTTACGGACTACTGAATTAAGGGATATCAGTTAATTAGTCATTTATTAATTTACTCACTTATTCTTTCTTTATTCATTAAACCATTATTGAGTCCCTTCTCCTGTCAAGTATATTTCTAGATAGTGAAGAAGATTCTAAGATAAAATTAGTATACATTCCTTATCTTCAAGGAGGCTGCTATCAATTGGGGGAAAGAGACAATCAAAAACTCACCGTGGAGTGGGATCTGTGATCACAGAGAGGACAGGAACCCACTTTTCCTGAGGGCATGCCCTGTGGGAGATGCTTTTCTGAGGGTATTTCATTCATTCTTATAATAAGCTAATGAAGTAGGTATTATTACATTCATTTTCCAAGTTCAAGAAGGAAACTTTGAAGAGTATTTGTTCATAGTCACACAGACACCAGGATTCAGAACCAGGATTCTAATCCAGTTGTATTTGACTCACAAATCTGATACCTGGAGTACTGGAGCATGGACTCACTGAGCAGATGAAGCTTTAATCAAATATTGAAAGATGAAAATTCATTCACTGTAAAGGACTTGAGATTTGGTGAGGGGACAGTTCAGTGTAGGAACTGTGTGTCTGGGGCTCCAAGGAGGAGGACTAGTTAAGGTCCAGCAAATAGACCCAGTGTAGCTGAACAAAGGGTCAGGTAAAACACTGCACTTCATCCAGATCACTTCCCTACACTTCCTGGTTCCTTATGGAGGTTATTATTCTGGACCAAATAAATATACCATCTCATCCTCCATAACGAATCTGAGTTTACAAACTCATGAGCATGGCTAGCCAAAGAAATTCTGTTACCCTCCCTTCGCTGTCAGCTTAGATATGTTTATGTTTCATCACTACCTCTAACTCATTAACCTCACTGGGAGGAATTCAAGCTCATCAAAGGAGCATTACCAATATTTACGTCAGTTTTGAAACTTAATTTCTCAGCGTGAAGGAGGAGACAATACTGCTGTGGAATGTTTTCATTTCATGAGCACAGAATTTCTAAAATTGCTTCTCATTTGGGCTGTGATTACAGATACCGCCCTGTTTTTCCAAACAGTGAACACTTCCTCGGACTTCCTGAATAAGAAGATAAATAATAATGACTCTAACAAATTTCATTATAATGATCCATATTTTAAAACTCATGGTAAACACTATGTAATACATCCTAGGTGAAATAAGATCAATGAAGAAAATTATGATTCACCTACCAGTCCATTTCCACCCTATCCCCATCCCAGAGGCTGGTCCATCTCCAGCTACTTTCCACAAGTGCAGATTGGGTGTTGATGGAGCCTGCAATGGCCCGTATCATTCCTGCACCTTTATTCAGCTATCTCTCTTCACAGACTGTAAGCCCCCTGAGGGCAGAGTCTGCCCCCTTTTTACCACCAGCATCGGCCATAATGCCTGATACACAGTAGGAGCCTGGAGTTTTTCAATATTCATTTATTTACTTGGCAGGACCAGCTCTTAGTTGCGGCATCTTCCGTCTTCGTTGTGCCATGCAGGATCTTTCCATTGCTGCATACGGAATCTTGAGTTATGTCTTGTAAACTTGAGTTGTGCCATGTGGGATCTAGTTCCCTGACCAAGCATCGAACCTGGGTCCCTTGTACTGACAGCACGGAGTCAGCCACTGGACCACCAGGGAAGCCCCAGACCCTGTAATTTTTTTGTTGTTGTTGTTAAATGATTCAGTAAATTATCCCCAAGTGTCTCTTCTACCATTTGGTGGTGTTTGACAAAAAGTTTTGCTAGTAACACATTGGAAGAATCCTATATAATAATTAATTTAGGTCAACCTCCAAGAGGAAAAAGTCAGTTTTGATCAAGGAAGTATGAAAAAGAATCATGCTTGGACAAACCGTAAGACCTGACTACTCCTGATTTCCACCTCCCTCTGCTTTTTACTGCATCATGAATAACACAGTCCTTTGTCTCTGATCCTGGAGTTTCACGTCTTCTGCCTTATATCTACAAAACTGTGACAGGCTAACTTACTTGTAGGAGGGATAACACCTCTGACCCATCATAGTTCTTGACACTAGTTGGGAGCAGAGGCAGAAGGAGATGGCCGATACTCAGGGAAGTGAATGATCATACTGATTTCCTTAGTGGCCTTTGCATTTTATTTTTTTGTAAATTAATTTATTGATTTTAATTGAAGGCTAATGACTTTACAATATTGTGGTGGTTTTGGTATACACTGACATGAATCAGTCATGGGTGTACATGTGTGCTCCATCCTGAACACCCCTCCCACCTCCCTCCGCATCCCTTCCCTCAGGGTCATCTCAGTGTACCAGCCCTGTCTCATGCATTGAATCTGAAATGGTCATCTATTTCACATATGGTAATATACATGTTTCAATGCTATTCTCTCCAATCACCCCACCCTCACCTTCTTCCACAGAGTCCAAAAGTCTGTTCTTTATATCTGTCTCTTTTGCTGTCTCACATATACAGTCATCATTACCATCTTTCTAAATTCCACATATATGCTTTAATATACTATATTAGTGTTTTTCTTTCTGACTTACTTCACCCTGTATAATGTGGCCTTTGCATTTTAAACAGGGGCTATCTGAACAGATATCGTTCTTATTAACCTTAAAAAAAAAAAAGTCAAATAATGAAATTGCTATCGGGCTTCCCTGGTGGCTCAGTGGTAAAGAACCTACCTGCCAATGCAGGAGAACGTGGGTTCAATCCTTGGGTCCGAAAGATCCCCTGGAAAAGGAAACGGCAACTCAGTATTCTCACCTGAGAAATCCTATGGACAGAGGAGTATGGTGCGCTACAGACCATGAAGTTGCAAAAGAGTTGGCACAACTCAGCGACTAAAGAACAACTGCCCATTAGGTAGGTAGACAGAAGAGACTCCCCAGCGGGCTCCTCCTTTCTGGAGTAAGAGGGTTGTTGGAGCATCCCTCGGGTGTGAGCACAACCTCGTGCAGATTGAACAGAGTAGTTGTCACATAAGTCACCTAACCCTGAGCTAGATGTCTCCTCACTGCTCGCCTACTCTTCCTGGAGAAAATCCACGCCCTGCCTCGGAGGTGAGACCCTTAGCTTGAGTCTTCCTCCTGCAGCTGCCCAGCTCTGAGCTTTGAGGCTGCAGGACAGAAAAACACAGCCAAGGATGCCCTGTGCTTTCTGCGTCACTTTTCTGGGTCCCACAACCACTGCTAAATGGAAAAATAGTGCTCCTTCCCCTCACTTGTCCCTCCCTGCTTCAGCCAGAGCCGGGCAGCTGGGGCTGCAGGGTAGTGCTCCCTCCCCCAACCCCTGTCCTCCTGCTAAAGCCCTCCTCTGGGCCACTTGGAATTGCAGTTGTTTTCGCATCTCTGTTTCCCTTACCAAGCTGTTAGCTGTTTAGGACTCCATTTTGCCTACCTCTTCTCAGTAAAGCTTAATACAGCATTTCGCTTGGGCAAGGCACTCTGAGACAGGGACTGCATCACCTCAGACCTGGTCTTTACTGCTTTGGATCTGCGGCTGTGCTGCACAGCTTGTGGGATTTTAGTTTCCCGACCGGGGATTGAACCATGCTCCCCCCGCTCCCCACACACACACTCCCCCAGCAGGAGAACACAGCAGCAGAAAACATAGGAGTCCTAACCACTGGACCACCCGGGAATTCCCAAGCTACAATTTACCATGGCAACGACTGAGTTTACAGGAATCAACCTTCCGAGAAAACACTGGAAAGAACATCCATAATAGCATTTGCAAGAAATGCATTAGCAGACATTCATCAGAGGAAACAGAGGCTTACAGCTGCCCAGAAAAGCCTGAAGAAGTCTGTGAAGGGCTGGAGCAGAAGAAAGTTACTTTGCCATTTCCCCTATAATGAAGCCAAGGGCCAACTGGCCCTTGACAGTGAGACCTCCCAGACGCCGCCTTCCTTTTGGCTAAAGAGGACCTGCTTAAGAAGCCAGTCCTAAATGTTTGTATTTTTCTTGCAAATCTAAACTACTTTTTATCCTCTGGTTTTTTCAGCTTTTCTCACTTTTGTCTCCTCCTTCTTTCTCCCAACAGAGGAAGAGTGAGGAAGCGTCCACATGAGTCTTGCCTTGACTTCCCAATACCACCTCAATCTGGTATTGCAATAGCCTCCAAATTCCTTTGCTTCATTTTTATTCAGTGCTACTTCTTCCATAGGTAGCGGTTTCTATTAGAGCCATAAATCAGACATTTGCAGATGGTCTGGCACCTTTTTCTTCGTCGTAAAATATCTTATACTAACAAAGGTAACATCATCCACTTGGTATTTTCACTTGGTGTATATATTTTAGCTCTGAGTCATAAAACAATAATATAGCTAGCAAAAGATACATTCACTATGGCAGATGACAAAGAAGATTTTCAAATCAGATTTCATTGGGTTGAACCAGCCCACTGAAGATACTAATAATCCCCTTTAGTAGACTATTTGAAGCCTATTTCTATGATTTTGAACCTGGAAGAAAATGGTAGAGTTAATCATTTTCTACCATTGAATTTTCCAAAAGAGGACACTGGGACTTGAATGTGAAATTTCCTGCCTGATGCTCACAGCAAGGAAATGTCAGAGGCGGGGGAGGAAAGCAGATTTCGCCATTAAAAATAATAATAATATATATATATATACACATATATATTGGGCTGCATTGGGTCTTGGTTGCAGCACATGGGATCTCTAGTTGTGACACACAGACTTAATTGCCCCGTGGCATGTGGGATCTTAGTTCCCAGACCAGGGATGGAAACTGTGTCCACTGCATTGGAAGGCAGATTCTTAACCACTGGGCCACCAAGGAAGTCCTCTCTCCATTTATAAACAAGTTGTTTCTGAGAAAACCAAAATGTTGTTCGGTAAAAATGTGTTATGAATGCTTTGCGTTTAACAGGACTTCGATAAATATTAGTCTACTGAGTACATGTTTCATTGTAAATGATTTTTAAAAAGTCATTGGTAATAAATCAATAAATGGAGGAGAACAGAAAATCCTTTTGCAGAAAAATTCCTAGTAATTTATACAGAAATTCTGTCCCCAAAGAGATGGACCATAACTTCCTATTGCTTAAGTATGGGCTACTCAAGAGTGACTTCCCTCCAAAGAGGACAGCAGGGAAAGGCAGAGGGGAAATTAACAAATATGACCTCAGCCAGAATATCAAGGTCAACATCAACCACAGTGATAAGTCAGGTTGGTAGCAGGTACCTTGGATTTGATGTCATGAGAAGGATACTTCCTGTCTGTGCACTTCCTTCCAAGAAAACAACCCCTGGTCTAACCATGAGAAAAACATTAGGTAAACTCCCATTGAAGGACCTTCTACAAAGTGCCACATTAATACTTCTACAAAGTCCCTCAAACTAGGAAAATCTGAGAAACTGTCACAGCCAAGAAGAGTCTAAGAGGCATGACAAATCATCGTCATCATGTAGTCTTCGGATGGAGTCCCGGGACAGAACAAAGGCATTAGGTAAGGAGCTCCCTGGTGTTCTATGGTTTGGATTTGGGGCCTTTACTGACAGAGTCTGGGTTCCATCCCTTAGCATCACATCACCACCACCTCAACAGAATTAACATTGTTTGGTCCTACCTCTTCCCCCTATTATCTCCCTGACCATGAGGAGTTGTGTATTTGACGTGTTTATCTTTGTTTTCTATATTAGCCTGTGAGCGCCTCTGGAAGGCGGTAGCTTGGTATCACCCATCTCCATTTCCACCTCCACCATCATCTCTAGCTCCATCTCCATCTCTGCCACCTCCTGCAGAGCTGCTAAGGCCCAGTAAGTGCCTGTTGAATGGAATGGAACCAAAGTGTAATTAATCCCAGAGTCAGATGACATGTTTTTTTTAATAGCCCCAGTGTTGGCAAATTTTAGTGCTCTGAGGATGGACATATGATGAGAAAAAGACTAAAGCCATTTAGCTCCTAGTTTGATGAACAAAGTGGGTAATTGGGCTGAACAATGCTATTTTATACAAACTCAGAAATACCTACAAATAATGAGATGAATGTCTTTATATATTTCATAAGATAAATAGATGCAAAAGTCAGTCTTAACATTTTATAAATAAATCTGTACCTACTACAAAATGCTTATGTATGTATATAATAGAATCTAGTTATTGCAAGAATTCATTTATTCATTCAACAGAGTACTTTTTAAAAAATGTAGTAAGAAAAGCATTGTCTAGGTCTGAGATACTGCAAGAATGCCTTAAGACCTGGTCTCTGGTCTAAGGAACTCACATTCAAGGGTAGATGAATGCAAACATCTACCTGGTTATCATTCAAGTCAGATTGTGATCAGTAACAAATAAAGATGTGATCAAAATGTACTTTGGAAAGTCAGATTCTGGAGTAGATCCTTTTTAAAATTTTGGTAATAATTAAAGATTCTATTTGGTTTGATTTTTTTTATTGAAGAGAACACTTAACGCACAATCTACCCTCTAAACCAAGTTTTATGTGTACAATACAGTCTTGTTGACCAGAAGTATGATGTTCTTTAGAAGTTGTTCATCTTACTTAACTGAAAAGTTCTGCCTACTGATTAGCAACTCCGCATTGCCCTGCCTCTCATCAGTCCCTGATAACCACCATTCCATTGTTTGATTCTATAAATATGACTCTTCTAGTTAACTCGTATAAGTTTATCTTTCTGTGCTTGGCCTGTTTCATTTAGCACATGTTCTCAAGATTTATTCATGTTGTCACATATTACTAAATTTTCCTTTTTAAGGCTGAATAAGATTCTTCACAATAGCCAAGATGTGGACACAACTTAAACATACATTGATAGACGAATGGATAAAGAAAATGTGTTATAATTCCATTGTATTTGGCTACTGTGCATAGTGCTGCAGTGAACTTGAGAGCTGTTCACTTTTAGGAGGACTAGGAGAGCTTTCATGTTTTAGGAGAGTAGTTCATTGATTAGGAGGATATTAAGAAAATGCACCCAGTGAATTGTCATCATCAGCCATCTTTTGGATGCTTTGAGTATAGGTGGTGTGGCACATGGTAGGAGGTGGAACTAGAAAGGAAGATTTAGTCCAGATTGTGACAGCATTTTAATGCTAGTATACGGTGTCATTCTGTTAATGAATAAATAAACAAAGCCTTTGTATACAGGTCAACTAGTAGACCTGTGTCTCAGAAAGAAAACTGTTGTTTGCATGGAGAATGGAGGGTAGGGACAAGTCTAGAGACGCATGAGAAGTAAAGACATTCATTGAGACCAATAATTCTCATGCTAATAACCTCAAGACCCTTTTACCCTCTTAAAAATTATTGGAGACCCCAAAGAGCTTTCATTTATGACAGCTATACTGTGTAAACACTACTGTATGATAAAGTTAAGAGAAGTCTTTAATACAAGAATGCAAGCACTCATTCTGTTAGCCATCATAACCATAATATCATCAGAGTTTCTGTAGCTTCTGAAAAGCTCCACTTTCTACTCTTTGAAGAATGAGAGTGAAAGAAGAAATTATTATTTCATGATTGCAACGAAAGTATTTTGATCTCATAGCTCTTCTGCAGGGGTTTCAGGGACCCCAGGAATCTTGAGAACCTACTTTGGAAACCCAAAGCACAGAGAGCATGCATGACAAGAGCACAGACAGATAACACTTCAGAGGTGGACTTTGTGGGACTTGGGGACAGATTGAATTTGTGGTGGGATTGAGTAGGGTGGTTTGGGAGCAAATGAAGTAGAGAAAAAAGCTAGGAATAATGGACTTTTACTTGGAATACTGCATCAAAATTGAGTCTCCCCATCCCCTTCACATTTAATAATTAATAAACTGCAATAAATAAAATTTTTAAATGCATACATAATACTTTAATTTTTTAAAATCTTTCTCTTAAGATTCTCAAGCAAACTTGTGACATAGACCCATAAGAGTCTTTGAATCTCTTCCTCCTACTACAGTAAAGACTAATAAGTAAGATGAATGAATGGGCGGTGACTGAACTAATTGAGTCTATTAAATAATTTTCTTAGCCTTCAGATGAAAAACATAAAAGTGCAAATGTTTGATCTTAAACAATGAATCATCTTTTGAATATTTATTGAGGTTATTTTCATAAGGCCTTCAACACTGCCAGTCCAAGAACAATAGTAATAAACCAACTTTAAGAAACACCCATCACTTAACTATGCTTCTCTTTAAGCAGGGCATGTTCATGTAATTAGCTTTAATTTAAAGTCCAATTAATGAAGTTTCAACATAGAACAACAGGATAAAAGTCAACTTTTTATTTCCCAAATTACTGAATCAGTCTCTGATGATTCTGACTGAACCTGAACTCATTTTTTAAATTGAAGTACAGTGGATTACAGTGTAACATTAGTTTCAAGTATACAGCAGAATGATTTGGTTATACATATATACATAAATGGACTTCCCTGGTGGCTCAGATGGTGAAGAATCCACCTGCAATGCAGGAAATCTGGGTTCGATCCCTGGGTTGCGAAGATCCTCTGGAGGAGGGCATGGCAACCCACTCCAGTATTCTTGCCTGGAGAATCCCCTGGACAGAGGAACCTGGCAGCCTACAGTCCATGGGGTCGAAACGAGTCAGACACGACTGAGCAACTAAGCACACACAGCATATACATGTATATATCTATATTCTTTGTCTGTTCTTTTTCTGTTACAGTTTACCACAAATGTTGAATATGGTTCCCTGTGCTATACAATAACTTTAAAATATAATTTTATACAAGAATTTTTATGAAGTCCATATTCAGTTATTCCTTCCCATATTCAGTTCCCCACCCCTACTTTTAGCCTATTAGCCTCAATAAGTGTGTTTGGTTTGGTATTTGACTCAGTCGGCCACTTTAATCCATTTCTTTCTGTCCTCCAGCTGTAGTGTTCCAGCAAACCCAGATACACTCCCAGAATTCCAGCTATGTCTTGTGATGTGGTATAGAAATTAACATGTTTTTAAAATTCAGAAAATTTTTGCTCAGAAAGTGTAGAGCCATTATGGGACCTAAGGTCACGTATGTCTAACTCCTCCTCCAGCTTTCCATGGACCCTGCCATGGACATGGGACCTCCATGTCCGGGGTGGTCTCATCATCCTGTGACCAGCTTGTTCAAGGCATGCTTCTGTGCCTTTCCTCATGCTGTTCCCTTCATCTTGTTGGCTTTTCCCTCCCCCTTATTCCTTTCCTTCAAGGTATAGTTCCATTGTCCCTTCCTCTGGAAAGCCTTTTCCAGTGCTTCTGGCCTGATTTAATCACTCACTTCCCATAGCCCCACAGTTCTTCTCTGGCAGTTTCACTGTCCATTACCGCATGACTCATTTGGCTGTGGGCTGCTTTTATCCATAACATCCTCTGTATAATCAGCTCTTCAAAACTGTTGTTTCGATAGCATTGGACACCCAGCAAGGATAAGAGGAGATAAACCCAAACCTCGTGACTCAGCACATGCGTGGAGTTTCCCCAAGTCACTAGTCTGCATTTGATCTCTTTCCTCGCCTATAAGAAAAAGCATTAGCTGGGAGTCCCCTGTATGTTATTATAGACATATACATATATTTTTGGCTGCAAGGCATGAAGGATTTTAGCTTCTTTCCCAGAGATCCAACCCATGTCCCCCGCAGTGGAAGCACAGAGTCCTAACTTCTAGACTGCCAGGGAATTCTCATGCCATTATAGTGTAAGAATTCTCATCATTAAATGATTAAATATCCAATTTACCATCTCAGAGAGAAGATAAGATACTTTTAACTGGAGGGAAAACAGATGAGATGAGATCCAGAATGAGTGGGCTAAACATTGCCCTCCAAATCCTTTCTGTTTTGACATTGCTCTCACCTCTGTCTAAACTGTCCTGTACTCTGCTCTGTAAATGAACTTATGAGGTCTATTATTGACCCCAAGAACACAGCTCGTCTGAACTCATCTCGGAGCTTAAGTTACTCCCCTAATCTGAACTGCTGTTTCATCATTCCTTCCTTTCTCTCTTCAAGATCAAGTTCATATGATTTTCCCTCCAAACTTCCTTGAGTAGAATCAGAAAATGTTAGCAATTCTACTTCTATTGCTCATGCTCTTTTTTTTTTTTTTTTGGCCACTCAGCACAGCAAGTGGATCTTAGTTCCCCAACAAGGATGAAACTTGAGCCCTTTGCAGTGGGAGCTGGGAGTCTTAACCATTGGACCAAAGTCCAAATTGCTCACATTCTTTTTTATTGTAATTATTTATTTTTTAATTGAAGGATAACTGCTTTACAGAATTGTATTGGTTTCTGCCAAACATTAACATGAATCAGCCATAGGTATAAATATGTCCCCTCCCTCGTGAACCTCCCTCCCCATCCCACTCCTCTAGTTTGTTTCAGAGCCCCTATAAATAAAGAATTATAATAATGTCTGTTTCCATGTTACTCTCTCCGTGCTCACACTCTTGACTGATGAATGGGAGACTGAGTCCAGCTAGGTGAAGTGACTCACCTAATAGTACACAACTGCCCTGGAATCTAAGTCTCTGGATTTATAATCCTCTTCACCATCCCCACCTCAATCATTTCTCACCTTGTTCTCTCTGCAGCTGTATCTGGCACAGTTTTTTTTTTATGTAGGATAAATACTTGTGTTTCCCACAAGCTGGTAAAATCCCAGCACTGGACTGTGGGGCTCAGTGTGATGCAAAAGAGAAAATATGGCATTTGGAGGTAAACCTAGACTCAAAGGCAGGCTCTATCAGACTCCAAGCATCAGACCTTGGGCAAGTGATGTATCTCTCTGAGCCTCAGTTTCCTCATCAGTAAAGTAGAACTAAACGTGAATTGTGCCCAGTATGGTGCCAGGACATTGGAGCAACCGAAGATCAACACCTACCAGAACCTGCAGTGGAAATGAGGGCAAATCCTTCATGATGGATGTGCTGTAGATGCAGACCATAGCTCTGTGGTCCCCTTTTGGTTCTAAACAGTTCCTTAACTCTGGGACCCAGGGTAATGTCTACTAATACAAAATACGAGCTTGTTTTCCAGAAGGGAAGTGTTTATGCTGCCTCTGCATAAGTCATCAGGAAAAACAACAGATAACTTTCCAAGGATGTAGTCCAGAACATCAAAATAAAAAACTTTAGCTCTCTGCCAAAGTGACTTTGAAACATTCTTGAAGAGTCCAAAATGCTAAAGCCTGACCTCACGGTCAAGGGTGTCAGCCTCCCAACGCAGCTCTTTTGGTTCTCTTACCCTGACCAAGGGCCACGCTTCCTTCTTGACCAGATATGGCATCCTGTAACCCTCGCCTCTGGGTCCTCATTTGTGGAATTTGACTTTTTATGATTTTCAAGCAAAGCTAAGCACAAATGGTGCTTACTGAACCCTGTGCTGCAGTATGTCATATGTCTACTTTTTTTAAAAAAAGTTAATCTTTTTTATTAAAAAGTTAGAAAAAGAAACTTTAAGTGCTTCATGTTTTATATGTTCAGGCTGGTTCAGAGATGGAAGAGACAAAATGACTGTCTCTTTGTTTAAATACCTTGCATACTCCAAATTGTACCATTAAGTGTGTATTTTATTTTGGCATTTAATAAAATAAGTTAAATAAGTATTTTTAAAGACATTCCTTTTAGTTTTTAATAAAATGGGTGTCAAATGTTGTTTTTGATTCCCAGCTATTGGTCACTTCCCTAAAGAGTTACACAAGCAGTTTAGGAGATGGTGGACAATTTGATCAGGCCTCACCAGATGGTTCAGTGGTAAAGAATCCGCCTGCTTATGAAGGAGACACAGGAGACGTGGGTTCAATCCCTGGATGGGGAAGATCCCCTGGAGAAGGAAATGGCAACCCACTCCAGTATGCTTGCCTGGAGAAATCCCATGGATAGAGGAGCCTGGTAGACTACAGTCCATGGCGTCACAAAGAATCAGACCTGACTGAGCAACTAACACAATGAGGGACATTTACATAATTATATATGCCTTTATCCTAAAGGAGGAAATGGCAACCTGGTCCAGTATTCTTGTCTAAAGAAACCCCATGGACAGAGGAGCCTGGCCAGTTACAGTCCATGGGGTCACAAAGACTGGGCATGTACGTACATGCATTTATAGTTAATACATAAATTTATGCAATTCATACCTTTAAAGGATTTCATAAAAATTTTATAAAATTGATAGTTGACTGAATCCTAAACTTTTTAAAATTTAAAATGATTACAAAAAACAGTTAATTTACTAGCCTGCATAGGCAGGTACAACAAAATCCAAAATGTTTAGATTCACAGTGAGAACCAATGCTCCAAAGCAGAGAATTGAGAACCAAATGCAACTCTGATACCTCGCACACATGGCAGATGTTTCATATACACTTAACAACTGAAGACTTTTTTCGGCCTAGATTTACTCAATTGAAAGTTATGCCCAATTCAGGAGTGAAAGTGACTGAAAACTGAATGATTTTTAAAAATGTTTTTGAGACTTAGGACATTTTTTTGGATCCCAGAATACACACTTACCATGTAAGGGTAACTGTATCCCTTCAGGCAATAGAAGAAAGGGAGTTTGGGCCACACTCTGATGTTCAGCTAGGCATTGCAGATTCCAATGCGATCCCAACTCCATTTCCTGCCCAGAGGAAAGAATGGACCCTGTCTGGTCCCAGGAGAATCCTTTGTATCTCTAAAACCACCTTGATAACAAGGCTAACCACTATACAAAATCATTTTTTAAATCCACAAACATGTATTAGTGTTTTTAAGAGAAAATTTTGCTCTTGTTTTTTTATTTATTTTCATTTGTTTGTTTCTTTGGTTGTGCTGGGTCTTGTGGCAGCACGGTGGATCTTTAGTTGTGGCATGCAACCTCTTCGTTGTGACATGTGGGACCCAGTTCCCTGACCAGGAGTTGGACTCTGGCCCCTTGCATTAGGAGCTTGGAGTCTTAGCCTCTGGACCACCTGGGAAGTCCCAAAAATGTATCAGCATTTTAACTGAACTCTTTGAAAACTTAGGTGATAGATTAATAAAGTGAAACAAGAAAGAGGGAGAAAATGCTGACATGCTGGTCAATTATTCAAATAGAAATTATTTTTTATTCATAGGGTAAGTTGGAATTTTCCGTTTTGCCGGGACAATTATTTGTAGCATGATCTTAATCCAAAGTAATTGCATATAAATAGGACCTTAGGATAGAAAAACAAATTATACCCTCACCCACTGTAGATTTAGAGTCATAATGCTAAAAACCAAAGGGAAAATCTATTATGTAATTTTCCATGAAGAATGCAAGCAAATGACAGAAATTTCATTTATTCCAAGGAAATGGCAACCCATTCCAGTATTCTTGCCTAGGAAATCCCATGAACAGAGGGGTCTGGCAGGCTACAGTCCATGGAGTCACAAGAGCCACACCTGACTTAGTGACTAAACCACCATCACCACCATGAACTCTAAAGATAAAACAAGCCATATTTTAAAATATGTAGTTACATCTTAAACATCTGAGGAGACTGTGTATGCTTGCAGGAGTCAATCCAGGAAAATATATCCTTTTCCCCAGTGAGGCTGCCATTATTTAAGCAATTTAGACAGCTTCTTTTAGAATTACCTCTGCAGACTACAGCATATTCTCCTAAAAGTTTTCAGTGATGATAAATCTTTGCCTTTGGAGGTTGGATTTGACCTTCAAAAACAAGCAACACCTATTTTCAGACAACCCTGAGGAAAACGGAATAACAGGGTTGGGTAGTGAAGGCAATCACAGATGTGTGGTAATTTATAAGAACATTCATGCAGAGGAGACGTCAAAAGAAAGATGGTCACTATACTCTTACTGTCTACATCCTGGCCCTGCTGTCTCTCTCCGCCTGTCTCCATGATCTTTTTTTCCCAGCTGGATGATACAATCTGTTGAGTTTTCTACATAGCCATAAAATTCACATCTCAGGACAGAAATCAAATCATATAATATGCTAATACCATGCTCAGCAGAAATCTTTCCATGATAGTAGCTTCGAGTTTGACTCCTTGTAGCCGATGTGCTAGTCAGTTCCATCACCATAAATCTTTATGGGACGAGGATGTCTGCTAAAACTATGGGCCCAGGGTTGAAATCCCTGTTCCAATACTCAATATAAAGGCCAATTGCTTAACCTCTCTGGGCTTCCACTTCAGTCTGTTCAGTCACTCTGTTGTGTCTGACTCTTTGCAACCCCATGGACTACAGCACACCATGCTTCCCTGCCCACCACCAGCTCCTAGAACTTGCTCAAACTCATGTCCATCAAATTGGTGATGCCATCCAACCACCTCATCCTCTGTCATCCCCTTCTCCTTTCGCCTTCAATCTTTCCCAACATCAGGGTCTTTTCAAATGAGTCAGTTCTTTGCATCAGGTGGCCAAAGTATTGGAGCTTCAGCTTCAGCGTGAGTCCTTCCAGTGAGTATTCAGACTGATTTCCTTTAGGATTGACTGGTTTGATCTCCTTGCAGTCCACTTAATCCTCTGTTAAGTGGAGCTAATGATTGTACTTGCCTTATGTTGTTCTTCTACTGGGAAAGCCATAGCTTTTCTTGTGACGATTAAGTGACTTAATATCATTCCAGTGCTTACAACAATGCCTGCTGCAAAGTCAACACTAAATATTTGTTGTCATTTAGTCACTAAGTTGTGTCCGACTCTTTTGCGACCCCATGGATTGTAGCCTGCCAGGCTCCTCTGTCCATGGGACTTCCCAAGCAAGAATACCAAAGTGAGGTGCCATTTAAATATCAGTTATCATTATTTATACCATGGCTATAACAGGCAAAGAATGGGAAGCTAGCCTTCAAAAACAAAACAGAAAAACCAACCCTTTTCTGACTCAAACACTATATACTCTTAATCTAAGTCAGAGGACCTTAAGAGGATCAGAAGCCATATAGGGACTCACAGGCCTCTGAGTATACAGGACACAGGCAGCTGCCGAGAGGGAGGAACATTAGATGCCATAAAACTATAGACCTCATGTCATTTTAGGAACCTCTTAAAGATATGTCATTACCGCTGTCATCAGAAAGTGTGGGTCATGGGCCTTCCCTGGTGGTCCTTGCAATGCAGAGAACTCGAGTTCGATCCCTAGCCAGGGAACTAAGATCCCACATACTGCTGAGCAACTAAACCCAATCACTGCAGCTAGAGAGTCCATGCTTGGAACAGAAAGCTCCCCCACGATGCAACGAAGATTCTGTGTGCTGCGACTAAGACTGGAAACGGCCAAATAAATAAATTAAAATAAAATAAACGGGTAAACATTTTCTGTTTTAAAAAAAGGAAGTATTGGTCATTACACTGTATTTTATTGAATATAAGATGCCACAGATGGAAATAAGCATCTCTGTGTCGGAGATACTAATATGAAACATTGTGTGCCTCAGTTTCAGTAAAGAATCAGTAAAGAAATAACAGAGGTTTGGAAGAGGGTATTCTGCCTGCCAGCTTCAGCAGAGTCTTCCCCATTCTAGGTGGAACCCCAGCCCCGAAAAGGAAACCCTCCGTGGATACAATTGCAAAAGTCACAACTGAGCTCTGACTTCAGCAGTGAGAAGGGGGAGGCCCTCAAGGGAAGGGTATGTTTTATACGAGGTGAAAAATATTGCAGAAGAAAGTGGACATTTTGGAATGAGCATAAATGGTTTCTACTGCAGGTGTTAAAATCTACCCAAGTGGATTCTGAAATTCAGAACTAAATTTCCATCTGTGGAAAGAGTACATTGTTCTAGTCGGACATGACACAGCCTCCTGAGAGGGAAACTGTTTCAAGCTTCTCAAGCTTCTCTTTCCATGTTGCCCTTTGGGTTTCTGGTAGCTCCAGGTTTGCACGGCACCCAGGATTACTCTTCCCCAGGTGGGCTGGTCTTCATCTAACAGTGCCAGAGCCCAGAGACCCTGTAAGTAGCATTAAATGAATGCAAATGTGTCAGGAGTCCCAAAGGCTCAGATCCCCTTTGTAACCAACTCTTAATATTCTGATTCAACACATATTAATCAAAGCATCTGGACCACATGCAGGGTATTGTTTTAAAGATGGAGCCAGGTGCAGAGTATTTGGTCCTAAGGGACAAGAAAGTGATTCAAATTTGGCATCCACCTGGAACTTCATTCTGTGCACGGAATGAAGGGAATGTGAACAGGGAGGGGAGGTATTGGCGTTGGGGGTGAGGGGATAGGGAGAGGGGAGGGACAGGGAGAGAGAGGTTGACATCTGTAAGTGGTCCAATTTTCCTAGTGTCTAACCCCTAAAAAGAACTTCACTGAAGTGTAAGGAGGTCTGCCTTCTGGTAATCCTTTGTGAAAGTGTTGGTCGCTCAGTCGTGTTCTACCCTATTTGACCCCGTGAACTGTAGCCCTCCAGGCTCCTTTGTCCATGGAATTTTTCAGGCAAGAATAGTGAAGTGGGTAACCGTTCCCTTCTCCTTGTAATCCATCGCAAATTTGTAAACAGAATGAGTGGTCCTAAGTCTCTTTGCATCTCATTCTCTGCTACCCTCACAAGCCTATGACTGTCTCATTTTAAAATACATACCACATTCCCTATATAAGAATGTGACTTTTTAAAAATATGTACCACGTTCCCTATATAAGATTGTGACTTTTGGATCCATTTCCCCAGCTGGTTTGGAGGTATTTGGGGCACAAAGTTTAATCTTCTGAGCAAGTCTCTGAGTGAACCTACTGCTATTCTGCAGGCAAATGGAGTATCACTCAAGACTGATTCATTTCTTAGTATGACAACTAGAAAACGATCAGCAGCATAATTTATCATCATTATGGTAGAATGATAATTTATCATCATTATAAAATTAGGGTAGAAAAAATGTAACCTATTTTATCCATTGAAAAATAGCTTCTTTGTAAACTATATACATGCATACAATGGAATATTACTCAGCCATGAAAAGGAACGCTTTTGAGTCAGTTCAAATGAAATGGATGAACCTAGAGCCTTCTATACAGAATGAAGTAAGTCAGAAAGAGAAAAACAAATATCATGTATTAACACATATATATGTAATATAGAAACATGTTACTGATAAAATTATTTTCAGGATAGCAATGGAGACACAGACATAGAGAAGAGACTTATGGACATGAGGGTTGGGGAAAGAAGGAGAGGGAGGGATGTATGGAGAAAGTAGGGAAACATATATTACCATATGTAATTAAATAGCCAATAGGAATTTGCTGTAGGACTCAAACCAGGGCTCAGGAACAACTTGGGAGGGTGGGGATGGGGAAGGAGGTGGAAGGGAGGTTCAAGAAGAAGGAGACATATGTATACCTGTGGATGGTTCATGTTGCTGTTTCGCAGAAACCAACACAATACTATAAAGCAATTATCCTTCAATTAAAAATAAATAAATTTAAAAACAGAAAAATAGCTTCTTTGTAAATCAATTAACAGTTATGTTTCCATACTTTCATAGTTGTTAAATAATAGTATTGCTTTTTCAGTTCAGTTCAGTTCAGTCACTCAGTTGTGTCAGACTCTTTTTGACCCCATGGACTGCAGCACACCTGGCTTTCCTGTCCATCACCAACTCCTGGAGCTTGCTCAGACTCATGTCCATTGAGTCAGTGATGCCACCCAACCATCTCATACTCTGTCATCCCCTTCTCCTCCTATCTTCAATCTTTCCCAGCATCAGGATCTTTTTCAGTGAGTCAGTTCTTTGCATCAGGTGGCCAAAGTATTGGAGTTTCAGCTTCAGCATCAATCTTTCCAATGAATATTCAGGACTGATCTCCTTTAGGATGGACTGGTTGGATCTCCTTGCAGTCCAAGGGACTCTCAAGAGCCTTTTCCAACACCACAGTTTAAAAACATCAATTCTTCAGCGCTCAGCTTTCTTTATAGTCCAAATCTCATGTCCATACATGACTACTGGAAAAACCATAGCTTTTACTAGATGGAGCTTTGTTGGTAAAATAATGTCTCTGCTTTTTAATATGCTGTCTAGGTTGGTCATAACTTTTCTCCCAAGAAGCAAGCATCTTTTAATTTCATGGCTGAAGTCACCATCTGCAGTGATTTTGGAGCCCAAGACAATAAGCTCTCTCACTGTTTCCATTGTTTCCCCATCTATTTGCCAGAAAGTGATGGGACCGGATGCCATGATCTTTATTTTTTTGCTATTGAGTTTTAAGCCAACTTTTTCACTCTCCTCTTTCACTTTCATGAAGAGGTTATTCATTTCCTCTTCACTTTCTGCCATAATGGTGGTGTAATTTGCATATCTGAGGTTATTGATATTTCTCCCAGCAATCTTAATTCCAGCTTGTGCTTCATCCAGCCCAGCATTTCACATGAGGTACTCTGTATATAAGTTAAATAAGCAGGGTGACAATATACAGTCTTGCTCTTACCCTATTACAAATAATTTTAAATTCTTTAATGTCTTCCATTTATGAATTGGATCTAATGTTACTTGAATTAGATCACTGAACATCTGGGACTTGGAGATCTGATATTTATACAGAAATTTTTAGAAAATAAGATTGGTGTTTATTACATCAGGAATTGGCAGGCATCTATCAGGAGACTGTCTCAGATAATCATTACCTAACTCAAATTTTCCTTGATTTTCCCCCCCATCTTATGCATTTTTAAAAAGACAACTGTACAAAAAATAGAAATGAATATGCTTGGTTAAATTGTCTCTAGTCTTTTTTTTTTATAACGAACCCGTCAATGTCATTGTTATAAGTTTTTCTTTCATGTTTTTCTCACTGGCAAACTGAGTAGTAACATATTCAGAGCCTGCCAGCTCTAATTTTTTTACTATCTCTCAAGTTTACTGACCTCATGGCAAAGAATCTGAAGTCTTCTCTATCACTCCCATGCTTCCTGGTATTTTCCTGACATGCCTGGGTGCTAGGGTTTATGCCATTATGTCTGTGTATCTAAAAGATGGAAACAATAAACTGCATGACATCATGTAAACTATGTAATTTTGACTTTTAAGTTTTCCGTCAATATAAATCCTGGCTCAGGCTGCCAAGAGGTCTGACAAAGGTCAGCCTGGTTTTACTCTAAGTGGGTGAAACCGGAATTCCTTGGCCTTATAAATTCCTTTGGTCTCCACAAACATGTCCTCTTTTCTAACGTCAAGTTCATATTCTGTGTTTACTCAAATGTGTTTGGCCCACTACTACTTCTTTTAATGAGAATGCAGTTCTCTGCCAGAAGTCCCATTTGGATCATTTACTTTTCCTTTGTTGATCATATCAAGCATCATTACAAATAATAATACTGTAATCACATAGTTCTTTCCAGGAAATGTCATCTTGCTGATGGCATCTAAGACTGGATATTATTAAAATCTGCTTTGTTTTTTCATCCTGACTGCACTATGCTTTAACACCCTTTGAAGAGAGACGACGTGGAGAGAGTTTTCTGGCTTGCGATCAGCGTTTTAGGTTGGTGGTCAGATGAAAGCTCTGTTAGAGTTCTTTCTAAAGATTTGTTGTGCACACTCAGATTTCTTGTTCTATGTTGACTCAACCTTTTTTACAAAATACCCCTATAAAAACAGGTCACAGAAGCAGTTCAGAATTAAATAGAATTTTTTCATTCTTTTTCAAATTTTTGGAACATGCATAATCCAAATAAGTTTATTATCCTTTAATGACAAATTAATCAAAATATGCCAAACTTCCTGAAAAAACTTTCCAAAATCTCCATTCTGAAATAAAGGCATTTGCCTCAATCTTATGTTTGAAGAGTCTCCTGAATGAGTGAAACACTGCCAGTTTCCATGAACCATACAAAATCTGTCCAAAGCAATATTTGTTTCCAACAGACCTTTGTGGAACACACTTATTCCACAAAATCACTTCTCCAAAAAAATGGCAAGAAGTGCTTCTTTGGCAGTAGGAAGATAGCAAGCAATAAAGGGTCTGGGGGCGGGGTGGGGGGAAGCACATTATAATCTTAATGTCAGGATCTATTTGGCTATAATCACAGAATACTCAATCAAAAATGACAATGTAAGAATTTCTGTTTCATTTAACCAGAAGTCTGTTAAAGGGTTGATAGCACAGCTTAACCGCAGCAGAGCCCTGAGTCAACAACATCTGTTGAGTTCATTCATTCTTTCATCCAACATGACTTTCAGTATTCCCTTGGCCTCCTAGGTACCAGATCACAGGCCAGGAGAAGGAGACGCCTGGTGCCCTTCCTGAATCAGTACCTTGCAGGACTCTGGGGCTGATACAAACAAAAAGCAAGGTAGATTCTTCACAGTTTCAGTTAACTCCCTCTTCATCAGGAAAAGGCTCATATAAATGAAACAAAAGTGAAACAGTTTGACACAGTACTCAGACATTCATCTGATTGTCACAGACAATATCCATCTAGGTATGGGTTCTAACAACTTAACGTAGAAGGATTTTCCAGAAGGTTATTGAGTGGCTCACAAAACTGACTGGAGGTTTGGAGGATGACATTTGGAAAACAGAACAAAACCAAAGGAATCCACAACAGGAGTCAAGTGAAAAGAACTGCTTGGTTGCTAAGCCACCATCGGACTCCAAGTACAAGACACAACCATTGTCAGAAGAATTCTAAGTTGTCTTTGTTTGGTTGTCTTGTTGGCCCCTTCACAGTAAGAGTTCACATTTACTGTGAGTTTACACTCTGTGGAGTCTGTTCTAAGCAAGTTAGCACTATCTTGTTTAATTGTCCTGATAACACCGGAAGAAAATAATTGTCCCATTTTACAGGTGAAAACTAAGATCATGGCATCCTGTCCCATCACATCATGGCAATGGAACCAGTGAGAAATTTTAATTTCTTGGGCTCCAAAATTCCTGCAGATGGTGACTGTAGCCATGAAATTAAAAGATGCTTGTTCCTTGGAAGAAAAGCTATGACCACCCTAGACAGCATACTAAAAAGCAGAGACATTACTTTACCAACAAGCATCTGTCTAGTCCAAGCTATGATTTTTCCAGTAGTCGTGCATGGATGTGAGAGTTAGACCAAAAAGAAAGCTGATGCCGAAGAATTGATGCTTTTGAACTGTGGTGGTGGAGAAGACTTTTGAGAGTCCCTTGGACTGCAAGGAGATCAAACCAGTCAATCTAAGTAAATCAGTCCTGAATATTCATTTGAAAGACTGATGTTGAAGCTGAAACTCCAATACTTTGACCACCTGATTCAAAGAATTGACTCATTGGAAAAGACTCTGATTCTGGGAAAGATTGAAGGCAGGAGGAGAAAGAGACGGCAGAGGATGAGATGGTTGGGTGGCATCACCAACTCAATGAACATGAGTTTGAGCAAGCTCCTGGAGCTGGTGATGGACAGGGAAGCCTGGTTTGCTACAGTCCACGGGGTCACAAAGAGTCTGACATGATTGAGTGACTGAACTGACTGACTGCCAGGTGAAGACACTGAGACTCACAGATACTGGGCACCTTGCCTAAGATCCTCAAACCCAGGCAGGCCAGCTCCACCACTTCATCTGTCTCTCAAAGTCTAAATAGCAGCCTCTGAATTCCTGAGCCAGTGACTTCTATCCTAACTGCCAGAAGTCAGGAGAAGCACTGGCTTCCTAAACTTACACATGGCTGATTGCTGATTTTTCAACATGTGAAGGGAGGTCAAATGCTGGCAGGGAAAGTTTTACAAGTATCACTCCAAAGACTACAAAGAGAAACATAAAAAGCAAAATAAGTCAAACATACAAATGTGGGAAGAAATATCCTAATTATTCTCAGATTGTAATTTTCTAAGTTTAGCTATATTCTGAATGCTTCTTTCTGCCTAGGAATACCTCAATATTTTGTTATGTTAATGAAAGACAAACTGAAGTCATGTATGCCACTCTTCCTTTTGGCTCTCTATAAATTACGCCAAGATAATTCTGGTAAAAATAGCTATCTAGTTTGACTATTCAAATCAATGAAATAAAAATGTCCTTATTGCATCCTACTTCTCAAATAGCTAAATGATTTTCAAGAAATCATATATGCAAGCATGAACTCAGAGATGATCTTATTAAACACAAAAGAAGAAACAATGAGCAAAACCAAAGAAGCTTATATGCTTATTCCCCCCTATATCTTTGGCTCTGGAGTGGAAGGAAAGAATGACCATTTTATGGAGGCAAAGTTAAGCCAGCCAAGTTGAGGTCATATTTTCTTTCTAAGAGACAGAGTTAAACAGCTGTGACCAGAACTTGCTTTTGTCTCTCCACTTAGCATTTTTCCCTGAATCTATGGACAGTTTCAGTTTATATTCTAATGCTAGCACAGAAATGACCCAAATTGCCAGTGTTCACACAGATCAACCCTATTTGTTCCCAAATATAGAGAAAAAGAAATTGTGTTATTCCCAAATTGCTGGTTGAATTTCTGTAACCAACATACAATATATAGGATATTAATGTGTTTTGATAGAAGAGACAGGGGATGCAAAAGATATCAAGGGAAATTTTAAACTCTTTAGAAACAGAGCCCTATTCCAAATCACAAGAATAAATCATCAGGACAAAATTTCAAAGAAAATGCTGTCTTCTTTGATCAAATTATATACAAAGGTATCCAAAGTATATGTATGCTAAGTCACTCCAGTTGTGTTCAGCTCTTTGCAACTCCATGGACTGTAGCCAGCCAGGCTCCTCTGCCCAAGGGATTCTCCAGGTAAGAATACTGGAGTGGGTTGTTATGTCCTCCTCCAGAGGAACTTCCCGACCCAGGGATCAAACCCAAGTCTCCTGTGGCTCCTGCACTGCTGGCAGGTTCTTTACCGCTGAGCCACAAGAGAAATCCCATCCTAAGTATATAAGTACTCCGTATTCTGCTCACAGAAGAAAGTCTGCTTGGTAAAAAGCCCAAATGTAAACTTACAAGCATATGTGCCACAGGAGCTGGCTTAGCTAAGTTAGGAACACAATCAGAAAGAATTCTGCTTCATATTTTCCTTTTCCACATTTTGCAGACAATCTATCCTCAATTTCCTGAAATGTCATTACTCTCCACTTCATTAATAACAGATAAAGAGCAAGTCTTGAAATCAGTGACAAATAGTCTTCATTTGATTTTTTTTAAACCCCGTAGCTACCTTTAAAGGTCATTTTGATTTTAAGCCTAGAGCCAGTGACTTTTTGAGAAGTTTCCTGTTTTCTTTTTAGAAGAAAAACAGCCGGCATGAATGATAAGAATTTGTGGTGAATTCTAAACATAAAGCCTTTTGCATTTAAATATTTCCACAGATTTTAGTTCTCACCACAGAACTCTTGGTCTTCAAAACTTCAATTCTTTTTATAATTCCACGAATATGAATTTCCCTAAATCTGCTTCTTGACAGATTTCCAATAGCCAAAATGGGCAATTGACTTTATTGTTTTTCTAATCACATGGACTGTTAGGACAAAGGAATCTCATTCATATCTGACTGTTCCTAATATTTGTTTTTCATTTAGAAGGATAGATATTCTGGGAGGAAGTTTTTGGTGACTGGAAGAGACATGTTATTTCTATTTAAACTGACTTTCACTAAGAAAACTTCCTACTGAGTTAAACCAACCTATTATCCTTTTCCTGACAGGGATGTATTCTGAAAAGCCATGGTTACCTTTCATGGAATTAAACTCAAAAGGTCAAAAATATTCTCAGAAAAACTCTAGGTTTTTTTTAATAATTATAATCATTCATAAACTTAATCTCTTTGTAGTTTAACAGGGAGCACTTTCTGAGGAAATATGTTCCATGAACTTATTCTTCACATAGAAAAATCATTTTTGTTTGCCCTAAAATGACACAGTTGAGCTTTTCAAACAGCCCTAAATCTTTCTAATATTTGAAAACTTATTTCAAGTAATTTATTTACAAGGCAACACATTTTACCTTCTCTTAGGAAGATTGATGAATTAAATAATTTTTATTTTCTCTCCCTATTTTCTGTATTTTTATTCATTCCTATAAACCAATAGGCTGCCCTGGTGTCTCAGTGGTAAAGAATCTGCCTGCCAATGTGGGTGACACAGGTTCAGTCCTTGGGTTGGGAAGATCCCCTGGAGGAGGAAATGGCAACCTACTCCAGTATTTTGGACAGAGGAGCCTGGTGGGCTACAGTCCATGGGATGGCAAAAGAGTTAGACATGACAACTAAAACAAGAACAAATAAACCCATATGTACTTTGTTTTAAGCCTATTAGCTAGTAATATGAAGTCTGTAGACCTGTTATCTGATCTTACTGATCCTTGATTTCTTTCTTTTTTTTTTTTTTTTTTAATTTGACTGTACCACTTGGAATCTTATTTCCCTGACCAGGAATCAACCCCACGGTTGCTGTATCTGAAGCACAGAGTCCAGGGAAGTCCCCATCCTTGATTTTTTAATCAGCAAAATGAGAAGATTGGCTAGAGATGATCTCTAAAGTAACTTACAATGGTTAAACTAAAGTTTCAAAGCAAGCTTAAACTTATTCACAATGAGTTCTACTTCAGTCCTACATGGGCTTGAAAAACAAACAAACAAAAAAACACACAATGTTAAGAGCTGTAAGTTGAGTCTATTCAATGTGCTACAGAGGACTACAGCCTAGGAGAGAGCCTCTCAGAGAGCTTGGAGAAACTGTTCCAAAGAGGTAAGGGTAAGAGCCAGCATATGTGTGATTTTGGAGAAGGCGGTACATGCAACCAAGCACACATCTAACAGGTTACTGCTAATCATAAGTAACAGAAATCTTTGTTGCTGCTCTTCAGTTGATCAGTCAGGTCGACTCTTTGCAACCCCGTGGACTGCAGCACACCAGGCCTCCCTGTCTTTCCTAAGTACGGGAAGATGCAAGAAACCAGGTTCATGAACCATTTCTCATGAAAATATGTAACTTTTTGAAGGCCTGTTCTGCCGGTTTTCCTGGAGTACAGAGTGCCTCATTCCTGATCTGTGTCCTGAATTCCTTTCAGGGTGTGTTGAAAGGTCAATGACTGCTGTGGCTAATGACTTAATTCTTGTAGAACTGTGATAGCAGTGACCTTCTTTAGCTGGTACTACACTGGAACAAAAGCAGCATACCTCAACCAAGGTCACTCGGGTAGACACAAATCCAAAATGTTTTACCTAATTGAGTTATCCATTTTTACTTCAAATTCCTAAATTTTGTTCAGTAAAACTTCGCAAAATGATAGAGAATGTTAACAATTTTTCTTCTGTCTTTGGCCCTGAAATCTGTATATTGAAATTTACTATCTTTCCATGGTAGTATCCTTTCAATGCCCCCATTTAAGCAAAGTTGAAAGTTGCTGAAAGTTTCTGTGTGATCTGGCTTACAAAATGACCTCTTTCACATGGAAAATATCCTAAATACATCAATTAGAATTACTTGATCCAATATGTTAAACACTGAGTCATTTGCAAGAAATATTTATTTTTGAGAAGTGCAGTTAAGTTCAACATCAAATTATGCAAATTACATTTTCCCACCATAATATTAAGATATTTTTAACAATATAATGGAAAACAATATTTATACAGTTAACAGTCTACTAGGTAGTGGTTTAAATATTTCATAACCTTCAAGGTCACACTGATTTAGTTCTTATTAGATTCAAGATTTTTCCTTCTAAAAGACATTGTTGGTTCTATAAACATCACTTATATGGTAACTAAATTCATGGCAGTGGGCATATCAACGGCAAAGTAATCATCTCATACTGCAACAAATTTTAGTTAAAAGATCTCACAAAATTGAAAGAGCCACGTGTACCCCAATGTTCATCGCTGCATTGTTTACAATAGCCAGGACATGGAAGCAACCTAGATGCCCATCAACTGACGAATGGATAAGAAAGCTGTGGTACATATACACAATGGAATATTACTCAGCATTAAAAAAAATTTATTTGAATCAGTTCTACTCAGATGAACGAAACTGGAGCCCATTATCCAGAGTGAAGTAAGCCAGAAGGAAAAACAACAATACAGTATATTAACGCATATATATGGAATTTAGAAAGACAGTAACGAGAACCCAGCATGCGAGACAGCAAAAGGAACGCAGATGTATAGAACAGACTCGTGGACTCTGTGGATGAGGGCAAGGGTGGGATGATATGGCAGAATGGAATTGAAACATGTTAATTATCATATGTGTAATCAATCGCCAGCCCAGGGTTGATGCTCGGGGCTGTTGCATCGAGATTTCCCGGGGGGAGGGAGGAGGGAGGGAAGAGGGAGGGGGGTTCTGGAGGAGGAGCATATGTAAACCCATGGTGATATCATGGCATTGTATGGTAAAACTAATTAAAAAAAAAATAAAGCCAGGAAAAAAAAAAAAGAAAGAGAAACAGACTTCTACTTTGTTTCAATCCACTGTAACTTGAGGTTCTCTGTCATATGCAGCCCAAATCGATTCACAGAATTTTCCAAACTTAATGAAAGAAATCAAACAGATCCAAGCATTCCAGAGAAAGTGTACATGCCTGCTCCTTCACTCAGTCATGTCTGACTCTTTGAAACCCTGTGGACTGTAGCCCTCCAGACTCCTCTGTCCATGGGACTTCCCAGGCAAGAATACTGGAGTGGGGTGCCATTTCCTCCCCTAGTGGATCTTCCAGACCCAGAGATCGAACCTGCATCTCGTAGCTCCTGCACTGGCAGGCAGATTCTTTACCATTGAGCCATCTGGGAAGCCACTGCAGAGAATTAAAAAAAGAGTAAATAAACACTTCCCCCAAGTTCCTGAACATATCATAGTAAAAATGCTGAAAATCAAGGATAAAGAAAAAAATCCTGAAGGTAGCTAGAATAAAAAGAAACATACATATAAAGGAAAAATATCAGCAAAATTCTCTTCAGAAACCATGCAAAACAGTAATGTGACTTAAAAAACCTGGCAACCCAGATTCTCTACCCAATGAAAATATCTTTTTAAAATGAAAGGGGAGGTCTATTTGCAGTTTTTTAAGGACCTGCCATATGACCCAGCAATCCCACTGCTGGGCATACACACCAAGGAAAGCAGAATTGAAAGAGCCACGTGTACCCCAATGTTCATCGCTGCTTTATTTACAATAGCCAGGACATGGAAGCAACCTAGATGCCCATCAACTGACGAATGGATAAGAAAGCTGTGGTACATATACACAATGGAATATTACTCAGCATTAAAAAAAAAACAATTTCATTTGAATCAGTTCTACTCAGGTGGACAGAACTGGAGCCTATTATCCAGAGTGAAGTAAGCCAGAAGGAAAAACAACAATACAGTATACTAATGCATATATATGGAATTTAGAAAGATAGTAACAAGAACCCAGCATGTGAGATAGCAAAAGGAAAGTAGATGTATAGAACAGACTCGTGGACTCTGTGGATGAGGGCAAGGGTGGGATGATATGGCAGAATGGCATTGAAACATGTTAATTATCATATGTGTAATCAATCGCCAGCCCATGATTGATGCTCGGGGCTGTTGCACCGAGATTTCCCAGGGGGAGGGAGGAGGGAGGGAGGAGGGAGGGGGGTTCTGGAGGGGAGCATATGTAAACCCATGGTGATATCATGTCATTGTATGGCAAAACTAATAAAAAAAAAATTTTTTTTTAAATCTCACAAATTATACCAGAATAAACTTCATGTGGATCAATGAATTAAATGTAACTGAAGAGAGAAAAAGTCCTAAAACACAGTGAAGGCCTTTTTAAATATGACTCAAACATAGAAACTAGTGAAGAGTTGCTAATTTTGGCTACACGACAGTAATATTAATCTGAAAAATACTTGCAATTCTTGTCACTGACAAAGAGCTCATTTTCCTAATATATAAAGATATCCCCTGAATCAATAAGAAAAAAATAGAAAAATAGGTTAAAAACATTACCAGATAGATCACAGAAAGGGAAATATAAATACGTTTTTAACATAAGGGAAGGTAGGCTATCTCACTTTAAATAAAGGAAATGCTAATTCAGCTTTTGCTGTTGTTCAGTCACTAAGTCATGTCCAACTCTTTTCAGCCCCATGGTCTGCAGCACACCAGGCTCCCCTGTCCTTCACTATCTTCCAGAGTTTGCTCAAACTCATGTCCATTGAGTCGGTAATGCCATCCAACCATCCCATCCTCTGTCACTGCCTTCTCCTCCTGCCCTCAGTCTTTCCCAGCATCAGGGTCTTTTCCAATGAGTCAGTTCTTTGCATCAGGTGGTCAAAGTTTTGGAGCTTCAGCTTCAGCATTAGTCCTTCCAATGAATATTCAGGGTTGATTCCCTTTAGAACTGACTTTTTTGATCTCCTATCTGTCCAAGGGACTCTCAAGGTGGTCTCCAGCACCACAGTTCAAAAACATCAGTTCTTCAACACTCAGCCTTCTTTATGGTCCAACTCTCACATCCATACATGACTACTGGGAAAAACCATAGCTTTGACTATATGGACCTTTATTGTGAAAGTAATGTGTCTGTTTTTTAATGCACTGCTAGGTTTGTTATAGTTTTCCTTCCAAAGAACAAGCATCTTCCAATTTCATGGCTACAGTAATCATCCATGGTGATTTTGGACCCCAAAAAAACAAATCTGTCACTATTTCTCCACTTTCTCCCCTTCTATTTGACATGAAATGATGGGACTGGATGCTATGATATTAGTATTTTTAATGTTGGGTTTCAAGGCAGCTTTTCCACTCTCCTCTTTCACCTTCATCAAGAGGCTCTTTAGTTCCTCTTCACTTTCTGCCATAAGAGTGGTATCATCTCATGATCCTCTACATAGAAAACCCTAAAGACATGACCAGAAAACTACTAGAGCTAACCAATGAATACAGTAAAGTTGCAGGATATAAAATTAATGCGCAGAAATTCCTTGCATTCCTATATACTAACAATGAGAAAACAGAAAGAGAAATTAAGGAAACAATTCCATTCACCATTGCGACGATAAGAATAAAATACTTAGGGATAAATCTGCCTAAAGAAACAAAAGATCTATACATAAAAAACTATAAAACACTGGTGAAAAAAAAATAAAAGGTGACACAAATAGATGAAGAAATATACTATGTTCATGGATCAGAATAATCAATATAGTGAAAATGAGTATACTATCCAAAACAATCTATAGATTTAATACAATCCCTATGGTTTTGTAGGGATTGTACCTATGGTATTTTTCACAGAACTAGAACAAATAATTTCACAATTTGTATGGAAATACAAACAACCTCAAATAGCCAAAGCAATCTTAAGAAGAATGGAACTGGAGGAATTAACCTGTCTGACTTCAGACTATACTACAGAGCTACAGTCATCAAGACAGTATGGTACCGTCACAAAAACAGGTATGTAGATCAATGGAACAAAATGGAAATCCCAGAGATAAATTCACGCACCTATGGACACCTAATCTTTGACAAAGGAGGCAAGAATATACAATAGAGAAAATACAATCTCTTTAACAAGTGGTGCTGGGAAAACTGGTCAACCACCTGTAAAAGACTGAAACTAGAACACTGTCTAACACCATACACAAAAATAAACTCAAAATGGATTAAAGATCTAAATGTAAGACCAGAAACTATAAAACTCCTAGAGGAAAACACAAGCAAAACACTCTCTGACATAAATCACAGCAGGATCCTCTATGATCCACCTTTCAGAGAAATAAAAGCAAAAATAAATAAATGGGACCTAATTAAACTTAAAAACTTTTGCACAATGAAGGAAAACATAAGCAAGGTGAAAAGACAATCTTCAAAATGGGAGAAAATAATAGCAAATGAAGCAACTGACAAAGAATTAATCTTAAAAATATATAAGCAACTCATGCAGCTCAATTCCAGAAAAATAAATGACCCAATCAAAAAATGGGTCAAAGAACTAAACAGACATTTCTCTAAAGAAGACATACAGATGGCTAACAAACACATGAAAAGATGCTCAACATTATCAGAGAAATGCAAATCAAAAACACAATGAGATACCATCTTACCGGTCAGAATGACTGCTATCAAAGAGTCTACAAGCAATAAATGCTAGAGAGGGTGTGGAGAAAAGGGAACCCTCTTCCACTGTTGGTGGGAATGCAAATTAGTACAGCCACTATGGAGAACAGTGTGGAGATTCCTTAAAAAACTGGAAGTATAACTGCCATATGACCCAGCAATCCCACTGCTGGGCATACATGTCAAGGAAGCCAGAATTGAAAGAGACACGTGTACCTCAATGTTCATCGCAGCACTGTTTACAATAGCCAGGACATGGAAGCAACCTGGATGTCCATGGGCAGATGAATGGATAAGAAAACTGTGGTATATATACAAAATGGAATATTACTCAGCTATTAAAAAGAATGCATTTGAACCAGTTCTAATGAGGTGGATGAAACTGGAGCCTGTTATACAGAGTGAATTAAGTCAGAAAGAAAAACACCAATACAGTATATTAATGCATATATATGAAATTTAGAAAGATGGTAACGATGACCCTATATGCAAGACAGCAAAAGAGATACAAATACAAAGAATAGACTTTTGGACTCTGTGGGAAAAGGCAAGGGTGGGATGATTTGAGAGAATAGCATTGAAACATGTATATTACCATATGTGAAATAGATCACCAGTCCAAGTTCGATTCATGAAGCAGGACACTCAAAGCCAGTGCACTGGGACAACCCTGAGGGATGGAATGGGGAGGGAGGTGGGAGGGGGGTTCGGAATGGGGGAAATATGTACATCCATGGCTGATTCATGTCAATGTATGGCAAAAATCACTACAATGTTGTGAAGTAATTAACCTGCAATTAAAATAAAGAAATTATTTTTTTTTTGAAAAAAGAGTGGTGTCATCCGCATAAATAAGGGTGTCAATATTTCTCCTGGCCAACTTGATCCCAGCAAGTTGTGATTCATTCAGCACAGCATTTCTCATGATGTACTCTGCATATAAGTTCAATAAACAGAGTGACAATATAGAGCCCTGTTGTACTCCTTTCCTAATTTTTACCTGTCCATTGTTCCATGTCCTATTCTAGCTGTTGCCTCTTGACCCAAATGCAGGTTTCTTAGGAGGCATGTAAGGTGGTCTGGTACTCCCATATCTTTAAGAATGTTCCACAGTTTTTTGTGATCCACACAGTCAAAGGCTTTAGTGTAGTCAGTGAAGCAGAAGTAGGTGTTCTACTAGAATTCCCTTGCTCTCTCCATGAGCCAATGAATGTCAGCAATTTGATCTCTGGTTCCTTTGCCTCTTCAAAACCCAGCTTGTACATCTGAAAATTCTCATTTCATGTACTGCTGAAGTCTAGCTTGAAGGATTTTGAACATTATCTTCCTAGCATGTGAAATGAGTGCAATTATACAGTGGTTTGAATATTGCTTAGCATTGCCCTTCTTTTGGACTAAATTTGAAAAAAACTGACTCTTTTCCTGTCCTGTGGTCACTGCTGAGTTTTCCAAATTTGCTGACATATTGAGTATAGCGATTTAAGCATCATTTTTAGGGTTTTAAGTAGCTCAGCTGGAATTCCATCACCTCTACTAGTTTTGTTTGTAGTAATGCTTCCTAAGGCCCACTTGACTTCACATCCCAGGATGTCTGGCTCTAAGTGAGTGATTATACCATTGCGGTAATCTCAGTCATTAAGACCTTTCCTTCATAGTTTTGTGTATTCTTGAGACCTCTTCTTAATATCTTCTGCTTCTACTAGGTCTTTACCTTTCTGTTCTTTATTGTGCCCATGCTTGCTTGAAATGTTCCCTTGATATCTCAGTTTTTCTGAAAAGATCTCTAGTCTTTCCCATTCTATTGTTTTCCTCTATTTCTTTGCATTGTTCATTTAAGAAGGCTTTCTTATCTCTCCTTGCTATTCTCTGGAACTCTGCATTCAGTTGGGTATATTGTCCCCTTTCTCCTTTGTCTTTCACTTCTTTTCTTCACTCAGGTTTGTAAAGCCTCCTCAGACAATCACTTTGCTTTCTTGCATTTCTTTTTCTTCAGTTTAATTTTGGTCACTGCCTCCTGTACAATGTTATAAACTTCCATCCATAGTTCTTCAGGCACTCTGTCCATCAGATCTAATCCCTTAAATCTATTTGCCACCTCCCCTCTATCATCATAAGAGATTTGATTTAGGTCATACTTAAATGGTCTAATGGTTTTCCCTACTTTATTCAATTTAAGCCTGAATTTTGCAAGAAGGAGCTCATGATCTGAGCCACAGTCAGCTCCAGGTCTTGTTTCTGCTCACTGTATAGAGTTTCTCATCTTCAGCTGCAAAGAACATAATCAATCTGATTTTGCTATTGACCATCAGGTGATGTCCATGTGTCAGTCGTCTCTTGGGTTGTTGGAAAAGGATATTTGTTCTGATCAATATGTTCTGTTGACAAAACTCTGTTAGCCTTTGCCCTGCTTCATTTTGTACTCCAAAGCCAAACTTGCCTGCTATTCCAGTTATCTCTGGACTTCCTACTTTTTCATTCCGATCTTCTATGATGAAAAGTACATCTTTTTTTTTTTTTTGGTGTTAATTCTAGAAGGTCTTGTAGGTCTCCATAGAACCAGTCAACTTCAGCTTTATCAGCATCAGTAGTTGGGGCCTAGACTTGGATTACCATGATGCTGAATGGTTTGCCTTGGAAATGAACTGAAATCATTCTGTCATTTTTGAGGTTGCACCCAAGTGTTACATTTTGGACTCTTTTGTTGACTGTGAGAGCTATTCTATTTCTTGGAAGGGGTTTTTGCCCACAGTAGTAGATAAATGGTCATCTGAATTAAATTTTCCCCTTCCAATCCATTTTTAGTTCACTGATTTCTAATATATGAACGTTCATTCTAGCTGTCTCCTGTTTGACCACGTCCAGTTTACCTTGATTCATGGACCTAACTTTCCAGGTTCCTTTGCAACATTGTCCTTCACAGCATTGGACTTTACTTTCACACCAGATACATTCATAAGTGAGCGTTATTCTGTTTTGGCCCAGCTGCTTCATTCTTTCTGGAAAGTGAAAGTGTTAATTGCTCAGTCGTGTCTGACTCTTTGTAACCCTATGGACTATAGCCCACCAAGCTCCCCTGTCATGTAATTCTCCAGACAGGAATACTGGAGTCGAGTGGCATTCCCTTCTCCAGGGGATCTTCCCAACACAGGGATCAAACCCATGTCTCCTGCACTGCACGTGGATTCCTTACTGTCTGGAGCTATTAATTATTGACTTCCACTCTTCCCCAGTAGCATATTGGAAACTTTCTAACCTGGAGTAGTTCGTCTTCTGGTATCAAGTCTCTTTGCCTTCTCATACTCTTCACAGAGTTCTCCTGGCAAGAACACTGGAGAGGGTTGCAAATTCCTCCTCCAGTGGACCAAGTTGTGTCAGAACTTTTCACTTAGACCTGTCCATCTGAGACAGAATTGTGTTTGAGTGTCTCCTGTGGAAGTATGGGTCAGCAGTGGACTGCCTCAGGGGCATGGGCTCTGGGTGCAGCAGACCTGGGTACGGCATAAGCCCTCTTGGAGGAGGTCGCCATTAACCCCACCATAAAGCTGCCAGAACTTACACAGGACTGGGAAATAGACTCTTGGAGGGCACAAACAGAACCTTGTGCATACCAGGACCCAGGAGAAAGGAGCAGTGACCCACAAGAGACTGACCCAGACTTGCCTCTGAGTGTCCAGGAGTCTCCAGTGGAGGCATGGGTCAGTGGTGGCCTGCTGCAGGGCTGGGAACACTGAATGCAGCTGTACATGCATGGGACCTTTTGAAGGAGATCGCCATAATCTTCATTACCTCCACCATAGTTTAAAGAAAGAAAAGAAAGTGAAGTCACTCAGTTTTCAATCCATGGACTGTAGTCTACCAGGCTTCTTTGTCCATGGGATTTTCCAGGCAAGAGTACTGGAGTGGGTTGCCACTTCATTCTCCAGGGGATCCTCCTGACCCCAGGATCAAACCCAGGTCTCCTACATTGCAGGCAGACGCTTTACCCTGTGAGCCACCAGGGAACACCATAGTTTGGCCCCAGGTAAATAACAGGGAGGGAGCACAGCTCCATCCATCAACAGAAAACCGGATTAAAGATTTACTGAGCATGGCTCCACCCATCAGAACAAGACCCAGTTTCCCCCTCAGTCAGCCTATTTCATCAGGAAGCTTCCATAAGCCTCTTACCCTCCTCCATCAGAGGGCAGACAGACTGAAAACCACAGTCACAGAAAACTAACCAATCTGATCACATGGACCACAGCCTTGTCTAACTCAATGAAACTATGAGCCGTGACATGTAGGGCCACCTAAGATGGACAGGTCATGGTAGAGAGTTCTGACAAAATGTGATCCACTGGAGAAGGAAACGGCAAACCACTTCAGTACTCTTGAGAACCTCTTGAACAGTATGAAAAGGCAAAAAGATAGGACAGTGAAAGATGAACTTCCCAGGTCGGTAGGTGGCCAACATGCTACTGGAGATCAAGGGGGAAATAACTCCAGAAAGAATGAAGGGATGGAGACAAAGCAAAAACAACACCCTGCTGTGGATGTGACTGGTGATAGAAGCAAGGTCTGATGCTGTAAAGAGCAATATTGCATAGGAACCTGGAATGTTAGGTCCATGAATCAAGGCAAATTGGAAGTGGTCAAACAGCAGATGGCAAGACTGAACGTCAACATTTTAGAAATCCACGAACTAAAATGGATTAGAATGGGTGAATTTAACCCAGATGACCATTATATCTACCACTGTGGGCAAGAATCCCTTAGAAGAAATGGAGTAGCCATCATAGTCAACAAAAGAGTCCGAAATACAGTACTTGGATGCAATCTCAAAAATGACAGAATGATCTCTGTTTGTTTCCAAGGCAAACCATTCAGTATCACAGTAATCCAAGTCTGTGCCCGACCAGTAAAGCTGAAGCTGAAGTTGAATGGTTCCATGAAGACATACAAGACCTTCTAGAACTAACACCCCAAAAAGATGTCCTTTTCATTTTAGGAGAATGGAATGCAAAAGTAGGAATTCAGGAAGTACCCAGAGTAATTTGGCCTTGGAGTATAGAATGAAACAGGGCAAAGGGTAATAGAGTTTTGCCAAGAGAATAAACTGGTCATAGCAAGCACCCTCCTTCAATAACACAAGAGAAGACTCCACACATGGACATCACCAAATGGTCAACACTGAAATCAGACTGAAGTCAAAGATGGAGAAGCTCTATACAGTCAGCAAAAATAAGACCAGGAGCTGACTGTGGCTCAGATCATGAGCTCCTTATTGCCAAATTCAGACTTGAATTGAAGAAAGTAGAGAAAATCACTAGACCATTCAGGTAAGACCTAAATCAAATCCCTTACAATTATACAGTGGAAGTGAGAAATAGATTCAAGGGACTATATCTGATGGACAGAGTGCCTGATGAACTATGGGTGGAGGTTCATGACATTGTAAAGGAGACAGGGATCAAGACTGTCCCCAAGAAAAAGAAATGCAAAAAAGAAAAATGGCTGTCTGAGAAGGCCTTACAAAAAGCTGAGAAAAGAAGAGAAGTGAAAAGCAAAGGAGAAAAGGAAAGATACACCCTTTTGAATGCAGAGTTCCAAAGAATAGCAAGGAGAGATAAGAAAGCCTTCCTTAGGGATCAATGCAAAGAAATAAAGGAAAACAATAGAATGGGAAAGACTAGAGATCTCTTCAAGAAAATTAGAGATACCAAGGGAACATTTCATGCAAAGATGGGCTCAATAAAGGACAGAAATGGTAGGAACCTAACAGAAGCAGAAGATGTTAAGAAGAGGTGGCAAGAATACACAGAAGAACTATACAAAAAAGATCTTCATGACCTAGATAATCACGATGGTATCATCACTCACCTAGGGCCAGACATCTTAGAATGTGAAGTCAAGTGGGCCTTAGGAAGCATCA
Organism: Antilocapra americana; assembly: GCA_007570785.1. Classification (NCBI taxonomy): domain Eukaryota; kingdom Metazoa; phylum Chordata; class Mammalia; order Artiodactyla; family Antilocapridae; genus Antilocapra; species Antilocapra americana. The sequence goes on from ML663573.1 coordinate 3,653,222, forward strand.
CTATAAACAAAGCTAGTGGAGGTGATGGAATTCCAGTTGAGCTATTTCAAATCCTAAAAGATAATGCTGTGAAAGTGCTGCACTCAATATGCCAGAAAATTTGAAAAAGTCACCAGTGGCCACAGGACTGGAAAACACCAGTTTTCATTCCAATCCCAAAGAAAGGCAATGCCAAAGAACACTCAGATGAGTGCACAATTGCACTCATCTCACAGTGGAAACCCACTCCAGTACTCTTGCCTGGCAAATCTCATGGGCAGAGGAGCCTGGTAGGCTGCAGTCCATGGGGTCACTAAGAGTCGGACACGACTGAGCGACTTCACTTCCACTTTTCACTTTCATGTGTTGGAGAAGGAAATGGCAATCCACTCCAGTGTTCTTGCCTGGAGAATCCCAGGGATGGGGGAGCCTGGTGGGCTGCCGTCTATGGGGTCACACAGAGTTAGACACGACTGAAGTGACTTAGCAGCAGCAGCAGCACAAGAGAGTAAGTAATGCTCAAAATTCTCTAATCCAGGCTTCAACAATACATGAACCGTGAACTTCCAGATGTTCAAGTTGGTTTTAGAAAAGGCAGAGGAACCAGAGATCAAATTGCCAACATCCACTGGATCATCTAAAAAGCAAGAGAGTTCCAGAAAAACATCTACTTCTGCTTTATTGACTATGCCAAAGCTTTTGAGTGTTTGGACCACAACAAACTATGGAAATTTTTGAAGGAGATGGGAATACCAGACCACCTGACCTGCCTCTTGAGAAACCTGTATGCAGGTCAGGAAGCATCAGTTAGAGCTGGACATGGAACAACAGACTAGTTCCAAATAGGAAAAGGAGTACGTCAAGGCTGTATCTTGTCACCCTGCTTATTTAACTTATATGCAGAGTACATCATGAGAAACACTGAGCTGGATGAAGCACAAGCTGGAATCAAGATTGCCGGGAGAAATATAAATAACTCAGATATGCAGATGAGACCACACTTATGGCAGAAAGTGAAGAGGAACTAAAGAGCCTCTTGATGAAAGTGAAAGAGGAGAGTGGAATAGTTGGCTTAAAATTCAACATTCAGAAAACTAAGACCATGGCACCTGGTCCCATCACTTCATGGCAAATAGATGGGGAAACAGTGGAAACAGTGAGAGATTTTATGTTTTGGGGCTCCAAAATCACTGCAGATTGCAGTACTTGGTGGAGAGTTCTGACAAAATGTGATCCACTGCCGAGGGAAATGGCAGTGGATCACATTGCAGCCATGAAATTAAAAGACGCTTGCTCCTTGGGAGAAAAGTTATGATGAACCTAGATAGCATATTAAAAGCAGAGACATTACTTTACCAACAAAGGTCCATTTAGTCAAGGCTGTGGTTTTTCCAGTGGTCATATATGGATGTGCAAGTTGGACTATAAAGAAAGCTGAGCACCGAAGAACTGATGCTTTGGAACTGTGGTGTTGAAGAAGACTTTTGAGAGTCCCTTGGACTGCAAGGAGATCCAACCAGTCCATCATAAAGGAAACCAGTCCTGAATATTCATTGGAAGGACTGATGGTGAAGCTGAAACTCCAATACTTTGGCCACGTGATGCAAAGAACTGACTCACTGGAAAAGACCCTGATGCTGGGAAAGATTGAAGGCAGGAGAAGGGGATGAGATGGAAGGATGAGATGGTTGTATGACATCACTGACTCAATGAACATGAATTTGAGTAAACTCTGAGTTTACTCAAGAGAGTTGGTGATGGACAGGGAGGCCTGGTGTGCTGCAATCCATGGGTTTGCAAAGAGTCAGACAAGACTGAGTGACTGAACTGAACTGAACTGTTCATCTTGGGTAACTCTACCCACTGTGGCTCATTGCATCATCATATAACTCATTCTGAGTTATGCAAGCTCCTTCACCACTGCAAGGCTGTGATCCATGAAGTGGAATTCAAATTTTACTGAGATATTTTTCCCAGTGGTCAGATTTGTCAAGATGAAAATTTTAATGATTCGGTGTATTAGTGCATACTTGGACAGTAGTGACTGGATTGTACTTGGTGTTTCCATGGGAGGGAATTTAGTAGTGACTACTAATATTTTAAATATGCATACCATTTAACCTAGCCAGTTAGACACACACACTCTACATATATATTCACACCTCTGTAAGATGATATATTTTAGGCTATTTATTAATTACAGAAAGATATGAAGTGGCAAATGGCAGGCATGCCATAAAAGTCAATCAAGAGTTGGTTGATTTTAGGGAATTTCTTGGCAGTCCAGTGTTAAGCACACTGCACTCTCATTACAGAGGCCCTGGATTCAATCCCAGGGAACTAAAGTCCCTCAAGCATGTGGGATCTTAGTTCCCTAACCAGGGATTGAACTCATGCCTCCTGCAGTGGAATGGTGGAGTCTTATCCACTAGACCACCAGGGAAGTCCTGAGAGTTGGCTGATTTAAAAAATTCAACACTCCTTATGCTGGAATGCTTACAGAGCTATTTAAAGAAAGGATGAAGAAGCTCCTTATATTCTGATGTGAAGCAAAAAAATCAAGATATATTTCCAGATTTAAAAAAAGGAAAGTGCAAAATATCTTTTGGGTGAAAATGGAGGTGTGGGAACTGTACATGTAATTATTTGAATACGAAGAGCTTATCATTGGAAGGACATCCAAGAAAATGCTAATATACTCCTCTGAAGAGGGGAACCACATGGATGGGGAACAACGTGAAGTGAAACTTGCCGAAAGCTGGGGACCGGCTAAGTACTTATCGCTTGTATAGTACTGAAACCGCACAACGCAGGTGGGACTTGAATCCATGGCCCAGGACTCCAACCCTGCCTGAACCCAGATTGGGACTTGAACTGTCTTCTAGTTGAGATCACATATCTAGTGTCAGGATGTAATGATGCTTGGGTTCTTTATGACTCATCATAGAAAGAATTCAGTCAGAGACTGAAATAGATAGATAAAAAGCAATAGATAAAAACTGTATTTGTTTAGAGAGAAAAACTCTCCACAGACTGATTGTGTGCCATCTAAGAAAGTAAGAGGCTGCAAAATATGGCATGGTTACTTTTTATGGGCTGGATAATTTCATAGGCTAATGAAATTAACCTTCCACATATGAAAGTGAAAATGAAAGTCTCTCAGTCATGTCCAAATCTTTGCGACCCCATGGACTATGCAGTCCATGGAATTCACAGGCCAGAATACTGGAGTGGATAGCCTTTCCCTTCTCCAGGGGATCTTCCCAACCCAGGGATCAAACCCAGGTCTCCCACATTGCAGGCAGATTCTTTACCAGCTGAACCACAAGGGAAGCCCAAGAATACTGGAGTGGGTAGCCTATCCCTTCTCCAGCGGACCTTCCTGACCCAAAAATCAAACTCGGGTCTCCTGCATTGCAGGCAGATTCTTTACCAACTGAGCTATCAGGGAAGCCATGTGTGTATCTATGTGGGTTATTCCAACTAGTTTGCGGAAAGGGGTGAAGATGTCCATGAACTGGGCCACTGCCAACACTTTGGTCTTTTGTCATGGCATGGCATGTTATGCTGTGTCATGTCTCAGGACTGTCATGACACTGGTGGGTGTGTTAGCTCATGCTAGTGTATTTCAATGGTCGTGTAATGAGGCTCAAGGTCCCCTGGAAGTTGAACCATTCACCATCTTGGACCTCGTTTGTTCTAACCAGTTTATGCCATACCCTCAAGGGTTATGTCATTCTTTTAAAGGTTATGCCCTCTCCACTTCCCTCCTGTTTCAGTATCACCAGGCACTGTGACACATAGGGAAAATTCCTGCCCTTACGAAGATTGTTGTTATTGTTGTTGTATAGTTGCTCAGTCGTTCCAATTCTTTGCGACCCCATGAACTCCAGCACACCAGGCTTCCCTGTCTTTCATCATCTCCTGGAGCTTGAAACTCACATCCATTGAGTCAGTGATGCCATCCAACCATCTCATCCTCTGTCATGCCCTTCTCCTCCTGCCTTCAGTCTTTCTGAGCATCAGGGTCTTTTCCCATGAGTCAACTCTGCACATCAGGTGGCCAAAGTACTGGAGCTTCACCTTCAGCATCAGTTCCTCCAAAGAATATTCAGGATTGATTTCCTTTAGGATTGATTGGTTCGATCTCCTAGGTGTTCAAGGGACTCTCAAGAGTCTTATCCAACATCACAGTTCAAAAGTATCAATTCTTTGGCACTCAACCTTCTTTATGGTCCAACTCTCACATCCATATATGACTACTGGAAAAACCATAGCTTTGACTATATGGACCTTTGTCAGCATTTACACTGTATCTTATAAAGATACAGTGTATTAAAAATAGAAGACTAGCAAACATATTAGAAAAATACTATGTATTAAACTACTTGTAAATGCAACTGATATGCAGAGAAGCTAGAGACAGAAAGATTCAAGGAAAACGGAAAACTCTGCTGTCATGAAAGAGTCAATATTTCAGGCCAAAGTACTAGCTGAAAAATGTAGAGCCAGCCTACCTGTGCCAGGAATTTGGTAACAACTATTAATACTTAAAATAGTGGGAATTGCTGATTTATTTCTTTTCTTCTTTCTTTCCTTTTCTTCTTTCCCTCCTTCTTTTCCTGGCCTACTTCTACTGCTTTCTCCTCCTGCTCTTATTCTCCCTTCTCATCCTCTGTCTCCCTTTTCTTTTTCCTTCCCACAAACAGGGCTTTCCCATTCATATTTCATGACCATGGGTTTTTCAAGTACTTCCTGAGAGGCAAGTACATGCCAACCTCCAGTAATCTTGCCAGCACTTTCTAGGGAATAGAATGAGGTCTTTATTTTTCCTATGTTTTGAGTACATACTTATCCAGTGGTCATGAGATCATTCTTATGTACCTAAAGCACTGGATATGGCCAACTGCCATACATACACACACACACACACACACACACACACACACACACACATATACACACATATATATATGTGGGCTTCCCAGGTGGCTCAGGGGTAAAGAATCCAACTGCCAATGCAGGAGATTCCAGTTTGATCCCTGGGTTGGGAAGGTACCCTGGAAGGGGAAATGTCAATCCACTCCAGTATCCTTGCCTGGAAAACCCCATGGACGGAGGAGCTTGGCAGACTACACTCTATGGAATCTCACAACTGAGTGACTGAGCACACACACACACATACACATACGTAGTGAAAACAAATTAATTAAAAAGCAAGTATTAGGAAGTGTCCATATTTAATAACATCAAAATTATATTCACAGCAAACAAAAGTACAGGAGAAGCTTCTCTCTCTCCCACTCTCGTTCTATCTCTCTCTCCCCCTCTGATAAACTCTTGTGAATGAGAAATTTAATCAAAATGTGTGTATTTTGTATATGGAAGAGAAAGCAATACAGTTGAAACTTCACCATTGGCTCTGATTCAGCAGGTTAGAGGAACCAAACTTCTGGGTTGTAGTCACTTCTCTCATCATAATATTTCTTCCATCTTTCCACATCAATTCTGAATTGAAAATTCCTAATAACTGTCCAAGTCTGCAACAGACACACACACACACACAGCTTGCTTCCTACTCTGGAAGTCTTTCTGTGCCCTTGGCTGGAAAGAAGGCAGCAATCAAAGCATTTCCTTGAACACTGGAAGCCAAGATAAAGCTCCTTATTCTGAAAAACAATAGAATTTCCACTGGGATCAAACTCCACAGAGCTGATTAGCATTCTTTCATGCTAAGTATTTGGCTTAGATGTCAGGTCAGGGGTTAGTAGAGGTGAGTCCATTAGCCATTATATCAAATAAGAACATTTATTTACATTCAGCTTCCCTGGTGGCTCAGATGGTAAAGAGTCCACCTGCAATGCCGGAGACTCGGGTTTGATCTCTGGGTTGGGAAGATCCCCTGGAGGAGGGCATGGCAACCCACTCCAGTATTCCTGCCTGGAGCGTCCCCATGGACAGAGGAGCCTCACAGGCTACATGGGGCCGCAAAGAGTCAGGCGTGACTGAGCGACTAAGCACACGCACAATTCACATTCAATTACCTTGTGTTTTATTTCTTCAAACGCCCTTTCTCATTCTTAATGATCAATATTATCTTATCTTGGGGCATATTTTCTGTTTAGTTCTTTCATTTTTCCAGTTTGACAATAAGAGGCTTAATCTAGGACAATCAACAATCCAGACCACCCACCAACGGCCAGCTGGTAATATTTGTTGTATTTTATGCTGTGTGTTTTAATCCATCTTCAGAAGAATTTATAGTCTGTTCACGAAAAGACTTAAGTTTCTTGCTGTTTTTTCTATTCAGCATGTAACCTAAGTGGACTGGAACAGGAATCTAAGAAAATACCAGAAGATGTAATCTATTCTTGGGGGTGGGGGGAGAGAAGAAGGTTAGATGACTAACATTGATCATGCATCCTGTAACAGGTAATTAAAGCTTTTATCTTCTTTTTCTGTGAAGATGGTACTTTAAACAGAACTAAGTGCAGTTTACCTGGATTTGCTGTTCTTGTGGGTTCTGTGAGTTTCAGAATTATATCACATTTCCTGCATTTATATTTTTTCATCTTGAGTGTCTGTTCGTTATTGTTCCCCTGGCCATCTAACCACAAGTACTCAGCCTTAATATCAAACCTCTGATGCCAGCAGTTACCAGTGCTTCATTTTATCCTTCTTCATTCTCTTTTAGGACATTTATTCTCCATCCCCTTCTACCCTGGATTCATCTCTGTTGCCCAGGTCTCACATTCCTGACTTCAAAACCTGACCTCCTTACCTTCTGCTGAACTTGCTTCACCTTTTTAACCAACCTCCAAATTCCTCTCTGGGTTTATAGACCTGTGGTTTCCTTTGATCTTTCTAACTCTACACATTTCCTTCACTTTGGGCATCCATGATTACCTCCTCTGAGATTCCCCTCAGGCAGCTCTCATCCTTGGGCAATCAGGGAATCAGGAAATACCCATCTCAGGAACTTATTTTGAAAGGAGCAGTCTGTACTCACCTTTACACTGAAGTCTGTGTTCACTGAGATCCAGTACAAACATCATGTTCATTATTGTATCTGCAGCATCCTACACAATGTTGCACCTCTTAGATTCTCAACCAAAAAAATATCCACTGAATGAATTTCGAACATAACAACAAAAGCTCTTTCTGCCACTTGCCCACAGAGTTGAGCCTATGATTCTAATTTGGTGATAAGATTCAGGTTACTGTCCCTGACATTTATTTTTCTGCTACATGCACATAGCTACATTGGGTGACACAAACTCAAACACAGTGGATTCCATGGATTCAACTAGACCTCATTAAATGACCTTCCATCAAGAAAACTGTCTGATGGAAATCATGACACTCCTCTGAGGGTGCAATAAAATTCTAAGATTCCCAAACTAATAGCAAGTAAGAAAATGAGAAAAGGCTCATAAAACTTGGCTTAAAGGTAATCAAGAAATTTTAAAATAAGAGTCATAATTTATCTGGGATGCTGTGAGAACGCCTGTTATTTTCTTTCCCTAAAGCCTCTATTTTCTTAACCCAGCTTTCATAAGTTTCTAAACTATGGCACCAAACATTCCTTGTCTGAGACAAAGATGTGTAAGAAAATATATTGCTGTGGAAAGAATTTTTATGATCCTTTCAGGAATGACTTATCAAAGCAGCGTAGATAATATAATTCTGCTTCTACAAAATTTTCAGAGAAAAATATGTAGAAAAGTTTAAAATTGATATGTAAAATACATATAAGTGCACAAATCGCATACAGGTTGATGAAATTTTTAATTTTATACACCCATGTGACTACACCAACCACAAAAAATTCTAGGACATTCCCAGGACTCCAAAGGCTCCCTCAGGCCCTTTCTCTGGAGTCTATGTGTGCTCAATGTGTTCGATTCTTAGCCACCCCGTGGACTGTAGCCCCCCAGGTCCCTCTGTCCATGGAATTCTCCAGGCAAGAATGTTGAAGAGGCTTGCCGTTTCCTTCTCCAAGCCATCTTCCTGACCCAGGGATTGAAGCCAGGTCTCCTGTGCTGCAGGCAGATTCTTTACTGCTGGTGCCTTCTGGGAAGCCCCTTTCTGTGAAGAATGTTTCCCAAGACATTGAGTGGGCATTCTACTGAAGGAATTTTAGGGGATTTTCAACTTTCTTCTCTATAATGTTCTGTTGCTAGGGTTTTCTGTATTAGTATTACCTGTATAATGAGGAAAATGACAACACCATTTTCCTTGTTGACTTTTGGAGCAGCAGAACTACTAAGGGAACCAATCTCAAGGAAAGAGACTTGAGGCATCCCAGTTAGTGATAACAGCATTTACCTAGCTTTCATTGTTTAACTGTTTTCTTATTTTTGTGGGTTTTTTTATGCTTCTTTTTTTTGATTTTTGAAATATTAAAGGTTACACTTCATTTACAGTTATTACAAACTATTGGCTTTATTCCCTATATTGTATGATACATTCTTATATATCCAACCCTCAACTCCTTTACTGCCCATCCCCACTTATAACCATAGTTTGTTTTCTATATCTGTAGTCTGCTCCTTCTCTCAGTATTCACTAATTTCCACCCCTCAACTCCTTTACTGCCCATCCCCACTTATAACCATAGTTTGTTTTCTATATCTGTAGTCTGCTTCTTCTCTCAGTATTCACTAATTTGTTGTATTTTTGGATTACACATACAAGTGACATCAGCTTCCCAGGTGATAAAGAATCCACCTGCCAATGCAGGAGACACAAGATGGGTGGGTTCAATCCCTGGGTCAGGAAGACTCCCTGGAGTAGGAAATGGCACCCCACTCCAGAATTCTTGCTTGGAAAAATCCCATGGACAGAGGAGCCTGGAAGGCTACAGTCCATGGGGTCGCAAAGAATCAGATATGACCAAGTGACAGAACACAAGATCACAAAAATAAGGGATATCATACAGTATTTCTTTGCATATTTCTTGCATTCCTTTTCTGATCTCTCCTTAAAACCTAGCAAAGCTTTCTTTTTATTCTAACAATCTAATCTGTTCACTGTTCAGGGCCACAGTGCCCTGGTTTCTGAGCCTCGCAGGAAGAACAGCACACTCCTGGACACTGTGATGCTACAGGCTGAATGTTTGTGTTTTCCAAACTTCATGTGTTAAATTCCAGCTCTTGATGTGAGGGTTAGGGTCAGGCATTTGGAAGGGGGAACTTTGGGAGGTTGATCAGGTCCTGTGGGCAGAGGGGATTAGTGCCTTTTACAGAGAACCTCAGGAAGTTGCCTTGCCCTTTGCACCATGTGACAGGACAGCCCTTTCCAAACATCACATCTACTGGACACTTGACCTTGGACTTCCCAGCCTCCAGAACTGTAAAAACTAAATTCCTGTTTTTTATAAGCTACCCAGTTTGCTGTTTCATTATGGCAGCCTGAACACACAAGAAGTGTGATCATTTGAAATCAAAGTAGAATGAGCCCAACCAAAAATAAAGAGAAAAGCGATCAAATTGTAAGATTAAATATTGTGTGTGTGTTAGTAGCTCAGTCATACATGACTCTTTGTGACCCCATGGACTATAGCCCACCAGGTTCCAGGGTCCATGAGATTCTCCAGGCAAGAATACTGGAATGGGTTGCCATCCCCTTCCAGGGAATCTTCCCAACCCAGGAATTGAACTCTGGTCTCCTGCATTGCAGGAGGATTCTTTACCATCTGAGCCACAGGGAAGCCAAATTTATTACTGATGAAAGCGTATTGAAGGAAACAGCCTGGACCCAGAGCCACAATCAACTTCCTGGTGCCTATGGCCGTGAGTTTAGCTTATGCTCCTACAAGCCCACCCACTGCAGAGCCAGCACCCTCTTAGGGAAGGGCTCCATCAGATGAGAGATAATGCCAACAGCTTCAGAACCCACGGCTCTGAGAGAGACAGGGAACAAAGGCACTGAGGACTCAAAGCTCTCTTCCAGTCTCATCAAGCAGATAAGTTATCAAGTGCAGGTGGATGACGGAAGAGCAGGTTCCTTCTAAGGAACTAGAGGGGAAGTTCTCTTATGGAGACAAAGATTTGGCCATATGGTCCCCTCAACTCTCTGGATACATGGTTGACCGAATGATCCTTAAGGACTCCATCAATCAAGATTCTGTGATTCCCAAGGAAAGAAATGTAGTCTTCCATTTCGGTCTTTGACTACGTGCATGCTCAGCCCCTCAGTTGTGTCTGACCCTTTGCGACCCCATGGACTGTAGCCCCTCAGTCTCCTATGTCCATGGGATTCTCCAGGCAAGAATACTGGAGTGGGTTGCCATTTCCTCTTCCAGGGGAAATTCCCCAATCCAGGGACCTAACCCGCATCGCCTGCATTGGCAGGCAGACTCTTCTGGCAAGCCCCTGGGGAAGCCATCTTTCACTACAGGCTTTTTAGAGCAAGCTTTTCTCTATTTACTCGGCTGTGTTGGGTCTTAGTTGCAGCATGAGGGATTCTCGTTGTGCCTTGCAATGTCTTTCCCTGCAGTGCACGGACTCTCTAGTTGTGGCGTGGGGGCTCCAGAGCACACGGGTTCAGCAGCTGGGGTGTGCAGGCTTATTTGTTCCATGATACGTGGCATCTTCGTTTCCTGACCAGGGATCAAACCTACATCCCCTGCATTGCAAGGTGGATTCTTAACTGCTGGACCACAGGGAAGTTCCTTAAGCAAGTGTATAAACAAGTAAACAAGCAGTTTCAGGGAGTTAAAAAGAAACATTCAAGAACTTGTGGAGTCTTATATTGGGAGCACATCTTCAGTCCTGCAGACGGTTGAAAGCCATCTGCATCTGAGAATATCTGCATTATTGAAAAGACAAAACAGAGAGAAACTGGTTTACCACTAACTGATCCCCTCTGTGTCTGAACGTCCAAACTCATCTTAATCTCATTGTCACAACCTGAAATGATGAGTCGCTGGAGTGTCTCTGTCAAGTGCAGTTGGCAGTAGATTAAATGCTGAAGCTGAAAATCCCACCAAGCCTGTTTTTGTAACCCATGAAACACATTCAAACAATTCAGGGCCCATTTCCGGAAAGGATTTTCTCAACTTTCCAGCTACTCTGCTAACTTAAAATTGGAACCAGCCTTCAGCTGGAGAGTGTGAGGACCCTGAAAAGGAAAGAATTCTTTTCTTCATGTGAAAAATTACAGGGTAGGGTGGGAAAGGGAAAAGGTCACGAAATAATGACTTTCTTCCCCTTCAAAGATTTCTCAAAAAGACTCCAAAGTCAAAGTGTTAGTTGCTCAGTTGTGTCTGACTCTTTTCGACCCCATGAACAGTAGACTGCCAGGCTCCTCTGTCCATGAGATTTCCCAGGCAAGAATACTGGAGTGGGTTGCCATTTACTTTTCCATGGAATCTTCCCCACCCAGGGATCGAACCCAGGTCTCTCACATTGCAGACTGATTCTTTACCACCTGAGCCACCAGAGAAGCATCCTCAAAAACACTCCATGCATTTACTTATTTTGTAAGTTAACTTCATTTCACTGAAGTATAGCAGGCCTGTAGGAAAGTTCATAAGCTATGAGAGTTTGTTGCATGTTTTAGAATGAATTGTGTGAAACCAGCCCCAGATCAAGATCTAGAGCATCGTCAACACTGCCAAAACTTCCCATGCCCTCTCCTGTCCATTACCATCCCCAAAGGGACCACTATTCTGGCTTCAAATGCCATACAGTAATTTTGCCTAATTCTGAGCTTTGTATAGTGGAATCAGACAGTATGTACTCCACTTCGCTCTGTGTTACATTTGAGAGATTTAGTAACCTAGTTACATGGAGTGATAATAGTAGTTCCTTCATTCTCATTGTTGTAGCTATAAGTAAATAATATTTACTTTATTATTACAGCTTATTTATTCATTCTACTGATGCTGGACATTTGGATGGCTCCAGTAGGAGCTATTCTGAATACTGCTATTGTGTGGATTCTAGCATATGTCTCTTGATGAGTATTGGTACACATTTCTGTTGGATTTATTCCAAGGACTCAGGCATAGATTTCTCAGAAAGACTCCATACCTATTTATGTACTTATTTTATATGTTAATTTTATTTCACTGAAGTATAGCATACATGTAGGAAAGCTCAAGAGTCTTGAGAGTTTGTTGCATGTTTTAGAATGAATGCTCACTAAGCTTGTGGCAGCTTGTTACAGCAACAATTGGAAGCTCATGTAATAACCTTTTCGTGTGTTTATTGCCCATATGAGTGAGTGAGTGAAAGTCACACAGTTGTCTCCGACTCTTCATAATCCCATGGACTGTAGTCCTCCAGGCTCCTCTGTCCTTGGAATTCTCCAGGCAAGAATACTGGAGTGGGTTGCCATTTCCTTCTCCTGGGGATCTTCCCAACCCAGGGATCGAAACTGGGTCTCCTGTATTGCCGGCAGATTCTTTTGTGCCACTAGGGAAGTCCCACATGCATACCTTTTTTGGCCACGTGGATAGGCTTTTTTGTGAAGTGGCTATCTGGTTAAGTCCTTTGTCCATTTTTTTCAATTGTTTGTTTTGATTTGTGGGAAATTCCTCATATATTCTTCATTCATGACCTTTGTAAACTATAATATTTATCATACTTTCTCTCGCTTCATGGCTTCTTCTTTTACTCATTACTAGATTTTGATGAAACAAAGTTTCCAATTTTAATCATGTCCAACATATCTATCCTTTTCTTTACAGTTACTGCTTTGGGAGCATTTTCAAAAACACTTTGCCTATAAGCTCCTGATGACATTTTTCAAGGTGTCTTCTATAAGCTTTATCATTTTGACCTGTCTGGAATTGATATTTAGATATCACATAAAGAAGGTGTCCAAATCTCCTTTTTTTTCTATTTAGATAACCAAATGATCCATCATCATTTATTAAAAATTCCTTCTTCTCCCCACTGTATCACAGTGACACCTTTGTCATATATCAGGTGTATGTGTAGATCTATTTCTGGACTTCTTTTCCCATTCTATTGTTCTATTTATTCATCTTTGCACCTGTTTCAGCAAAGATTTAACAAAGCATGCTTGAAGATGCTGTTCTTTGAGAGGCCACCATATAAGGTTGGTCATTGGCTGGAGTATGGGAACTTAGACTTGGAGAGAGTTCCTACCACTCCCAGAACTAAGGCGTGCCTCACCATGTCAAACTCGTTTGTATGAACAATATGGTTTTTGTTATCTTTGTTTGTTTGGCTGCATCTGATCCTGCATGCAGCACACAGTATCTTTTGCTGTGGTACCCGGGCCTCTCTCTAGCTGTGGAGTGTGGGCTCAGTAGCTGTGGCACATAGGCTAAGTTGCCCCACTGTATGTGGGATCTTAGTTCCCCATCCAGGAATTGAACTCCCATGCCCTGCATTGGAAGGTGGATTCTAAACCACTGGACTACCAGGGAGTCCTCAGACAATATGGTTTATGCTGAACCTTGTTTTCCTTCTAGGTGTTTAGAACTTGGGTATACACTTGGCAGAATGTGCTTACATGATAAGCCCCCAACAAAAGCACTGGGTGGTGGATCTTTGAAGGCATCTGTGCAAGACAAATCTCACATGTGCTGTCATCCTTTGCTGGGGGACTTAAATGTGACTCCACTGGGAGAAGACTTCTGGAAGCTTGCCCCAGCTTCCTCAAGACTGTGCCTTTTCCCACATCTGATTTTGCTCATAGCCTTTCACTGTAATAAACCATACCCATGGGTCTGACTCTATGCTGAGTCGTGTGTACGTCCTCTAAAAATCTTCAAACCTCAGGATGGTCTTGGGGACCCTTGATGCAGCATTAACTACTACAGCTTTACAGTCATGATATCTAGTAACATAAGTTTGTCAGATTTGTTCTTCCCTATGGTCCTGGCTATTTTTCATCCTTTGAATTTTTATATAAATTTAAAGATCAACTCAAAGTCCACAAAATTAAATGTGCAGTGATTTTTTTGTTGGGATTTTATTTGATCTACAAATCTACCAGGGATTTTTCTGATATTTCTGCTATATTGAGTCATTTATGTGATACAATTAGGTCTTCTTTCATTTCCTCCAATTTTCTAAACATTTTGTAGTTACTTTTTTTTGGGGGGGGAAGCCTTAGTGTACCATTTGTCAGATTTATTATTATGAAGTTGGTGGTCTTGATGCTAATAAATTATATTTTTAATGTCTATATTCTTTTTTGTTTTTTTATAGAAATACAGTGATTCTTAGACATCAACTTTATATCCAGCAGCTTAAATAAATTCATGCATTGATTCTAATAGTTTAACCACAGAGCCTTTATCTGCTGTGTAAACAATCACGTCACCCATGGATAATAGGAGTTGTGTTTCTTCCTTTGTATTCATTGTTATGGACTGAATTATGTCCTTCCAAAATTCACATGCTGAGGGGGCCACTGAGAAGAACAGAGAGGGGCGGCTGGAAGCCATGTGGCAGAGCTTGGATGTTCCGAACAGAGGGACTTTCACCCAAGCTGGACCCCGAGGAGACGAAATGAAAAACGTACAAGGATGTGATCTCCTCCAGATGCAAATTCCTCATCTATGTGGCCCTGCTGCAAGTCATTCCTGTTACTGAACAGCGTGTGAAGAATGGGCATCATGGGTAAATGCAGGATGCGAAGAGCCTGGGTACAGTTTCTGCTCCTATCGGTGAATGAATGGGTCCAGAAGGATGTAAGAAACTCTTTGAATGGATGTAAAAATTCTACTTCTTAAGAACAAGTTTGGCTCCAGTAGTTGAACTTTATAGCTAAAAGACAAGACAGTTTGGGAAGTACCAAGGGTTACTTTGCGGCCACGGTACTCCATCATGGCTGTGACATTCAGCCTCCATGAATGTTGGTGCAATAGTACATGATGTCAGACTGCATCTTCTAGCAACTATTCATTATAACGGAATGATATCTGCAATGGCACTGTCTCGTGAGTCATTTCTATGTGCTTTTTCACTTCTTTCTGGAGTATCTTTGTTGAAGAGTTCCTTTCCATTAGATATGTTTTATGGCAGCCAGTGCACAACTATGTCATTTAAGCACAAAATCATTAGTCTATATTTTTAATAAATATACCAACTAAGAAAAATAGGGCTTTGGTTTTTCTTAACCCATTTTTTGCTGCAAACCAACCATCACTGGTGAGACTACTATAATTTTGTGATTATTACAAACTTCAGTAAATTGAGTTTGTCTTGTTTTGGACTGGAAAAAAAAATTTTTTATAAGCTGAAATTCTAACCACCAATACCTCAGAATGTGACCATATTTGGAGACAGGGCCTTTCAAGAGATAATGAAGTTAAAGTGAGACCCTTAATTCTTTTGAACTGTAGTGCTGGAGACGACTCTTGATAGTCCCTTGGACAGCAAGGAGATCAAACCAGTCGATCCAAATGAAATCAGCTCTGAATATTCACTGGAAGAACTGATGCTAGAAGCTGAAGCTCCAATACTTTGGCCACCTGATGCAAAGAGCCACTCATTGGAAAAGACCCTGACACTAGGAAAGATTGAGGGCAAGAGGAGAAGGGGTTGACAGAGGATGAGATGGTTGGATGGCATCACTGAGTCAATGGACATGAGTTTGAGCCAAGTCAGGGAGACAGTGAAGGACAGAGAAGCCTGGCACGCTGCAGTCCATAAGGTGACAAAGAGTTGGACACGAGTTAGCTACTGAACAACAAAAGGGTGGACCCTAATCCTGTATGACTACTTATTAAAAGAGCTTAGAACACAGTAGAGAGGAAAAATTATGTGAAGACACAGAGAGAAGATAGCTGGCTACAAGCCAACCCTGCCAACACCTTGATCTTAGACTTCTAACGTCCATAAAAATCACTCATGTTAAGCAAATGTGCTCTTATATTGTGTTGTAATACAATAGTTTTAAGTGAATGTATTGAGTGGTGAAATCACCACAATCTAGTTTTAGAACATTTCCACCACCCTAACAAGTTTCCTGGTGCCTGTTTACAGTCAAACCCCATTCTCTCACTCCGTCTCAGGTAACCGCTAATTGTCAAACCTATAAGTTTTACTTTTCTAAACATTTTATATAAGTGGAATCATACAACGCATAGTCTTTTGCATCTTACCTTTTTAACTTAGCATAATGTGTTTTGATATCATGTCTCTCAGTGCGGTAGCATGTGTTATTGTCTAGTCACTGAGTCCTGTCTGACTCTTTGTGACCCCATGCACTGTAGCCTGCCAGGCTCCTCTGTCCATGGGATTTCCCAGGGAAGGACACTGGAGTCGGGTGTCATTTCCTTCTCCAGGGGATCTTCCCAAGCCAGAGATCAAACCTGAGTTTCCTGCATTGGCAGTCAGATTTTTTACCACTCAGTAATCAAGGAAGACCCCCTACATCATGTAACAGTAGTTTATCCCTTTTTATTACTGAATTGAGAGCTTCCATTCATTGTATGGATATATTACATTTCCAACAGGCACATGGAAAGATGCTTCACATCACTAATCATCAAAGAAATGAAAGTCAAATGAGTTAATCACTTCACATTTGTCAGAATGGCTATTGTCAAAAAGACCACAGATAACAAATGTTAGAGAGGATATGGAGAAAAGGAACCCTTATATACTATTGGTAAGAATGTAAATTGGTGCAGTCACTGTGGAAAACAGTATGGTGATTCCTCAAAAAACTAAAAGTAGAATTACCATATGATCCAGCAATTCCACTCCAGGTTATATATCCAGAGAAAAAAGAAAACATTAATTCTAAAAGATACATGCACCCCAGTGTGCACAGCAGCGCTATTTACAATAGCCAAGAAATGGAAGCCACCTAAGTGTCCACCAGCAGATGAATGGATAAAGATTTGACATATAGATATAGATATACTGGAATACTATTCAGCCCTAAATTTTGCCATTTGCAATATGGATGAACTTGGAGGGTGTTATGTGTAATCAGACGGAGAAAGACAAATACTATGTGATATCAGTTATATGTGGAATCTTAAAAAATATCTAGTGAGTATAACAAAAAAAGAAACAGACTCAGAGACATAGAGAACAAACCAATGGTTACCAGCAGGGCCAGAGAAGGGAAAGGGACGATACAAGGATGGGGATTAAGAGGTACAAACCACTATGCATAAAATAAATGAGCTACAAGGATAAATTATATATAGCACAGGGATCATAGCCAATATTTTATGATAACTATAAATGAAATATAACTTTAAAAACTATGACTCAGTATTTATGCACCTGAAGCCCTTATATAATATTGTACATCAGCTAATACCTCAACTAAAAAAAAAACACTGTATTACCATTCAGTGTAAGTGTACATTTGTTTACAATGGGTGACTTTTATGGTACATAAACTTATACCTCAATTATACTGTAAGAAAAATAACCAACACAGGACTAGAGGTAGGGACATACAGTTAAAATAAGATAGATGATGGGTAATGGTCTTTCATTATGCTATTCCTTCTACCTTTATGTACATTTGAAATTTTTCTAAGTTAAAGCATTAATAAAGGTAATGAGAGATTAAACTAAAATTTCTTTATAAAGACATACTTTATTAAATACTTAATATAACCCAATTGTTATACCTATATTTACTTTTCAAGCCATTCCATTAAATGTGGGAATATTCAAGAGAAACTTGGCCAACGAGATGCAAACGACCGACATGTTAGCCAGATCTGTATTTATATGTTGCATCCAACATCCTTAACTGACTTCATACAACTCAAAAATCATGTCAAGAAACCATGAAGCTTAAACAGACTTAGAGAAGTCACCATATGGCCTCTGCTTCTTAAAAAGTTTCACACAATAACATTATCTTTTTAAATATTAAGAGATTCACATAAAAGGGTTATTCAAAATCCCCTTGGTATTTTATTAATTGTTATTATTCTTAGTCACTGAGTCACATCAGACTCTTTGTGACCCCATGGACTGCAAGCCCACCAGACTCCTCTGTCCATGGAATTCTCCAGGAAAGAATATTGGAGTGGGTTGTCATTTTCTTCTCCAGGGGATCTTCCCGACCCAGGGATCAAACCTGCACCTCCTCCATTGGCAGGTGGATTCTTTACCACTGAGCCACCAAGAAAGCATTTTATTAATAGGTCAACACAATCCAGCTGTGTTAATAAATACCTTGCTTTAATCTACTGACAGCCGAGTCAACAGAACTAAGTTGTACACCCATTATATGTCTGACTTTCAATAAAAAGAAGAGGCTCATGTAGGAAAATTACTGAGAAATTAAATACATGTATAATCAGAGAATTTTTAAGAGACTTTTTTTCTGAAGCTATTATGATACTGGATTGGCTCATGGGGCGAACATACCTGAACCAGTGGTTGATAAGCGGAGAAAGGAATTTATTTATCTGAAGGGTTTGCCCTAGAATAGTTGGCAGTAAGATAGCACCATCTGTTGGAAAGATGCAATGTCAATCATCAGTTAAGCATTTTTGATACATGAAAAAACTGTTTGTCTTTCCAAAGTGTTTGATAAAGAACCATATTAGAACCATATTAGAAGCCACAAGTTCAGTGGAACAAGTAATAAATTGCATTATATCACATCCCCTATGGAAACAGTCTATTTGTATAAGCTTGGCTGTGAAACATACACAAAATATAAATTATTTTACACACAATAATTACATATAATTCAGGTATTGTTTATATATAATATACAAAGTCTTCATTAATTGTTGTAGCCTTGTAGATCTCTTTGAACGTTACCACCTTTACTTCCTCCCACTTCTTTAAACTCTTAAACAATTCCACTTGTCACACAGAATCTGTTCCCCTGACTTTTCAGAAATTTCTGATTTAGATAATTCCTACAAACCATGACCAGATTTGAAAGGACTCAATGTTATTTTGCACAGTATATTAAAACCCTCTTTCCAAAACAAACAAATTAAAATGTAAATAGACACTCCCATTGCAATACCCGTTCTTAAGAAAGATGATATGTTTATTTTGTATTTTGAACAAAATTCCTGGCCTATTACAATGCATCAACATCTAAACGTCAGAGTACCTGATCTTCCCACTTGAGTTCAGTAAGTAAAAGAAGGAAAGAAAATGCATTATCACTAGTCACAGTGACCTAGAAGTCCATCCTTTATATCCAAATTCTCTCCTCAACCCTTCAAAGTCCCTGAAAACTCAGTGCTTCTAAAATCACTTTCTATGATAAAGAGAGAGAAAACTTGTATAGTTCCAACCATGAACACAGTTCTCCAGTCCTTTTCTGAATGATATCAACTATTATGCAAAAAACCGAGTAGCTTCTGTCCTTCAAATTTATGATTCCTCAGCTTATAATTAGTTTTGATAGGAAATGTTGTAGATGAGTCAAAGTACATTTACTACAAAAAGTTCAGGCATCTTTCATATTGTAGAAACACTGTATGAAATCTCACAGATACTATTTATAGTTTCTGGATCCAACTTGCTAACCATTCTCTAACTGCCTGCAGTTGGGAACTTTCAGATGCTTGTAGATCCCTCTGGCAGTTATCCACTTGATCCAGCTTAGGAAGAACCAGCCTGAAAGAGTCAAGGAAGAGTTGTCAAGGGGTGTGATTTAGCATGATCTAAAACGGAGACCTGGGGTGGGATGTCTTGTGATAACAGGAAAGACACAAAAATGAATGTAGAGTAGCCAACTCTGGAAAGAAAATCCTACCTCTAATCAGAGATGTCAACCAGCTGGAGCATATAGCACTCTCCCTTTGCTTGACAGACATTGTTACTCAGCAAGAACTGAGCCGTAATCTGACCTGAGGATCCAGTCCAACAAGTGCTAAAGAACTGATGTGTCCAAAGTGGACAGATGAGATGGTTTTGAATGGGGTAGGAATAAAATATCAGATTGCTTATTTCTAGTTTCAATTTCTATCTTGTCAATGATTTTCGGTATATGCGATAGGTACTGTATGTGGTTAGTTGCTCAGTTGTGTCTGATTCTTTGCCCACCAGGGTCCTCTGTTCATGGAATTCTCCAGGCAAGAATACTGGAGTGGATGACCATTCCCCTCTCCCAGACCTCTTCCCAACCCAGGGATCAAACCCAGGTCTCTGCATTGCAGGCAGATTCTTTACCATCTGAGTTACCACGCAATAATTAAATATATATGGCCATTTCTTACTCCAGGGGATCTTCCTGACTCAGGGATTGAACCCATGTCTCTTGAGTCTCCTGCCCTGACAGATTCTTTCCAATTGCACTGCCTGGGAAGCCTATAGGGATGTGAAAGTAAATCAGTTATACGTTTAACCAATAGAAGTAAGAAATCAAAGAAGTTTGGAGTCTGCTATTCTAAGGTGCAATAACCAATAAATTGAAATTTTTATAGAAGAAAAATCTAGTTGCCATCACTACTCTAGAATCTCCCTAATTTACTACCACATCTTACACACACACACACACACACACATACACACACACACAATATGGCTTACTACTTTACTTCCTGATCAAAAAAGAGCTTCCTTTCCCCTATGCTTATGACCAACATGTAATGATTATGTTAAAATTTCATTTTTCTCCCAACCTTGAACCATACTTCTCATTTAGTTACTATAGCTATGAACAAGCAGCTTGGAATAGTTCATTTTTCAGATCATTTGATTTACCAGTGTCGAATCTATCTACCTATGGAGTGTGATAGCCATTGGCACTATTTACCAGTATTTCCAGTTCTCTGCCTTCTGGGCATAAGGCAGGACTGGCCTTTCTGTTCTCAGTAAGGGTGGAGAAATACCACTGATCTGGCCAGGGGACTATGAGCAATGTCACTTTTCTAGAGCACCTGATTTTCAGTGTGAGATTTCCTAGGTTCTCTTTACCCCCGCTGCCCTGCTCCCGCTGTCACAGTGACCTTCTCCATCAGCATGAATATTTGAAGGACCACTGGAAGCAAAGTCCCTCTGCCAACCCACTAGAACATGAAGCACAAGTGGGAAAGAAACCTTTGTTGTTTTCAGCACTGAGATTCAGCGGTTGATTGTTACTAGAGCATGATCTGGTCTGCCCCCATGACAGCTTCAGAGATACCTGAAATTCCACTCAAAACCCAACAAGCCATAACTCAAAGTTTTGGTTAATAAGCTATTGTATATTACAAGAGATCTAGTCTTAATATAAAAACTACAGGAGGTTCTCTATCAATAAATCCCCAAAGAGACAAGTGGGTCCTACCTCTTCCTGTGATTTGAAGGGAATTTCTCCCTTTCAAATTGCGAAGGGGAGTCTTTGGTAGCAGGTGCCAGGTTGGTCTGCTCAGAGAGCAGAAAAGCAGGAAACTGTCTTGTTTGATTCCAACTTGGAATTTTCAACCTTGAGACTTCTTGTCTCAAGGTGAGAGCAGATAAGATTTGCAGAATTTGCAGAACCGGTTGTACTTCCTCATTTTTCCTTGCTGCCACTTTAAGTGAAAAGAGAAGTAATCTGATATAATCAATTCCTCCCCACAAAGTCCATCTCTATTTCACAGGGGATTCGTGTCCAAATACACTCTTGAGAATCCCTTGGACTGCAAAGAGATCGAATCAGTCAATCCTAAAGAAAATCAGTCCTGAATATTCATTGAAAGGACTGATGCTGAAGCTGAAGCTCCAGTACTTTGACTACCTGATGCAAAGAGCTGACTCACTGGAAAAGACCCTGATGCTGGGAAAAATTGAGGGCAGGAGGAGAAGGGGTCGATAGAGGATGAGATGGTTGGGTGGTATCACTGACTCAATGGGCATGAGTTTGAGCAAACTTCAGGAGATAGTGAAGGACAGGGAAGTCTGTTATGCTGCAGTCCATGCAACTAGGGATGCAAAGAGTTGGACGTGACTGAGCAAGTGAACAACAAATATTCTCATATGGACTTTTCTGGTGGCTCATCAGTAAAGAATCCACCTGCCAATGCAGGAGACATGAGTTTGGTCTCTGGGTCAAGAAGTTCCCCTGGAGAAGGAAATGGCAACCCACTCCAGTATTCTTGCCTGGAGAATCCCATGGACAGAGGAGCCTGGTGGGCTATGGTCCACAAGGTTGCAAAGAGTCAGACGTGGCTTAGACTGAACAACAATGAATATTCTCATAGTGTTTTATTTTCATCCTAGGTCACTATGCTTTTTTCACCCCAGGAGAAGAGGAAAGAAGAGATCTGTGCTAGGCTTTTCCCCAGAGTCTCATTTAGACACAGGAGGCAGCACGGCACGGTGGGTGAGGACTGAGCTCAGCA
Organism: Antilocapra americana; assembly: GCA_007570785.1. Lineage (NCBI taxonomy): Eukaryota > Metazoa > Chordata > Mammalia > Artiodactyla > Antilocapridae > Antilocapra > Antilocapra americana. Next base: position 3,675,447 of record ML663573.1, read on the forward strand.
CCTGCATGTTCAGGTCACGGCTCTGTCACTAACCAGCCGTGTGGGCTCAGACGCTCACGTGTGTCCGACTCTCTGCGACCCCATGGACTACATCCCGCCACGCCCTTCTGTCCATGGGATTCTCCAGGCAAGAATAATGGAGTGGGTTGCCATTTCCTTCTCCAGGAGATCTCCCCAACCCAGGGATCCAACCCACATCCCTTATGCCTCCTGCATTGGCAAGCATATTTTTTTTTACTACAAACACCACCTGGGAAGCCCAACCAGCTATATGACTGCTGAAGTCTCTCAACCTCTATCAGACCATCTCGTCTCACGAAAAAGCCACTCTTAAAAATATCTTTGCCTCGTTTTGAGACTTGTCAGTTTCTAAAGAGACTTTAAGTCTGAAAACAAACAGTTGAACTACATTATTGGAAGGATCATCTGTATGTGGATATTCACTATGTATGTATCAACACAGATTTACCATCTTCTCTTAACATTTTAAGTGCAATTGTTTCTGACACTGCTCTAAGGTAGCTAATGTTGTATTTCTCCTTTCTAACTCTTCTCATCTCCGTCTACAGAGTCAGACGCTCTCGTTTACCCTCTAAGCAGGAGAGGTCAGGTCAAGGCAAAATGGAAAGCTTCAAGCTCTCAGCTCCCACCATCTCCCTCTTCTTCCGGGTGCCTTCCTTTGTGCTGTGCTGGGCTTAGTCGCTTCACTGTGTCTGACTCTTCGAGGCCCCGTGGACTGTAGCCCACCAGGCTCCTCTGTCCATGGAATTCTCCAGTGAAGAATACTGGAGTGGGTTGCCATTTCCTTCTCCAGGGGATCTTACCAACCCAGGGATCGAACCCAGGTCTCCCGCATTACAGGTGGATTCTGTATTGTCTGAGCCACCGGGGAAGCCAAAGAATACTGGAGTGGGTAGCCTACCCCTTCTCCAGGGGATCTTCCTGACCCAGGAGTCAAACTGGGGTCTCCTGCATTGCAGGCGGATTCTTTACCAGCCGAGGTGCTTGGGAAGCCCCCCTTTGCTTTGGTTCAGTTTACCTGAAGTTTTTCCTGTCTGTCCGTTGTCCTTACACCTTGGGATGTGGCTTTCTGTATATACCCACTTGCTGGTCAGCTGACCTGACAGAATCATGTGTGTTAATGAAGCCTCTCCAGGGTGGGCTTCTGCCCCCATCTGCCTCACTAACAAGAAAAGCACTTCTGTGGTTCAGGTTTGGGAGCAGATGGAAGGGCAGAACAGTATTTGGAGAAAGAAGAATTTGAATCACATTCTTCAAACCGCTGTGTTCACAGCCCATAAACAGGGAACACTGGCTTGGCCAGTTTGAGACCAGCTGGAAGCCTGGGCCAGACCCAGGAAACAGGCAGGCGTCAAGCTCTGTACCAGTCACTGCTGGAAACAGAAAGAATAAGCCCAGAGACTCCGAGAAAGCAAAGGAAAATAGTGTTTCTTGTTTCTTTCTGTAAGGGATGGAAAAATGTATCTTCGGTGTCTGCCTGCCAAAGGAAACTTCTGAAGTTTACACTGCTGGTCTTGAGCAGCAAAATGTCAAAGGAGTGAAGGGGATGTACTTGCTTGATTTTTAAATGATCACCGAGGGCTGGTTAAGAATTCCCGGTTTTGCAATGCGGTGTCCTGTTGTCGCTTGTTTTGTTTTTAACGAGGTGGAAAACGTGCCATTTTCAGGGAGGAGGGTCTAGATAAGAGGGAGGTTCATGGAAAAAAAAATCAAAACCAGGTTGGAAACTCCCCGAATGTTCAAGCACCTCAAAGCACATGACCGCAGACACAGCGGCAGCTGAGGAATCAAGGCAGCCTTTCCGGCGAATCATGTATTTCTTTGTGATCCCAACAGTGCTTCCTGTCCGAGTCAACAGTGCATTTAGGGTGGAGTTTACAAGAAAATCTGTCTTAGTCACGAAATATCAATTTTCAACTCTTTAATACAGCCAGGCAACATCCCTGGAAGAATATTGTGTCCAGAGTTTGCCAAAAAGGTTTTTGAAGAAGTCTTGAATCTTATGTCCGGCACAGAAGGGGTTACAAAGTTATTAATAATTCAAGGCACATCCCCTGCCCGGAAAGAGCTGTTGGAGGCCTTCTGGGAAGGGTGGCTCTACTGAGAACTGAGACGGGGGCATGAAGCTGAGAACCACAGCGAAAGGCATTGGACCTGACGCCGTTTCTATGGCCCCCATTGAGCCATCAGTCTCTCCGGAGCCAGACCCGCTGAGCGCATCCACTCTGCCTGCCGGCCCTCTGCTTTGCTTTCTCAGCAGACAAGGGCAGGATAGTTCAGCTGTCACTACAAAGGGCCTGTCTCACAAGCATTTGTCTGCCTGATGACAAAACGGAAGCTGGAAGGGCTCCCTGCCCAAAATACCGGGTCCCTCACCTATTATAGCATCTGAGACGCTATAGAGAGTTCTTCCTGCAGGCAGTGTGATGAAACAGAAAGGGTTTGGACTCAGATTTCAAGCAGACTTGAGCTCAAGCCCCAGCGCTTCTGCACACTATGGACCTTTAGCAGGCCACTTCTTCTGTGAACCCTTGTTTCCACATCTGTTACCTGAGGATAATGTATGTGAGAACGATGAGACAAGAGGAACTTAGAATATACTATTTCCCTTCCTATCTTTTCTGAGTCTAGTAGGGTTAACACGCCAGAAATGAGTGGCATCCTAAGCTCTTATGTTGTGGCAAATTGGAAGTCCCTGTACGGAAATTAATTACTACCTTCAGCTGTTATCCACGTATTGCTACTCTAACCACTCAAGGATGTAATACCTTTGGCAAAGATTTCTCTCTTGTGGTTTTTTTTCCCCCTTATTGTCATAATCTTCTAACTTCATTAGACCATCCTGGAGACCAAAGATGATCTCTTATTCATTTTTGTATTCCGGACACATGGCATAGAAGGTGCTCAATATGTGTCTGCTGGATGAATGAATACATGTATGGAATGGATTTCTAGGAAAAAAGAGTCAAAGGGAGGCACTGTTAGTTAAAGGAGAGAGGAACCCAGGACTAAGAAGAGGAAGGTGAGAAAGTCCCCAAACAAAACCTTTTTTTTTGTCTAATCTAAACTTTTATCCAGAATAAGACCTGCTGCTGCTCATTATGTAAAACAGCTAGGACATGGAAGCAACCTAGATGTCCATCACTAGATGAATGGATAAGGAAGTTGTGGTACATATACACAAGCGACTATTACTCAGCTATAAAAAGGAAGGCGTTTGAGTCTGTTCTAATGAGGTGGAGGAACCTAGAGCCTGTTTTACAGAGCAAAGTAGGTCAGAAAGAAAAAGACAAATACTGCATATTAACACGTATCTATGGCATTTAGAAAGATGGTACTGATGATCCTATATGCAGGGCAGCAAAGACCCAGGCATAAAGAACAGACTTTTGAACTCAGTGGGAGAAGGAGAGGGCGGGATGATTTGAGAGACTAGCACTGAAACATACACATTACCGTATGTAAAACAGGTATCCAGTGCGCCTATGACGTATGACACAGGGCACCCAAAGCCCAAGCTCTGTGACAACCTGGAGGGATGGGGAGAGGGAGGGGGCTTCAGAACAGAGGGCCACGTGTATGCCTATGTCAAATTCATGCTGATGAATGGCAAAACCATCACAATATTGTAAAGTAGTTATCCTCCAATTAAAACGTTTACAAATTGCTGTTGCTGTTTTAGAGAGTAGATATATCACGCCTCTAACTCCCCTCCCCACCCCCCGACAACCCCCTGCAGGGTCACAGGTGCTGCTGCTGCTGCTAAGGGTGATGATGATACTGTGGAACCCGACTAGGAAACCACATTTCTTATAATGACTTTGGCAATTTTTGCCACTATTTTGCTGCTGATTTTAGGAAGGCTTTTAAGCCACACCTGCTTTCAATATCTTGACCACACTAAGTACAGAACAGGTAGGCCTTATTATAATACAAATCCAGGCTCATTGGGGATGGGATGAGTGCCTGAAGGGGGCGTGCAGTATATCTCTCAGGCTTCATGAGGTTTCCCACTGCCCCTGGGGTACCCAAATGTACCAGTGCATCAGCACAGCCTGACCTGTGCGTTACCTCAAGCGCCAAAGCCTCGTTTTATTTCTGATGAACTGCCCCAGTCAGACACTACATCCCAAAACAAAATTGAAAACAAAGCTTCCCAGCCATCATCAGAATGATCTTTATCTCCACCTGAGTCACAGGTCAATGCGGTCATGTTTTAAACATGGCCATCTCACAGACGTGCCCTGCGTGCAGGAACTTTGACTTCCCTCTCCAACCACCACTTCACTTTAAAACTCAAGTGCTGGGAGGCAGGATGGAATCAACTGTGCGATGGAATCAGTACCCCTAAAGTCTGGGGACTTGAAAGCCCCAGAAGTTTATTTCTTACTCACGACATACTCTGATGCCGGTCACATGGCTCTCTCCCAAGGGGTGAATCAAGAACATACATATTCTATGGAACTTCCCCTGGTGGTCCAGTGGTTAAGAATCCATCTGCCAAATCAGAAGCCACGGGTTCAGTCCCTGGTCTGGGAAGATTCCACATGCTGAGGAGCAACTAGGCCCATCACCACAACTCCTGAAGCCCAGGTGTCTACATCCTGTGAGCCTAGCTCCTACTTGCTGCAACTAGAGAAAACCTGAGCAACAAACATCCAGCGCAGCCAAAAATAAAAATAAATATTTAAAGAAGAACATGTATATTCTATACAAATGAGTGGTTTCAAGCTATCTTTTACTGATACTTTTACAAACAATCCTGCATTTTCCAGGAGGGGAAGGGGTAAACAGGGAGGAAAAAGAGAATGGAAGCCAGATATCTCTGGGTAATTTTTATAAGTGATCTTTATTAAAACGCTATGTAAGAAAAAAAATCCTATAAAAATGACCATTGTCTCAACGATGGAGTTAGGTTTGGTAACTAGGGAGAAGGCAGATGAACAATGGGTGAGAGAATGCACTTGGGATTCAGTGTGTAGAGTCTTCTTGGGAAGGTCGCCTAGTGATGACTCGTTGCAGTCTGCACCTGGCAATGCACTGAATGTGAAATTCAGCCCCCACCCTCCATCCTCTGGCCTCAGCGAAGAGTTAGTGAGACTTCATGGAGGTCCACGCCCCACCTCGTGTGGCTCAGTGGCAATTAGCAATGAAGGTTTTTATTTATAATGAGAAAGAGTTGAAATATGGAAGGAAATGATAGAATGACAGGATTTCCTGTAAAGTGCATGCACAAAGCAATACTATACAAGGTGCCTTTACAAACAGCTCTAATAAGTTTTACATAAACGCCTGACATGACCTTCCGTGCTTCTGAGTTACCTCAGTTACAGTAACATCAGAGACAGAGACCAAAGCATTTACTCTAAATTTAAATTTACCATAGATTCAAGTGATGTCCTAGTAATGGGAATCAGTACATGAAAATCAATGCATACTTCATGTTTAGACACACTCAGAAATGCTATGCACAGGCACACACACCGCGGGGGCAAGAATACCAATGCCCCGATCTCGTTTTCTTTAAAAATGCTACAGTCAAGGAGCGCCAGCAGGCTGGTGCTCAGCAAACTGTAGATTTCATTAAGCAATTAAGAAATGCAAGTTGACAAATCAGCATTCCTAAGTGGTCTGGGAATGACTTCACTGAGGTTTTCCCAAATAATTAAGAAGTCCAACACTTTTCCCTTAAAAGCCAAGAACTTTGCAGTATTAAAGAATCATTTCATTAATTGACTTTTAAGATTCACAGAGGCCTCAGTTATAAACGTATTTGTATGTAACATTTTGTTGTTGTTCAGCTGCTAAGTCATGTCCGACTCTTTTTTACGTTTAAAACATTTTAGGTTTAAATTATTTAACTTTTAGAAGTAAAGGGGAGATAATCTCATTCCAGTCTGCACTCTCAAAACTTTTTTCCTACACGATAATGTAAAGAAAAAAATTAATTCATTCATTAAAAAAAAAATTTTTTTCCTTCCTTTATATTACTTTAGTCAACTGATCGCTATCAAAGAAAGCAATTTCCTAAAACATCTTATTCTACTCTCAGACGATTTTCCAGTACTTGATCTGGAATAGATATCTTGATGTTGCCTCAGCACCCATATAGGAGTGACGGGAAGGCAAGACATTGATGAAAGGGGAGAGGTGAGAGTAAAGAGAAGGGTAAGCCTTAGGGTCTCGGGGTGTCAGAGTAACATGACTCGCTATGCAAAATGCACGTCCGGGGCTCACTCCCCGAGGTCCTAGTTCACTGCAAGTAGCGTGATGGACACACATTTCTTTGCCACAGGTACTGTCCGAACACATTTTCTGTTTACCTACATTTTCTCATTTATTTTCAGTTGATCTTGATAAATGATGTGCATCTTTATCAGAAGACTTGAATTCCTTTCATTTTGTGGATAATTTTTAAGCAAGTGAATAAATAATAACGCTGCCGGGCACGCTTTCCCCCCAGGCAGAGTTTCCATTCGGTATTACAGTTCTGTCCTTTTCATAACCGTTTGGCTCGCTACAGAATTCCACCCTTGTGATTGCCTCCTCACACCCTCAACCCTGTTCTCCGCAGAGCACCTCAGACTCAGAATAAACTTAAATCAACATACTACCGCTCCAACGGATATTTGCTTTTCTTCTAATTGCAAGCTAAAATGTACTACCTCAAATGGATTTTAGATATTGAGGCAATGGGAGAAAATAATCATCAACCAAAAGGTGTCTTCTCAAGATTGCAAAATAATCTCACCCATTTAGGATTATTTTTGCTTGTGATTTTTTTTTAAAGATCTTTCTGATGTGGGCCCTTTTCAAATTCTTTATTGAATTTGTTACAATATTGCTTCAGTTGTTAATGTTCTGGCTTTGGGGCCACAAGGCATATGGGATCTTAGTTTCCCAACCAGGGATTGAACTCTCAACCCCTGCATTGGAAGGCAAAGTCTTAGCCACTGGACCACCAGGAAGTCCCACTTGTGATAGTTTAAAGAAAAATGCATTGTCAAGTGGGTTCTATACCACTCATGCCATATACGCCCCTGTGTAATTCCAGCTGGACACCTCGGGAAGATAATGACAATATCTGAGGACCTACAGTGCAGGCGTCCAGTCTTCGCCCTCTCCAATGACTAATCACTTCATGGTGTTTTATCACTGCCCACCCAATCACTATATGTCATTAATCCAATGCCATCCTTGTGACTGCACATCCACTCACAACAATTGGACTTCCTGTGATAGCCAGAACCACCCCATTCACAGCACTAGAATATCTTCATCTCCGTGGAGTCTCCATCTAGATAGTGTGAGGTGACGAGCACAAATGTGAATCCCCCCTTCTGTAGAATGGCTCCCCCATCCTTGTGATGAGTCATCTGTCCTCCACTTATTCCTGCCAAAGAGATTGCTAAGAGATTATTTTATCACAGAATGATAGAAACTACAGGGACTTTCATGTTGGAGAAGACTCTTGAGAGTCCCTTGGACTGCAAGGAGATCCAACCAGTCCATCCTAAAGGAAATCAGTCCTGGGTGTTCATTGGAAGGATTGATGCCGAAGCTGAAACCCCAATACTTTGGGCGCCTGATGCAAAGAGCTGACTCATTTGAAAAGCCCCTGATGCTGGGAAAGATTGAAGGCAGGAGGAGAAGGGGATGACAGAGGATGAGATGGTGGGATGGCATCACCAACTCAATGGACATAAGTTTGGGTAAACTCCAGGAGTTGGTGATGGACAGGGAGGCCTGGCCTGCTGCGGTCCATGGGGTCAAAGAGTCGGACACGACTGAGTGACTGAACTGAACTGAACAGGGATTGTATTCATTCTTGTAATAAACATGCTGACAGTTGTTGAGATTTTTACTTCCTGTCAGGCAATGTTCTCATCTCTATGATGTAGGTACAAATGTTCTCATTTTAAGCCTAGGAAACTAAGTCACAGGAAAGTTAAATAACCTGCTCAGGGCAAAAAAAGTTAGGAAGTGACAAATGCTGTGTTTTAACCCTGGCTCTGACTCCAGGGCCTTTGCTCCAGACGACTAAATTATGTAGCTTTCAGTCTAAAACAATACGTGAATGCAAAACAATAAATCCATAAAACAAGCTACAATCATTAAAATTTAATTCTGGTACACCTCTTCACAGGGAAAAGAACTGAACATCACTGATGAATTTGAATATGCTCAGTACTTATACTCTCACTTTTCTTCCTTCTAATTGCTTATTATCCAAATGGTATTCTGAACCTTTATGAATTCAATTAAAAAGAACATTTCCAAGGCTTTTTCGCTAGAGGTCACTCTCCTAACTGTGGGGTCTGGTTGTCTTACTCAATGTGTACAGCAGGTGTCACCAGAATCCCACAGATCCTGAGGTTGCTTTTTTTTTCACCAACTACACTTCACTGATACTAAAGAAAGCATTCTGTCGAGGCAGGTTATGCTGTTTATTCTTTTAACAAAGTTTGAAATAGAACACAGTACTCGGCTGTCAAGATGTCTGTCTGAGTTAGCCGCTCAGTCCTGTCCAACTCTGAAATCCCAGGGACTGCAGCCGGCCAGGCTCCTCTGTCCATTGGATTCTTCCGGCAAGGATACTGGAGTGGGCTGCCATTTCCTTCTCCAGGGGATCTTCCTGACCCAGGGATCAAACCCAGGTCTCCTGCACTGCAGGCAGATTCTTTGCCATCTGAGCTATAGTCTACCCAAAACTCAAACACAATTCACTTATCTTCTAGCAACACAAAACAAAATAGCATACCTTGCTTGCAATCACAAGGTAATGGACGGAAAGGCAAGAGGGTTAATGGACAGGAATGACAGCTCAGACTGGGCTCAAGGGTGTTTTCTCAACAGCTTTCATCAAAAGCCACACTACACCTCAGATCACAGAGGTGGATGAGTGCTTCCAACGTCCCCACTGTTCTCTCAACAAGGTGCTCCCAAGTGTCAGCGTGAGCTGCCGTAACCGAATACCATATGCTCAGCAACAGAATTTATTTCTCAGGGTTCTGCATACCAGGAAATTCAAGATCAAGTTGCCAGCCAACTCAGCTCCCGGTAAGGACTCGTCCTGGTTTGTACACAGCCGCCTTCTTGATGCATTCTCACCCAGGAGAAAGAGGAAGCAAGCTCTCTGAAAGCTCTTCTTACTAGGGCACCAGTCATGTCCTGACGGTCCTGCCCTCATAACCTCATCTTTGTTGTTCAGTCGCTCAGTCGTGTCTGACTCTTTGCAACCCCACGGACTGCAAAGAGTCATGTCCTTCACTATCTCCTGGAGTGTGCTCACACTCATGTCCACTGAGTCAATGATCTCATCCTCTGTCACCCCCTTCTCCTCTTGCCCTTAGTCTTCCCCAGAATTAGCGTCTTTTCCAATGAGTCAGCTCTTCGCATCAGGTGGCCAAGTGATTGGAGGTTCAGCTTCAGCATCAGTCCTTCCAATGAATATCCTGCTAAGGCCCCATCTCCAAATACTGCCACATTGGAGACTAAGGCTTCAACATATCAATGGGGGGAGGGAGAGAAGGGACACAATTCAGCCCATAGCATCAAATTAAGTGGTCAACAGAGGTGGTCAGTGCAGCCCAGGCTAAGTGGGGCCTTGGCCATGTCAGAGCAACCCAAAACACAAGTTCCCGGTCTTTTACACCATATATGAAGGAAGTCAGGTCAGCCTGGAAGGACCAACCCTATTACCTTATACGGAGTGTCTTGTAGCACCAAGTACTTGCTTTCGAGTTCTAGCCCCATGCCTTCAGGGTACCTGAAGCCCTAGCAGCATACAGCAGCCCTACCCACACACTACCTCTTGGACTTGACTTGATTTCTCTGGAGAGCTATCTCAGTTTATCACACCATATGTAGATACAGCCTATATGAGACATTCATGGAGGTCCCTTGTCAACAACCCCCAGTGAATCTCACTCTATTCTATTTATTGGTCATTTCATAAATACATAAATATGACATTCCAAGAACAAAAGGCTCTCCAGTATGGATGAGCATGGAGATAATCATTAACATATTTTCTTTATTATTATGACAGCTGAAATAACTAAAACTTCTAGTCCCAGTTACAAAGACTTTTTTACCTGAGGTAGTATCTACCCCAATTTATCAGTGTTGTGGCTTAGAAGAACCAAGTGCTAAGAAAAGACATGACCAAGACAATCAACAAGGGTTTCCATGTATGTGTCTACTCATTTTAGTTTTAAAAACATAAAGTATGTTAAAACATATATCTATGTATCTTGAAATATTAAGATGAGACAGAAGAAAGCCCTGAGGAAAAGTGGACTTTTTAGGCAGACTGGGATTCTGAGAATAGATCATTCTTAGGTAAAGTGTTAAAGGGACTGGAGACCTCACCCAAAAGACAGAACACATTTCTGGAATATTCCGTGCCCATCTTTTGAGTGACTTTTCAGAGACTATGTCTTTTGTTTGAACTGTCCTCTCTATTTATGAATCATATTCACCATTTAAGGTTAAGTTCAAATAGTTCTACCATTGTAAAATATTCCCCAACCTCCTCAATCATGTCAAAATCAACAGCTCTGACCTCCTTCCATATATGTTACAATCAGCCATCAGGAAAGAGCTTGTCGAATTAAATCACTCAAGGTAACCTGAGGAGTGTGTGTAGTACTGAGAAACACGGGCTCCAGAGCAGACTCTGGTGCTGATGCTTGCTTCTTCCACATTCTGACTCTGTGCGCTTGTTGTTCAGTCGCTCAGTCCTATCCGACTCTTTGCAACCCCATGGACTGCAGCACGCCTGGCTTCCCTGTCCTTTACCACCTCCGACTCATGTTCATTGAGTCGATGATGCCATCCAACTTTCTCATCCTCTGTCACCCCCTTTTCTTCCTGCCCTCAATCTTTCCCAGCATCAGGGTCTTTTCCAGTGAGGTGGTGCTTTGCATCAGGTGGCCAAAAGATTGGAGCTTCAGCTTCAGCATCAGTCCTTGTAATGAATATTCAGGGTTGAATTCCTTTAGGATTGACTGGTTTGATATTTCTGTGCAAGGGACTCTAAGCAGCCTTAGATATGTCATTAAACTTTGTCCTGATTTGTTTGATCATTCATAAATGGAAGTTACAGTATATCCACCTATTAGGTTATTGGAAGAATAAAATGATATAAAATATGAAAAAAGAATAATGCCTGGCATAAAGCAGTCCTCAATAAATCTTAAGTTGTATTAGCTCACCTATTAGGTTAATTGGTCTTCACCATATATTATTAATAGAATCACCTGTGGAGCTTTTGAAAAAAAATACTGAAGCCCAGACTCCACTCAAGACATATTTTATAAAAAAGATTCTGAATGTAGCAGTTCAGGTATTGATATGCTTTGTCCTTTCCAAGTAAGCAGCATGCCCTAGGGTTGGGAATCATTGCATTATATTGTTACCATTAATAACAGAAACTACTCATCTTTGCATCTCTATCACTTGGGTTAACGTTGCACATATGGGAGAAATCAATAATGTTTGTTGAACTGAACTGAACATGAGAAGATCCAGAAGGACATCAAATCAAAATATATCCTCAAGGCACCTTCCAAGACCTAGAAATGGTTTTAGATGTCACTATTTCCCAAGGCCACACCTATGTATCCAGGAGTGGAAGGTTTACCAGAGAACATTAAGGATATTCAGGGAATAAGGAAGGGAGGAAAAACATTGATCAGGTGAAAGTTTTCCATACCAAAAATTTCATACCAAGCCCAGAATTCCCACTGATGGGATACTAACAATTGTAAGGCTAAGTTAAACCCTCATTTGGAGGGCTTTGGCATATTAAAGACTACTGTCCAGTCTCCAGAACAATTGACTAGTCATTTCCTGATTCTTCCAGCAGGATTGGCTGTATTCTGAACAAGCAAAATGTACTACACCAGGATGCAGGATGGCTGATAAAGCTAACCAGCTCAACAGAAACACGCTGAACTGTCAAAGATTAAGGAAAAATGAAGGACATGGATTTTAGGAGCTGCAAACAAAATAACCCAATATCAGAGTTTTCCCTCAAGAATTTAGAAGCTGTTAGGACTATTAAGGGAATCACAGGGGGATTTTTATACTACTTCAAAAGGATAGATGCTCAGAATCATGCAGACTGGAAACATAAAGGCTCAGATTGCTGAAATCAGGGGCTGGCTGTTACGAGGTCCTCTTCTTTCTTGTGTATCTGCTCTGCAACAGTTATTGTAACCATACAGGAGACAGCGTTTCGAATCACTTTGTTGTTTTTAAGTGTTCTTTCACCTGATGATCCCCAATTCAATAGAGCTCAGTTTCAGTATTACAGAATTTTGCTAAAGATTTTCTTGGAATCAATCAAAAAGCATTTCTTAAGTACCTATATACTCCGAGCACTGTACTAGATACTTCAGATATTGGATTACATACATGATACGAGCTCTCCAGTGTTTCATAATGTCAATAATTCAACTACAAAATGGTTCAACTAACAAGTCAGAGCTTGAACAGACTGTGATAATACATTTAGCACTTTGTGCTTACACGGCAATTTCTTTGGCTTTACACTCAGAATTCTAGAGTGTCTCAAACCAAGTACCACTTACTATAAGCCTGGAAACATTTCAGTGGGAACACCAAAGACCATAAGCTTTTTTTCCCCTCACCTGAAAGCTCTATTAACAGCTGTCCATGCATATGCCAACCAAGTGAGTAAATCAGATGACTGTACTTGAACTGAGTGAAAGATTATTCCTAATAAACTGATGGAGAGCTCTTGCATTATTGGCCACAGTGAAATAAATGTCCAAGCTCTTTCACTCTTAACCACCTCCCTGCCCCCTTGCAAACCTCTTCATTATCTTTATATGATCACTAGCCAGAGGCAGAAATCCAGACTTCCCTTTTAGAAAGTGAAAAGTACCAAGTGAAACTCTGGATGCTGTCACTCTTCAGCATCTTCCTGTTTTCCTCCTAAGTCTCTAAATGTAAGCTGCTGGAATCAGATGGCATGATTTCTATTTAGTCATTGCTGCTGCTGCTGCTGCTAAGTTGCTTCAGTCATGTCCAACTCTGTGAGACCCCATAGACGGCAGCCCACCATGATCCGCCGTCCCTGGGATTCTCCAGATGAGAACACTGGAGTGGGTTGCCATTTTCTTCTCCAAAGCATGAAAGTGAAAAGTGAAAGGGAAGTCGCTCAGTCGTGCCGACTCTTAGCAACCCCATGGACTGCTGCCTACTGGGCTCCTCTGTCCATGGGACTCTCCAGGCGAAAGTACTGGAGTGGGGTGCCATTGCCTTCTCCATTTAGTCATGGGAAGAATTTCAGAGTAAGCAATAGAGAACAAACAATAAAATGACTTGGCAATGAAGACTGCACACTGCTGGTGCACAAGGTACGGGTTCCCTAGTCAGGGAACTAAGAGGCCACAATCCACACTGCTCAGTCTAAAAAAATAAGTAAAAAACATTTAAAATATATATATGTACACACATATGTATACACACACACGTGCAGCAGGGGAAAGAAAATCTGTCTTTTCAATAAATGATGCTAGATCAGTTAGGCAACTAAATGGAACAATAAAAGTTTTCCATACCTCACACTCATCACAAAAATTAATTCCAGGTGAATTGTAGATCTAACTATGGAATACAAAGCAATAAAGTTAATAGAAGATAGCAGAGGAAAAGATTCATTATCTTGGGATAGAAAAATTTTTCTTAAACAGGGTACAGAAAACACTTTCAATTGAAAAAAGCGATAGAAAAATTATACTCCATTAATTTTGGCTTTTCTTTTTTTTAATTTTTTAAGGAACTTTTTCAAAGATTTTTTCATGTAGATCATTTTTTAAAGATTTTATTAACTTTGTTACAGTACTGCTTCTGATTTATGTTTGGGTTTTCTGGTCATGAGGGATGCAGGATCTTAGCTCCTTGACCAGGGATTGAACCCATACCCCCTGCATTGGAAGCACAGCGTCTTTCCTGAACCAACAGTCAAGGCCCAATAGAATTCTTTATTTGCGATACAAAATACACTAGCTAAGTAACAGAAACTAAAACAACCTCTTTAGCCTCAATGTTCGGAAAGTTTACCTTGCGGTGTTTCCGTGTTGGCTTTTGCATTCGTCTTGCTGGGCCTCCAATGACTCCTTTAGATCTGGAGATGCACGCTTTCACTCTGGGAAGTCCTCATTTCCTCGTCTCTGTTGTTTCTAATCTCTCATTTCAGGTCCATCTTGAAAGTCCCACACAAGTCGTGGACCACACAAGCCGCACGATGACAGACAACTCGCCTCTTGTTGGACCCGCGGCGATGATTCTCTCGCCATTACCTTATTTCTTCCATCTGGTCTTACCTGACTTCCTGGGATTTCTCTTCAGCTTCCCCTCACCCCACTCTCAGGTATTCCATAGCATTTCTGTTAAGCAAACCTTTCATCTTATCTGATTGTCATTGTCCCTTTTTCAGGGTATCTTTCCCTTGTGTTACAAACCTAGAATTTTAAAGACATTAGTCATTAGAGAAAAATAAAATCATGTTCTCTTACGTCTCCTGTGTAATTCGCTTCGTCTCGGATCAATTCTCCTGCTTGCTATCTTGTTCTTCCTCATTCATTTCCATGATCTTCTGTCACCGTATTTAAGACTGGAGAACCAGAAAAGCTGATGGGATGTTCTGAATCAATGGCTGAGTCTGTCAACTGGCAGGTGGTAATTTAAGAAAATGGGTAGGGAGGGAGCCCCATGTTCCAGAATGCCAAAGGTGCCCTGATTTTGCCCAGACAGTTCATCTTCTCCAGATTGTGTCCACTTAATCTAATGTCTCCAGAAAAAAAAAGAAGACCCTCCACTATCCCTCACATTATTTTCACTGCTTTTAGCATCCCCTACTGCGCCTGGTGGGGCTTCCCTGACGGCTCAGTTGGTAAACAATCTGCCTGCAATGCAGGAGATCCTGGTTTGATCCCTGGTTTGGGAAAATCCCCTGGAGGAGGAGCTGGCAACCCACTCCAGTATGTTTGCCTGGAGACTCCCATGGACAGAGGAGCCTGGTGGGCTACAGTCCATGGAGTTGCAAAGAGTCAGACGCAACTAAGTGACTAACACATACTCACACTGTGCATGGTGTCTGCAAATTTTGAGTGTCTGCAACACTCAGCATGGCCAATTGGCCCTCTTTTGACAGCAACCCTATATACATTGTTTCTAGGTGACGGGTCACCTATTTACATTATCAGCTGTTGTTTCACCTGTTTTCCATCTTAACTAATAGGTTAAAATCCTTACCTATCTTTCCTCTCCTTTGCTGTGATGATTTTACACATTTTTTTTCATTATTACAAGTTTTCATTGGGATGTAAGAAAGAAAAGTTAAAAGGCATGAGCTCCTCTCATCTACTTGAAACCAGAAATCTTGAAATTAATTTGAATATTAAAAGGAAATTTGTATCCCAAACTAGACGACATTATTTACACATAGTTAAGGTAACATGTTGGAACTTTCTAACCTGTAATCCATCATGTAATGAGCACAAACAAATAGAATCTAAACTTTTTCTGATTTTATGTAGAGAAGAATACCAGGAAATGAAAGTAGTGCCTGAAGGAGGGGAATCCGCGAAGACACTGGGGAACTGCTCAGAAAATCAGGGCTGGAAAGATGGACAAACTGTCAAACAGCTTTTCTTAGGTTTGGGCTCACTGGTTTTCAATCCTATAAGGACACCACACCTAGGAAAAATATTTTTATATGATTTTGGAAGTTTTTTTTTTAATATGGAAAATATTATAGAGGTTCTCAGTTATCAGGGCACTATGGATACCGTTGATATCTAATTTCCATTCATTCACAATCTATTTATTGATGGCTTCTTACTGTTAGACAAGTGGAACTAACTGCTCTAGATACCAAAAAGAGCAAGACCAATAAAAACCCCAAAACAAACAAATTCCACCTCACATTCTAGACCTGTAGTTGTTTTAGAGTCTCATGGTAAAATGGAGAAATTAAAATAGACACATTTACCTCGAGACACGCCATGAGACCATGGAAGAGGAAGCTCCAAAGTTTATCTTGAGATAAGGAAGTAATTGTGGGCGCCCCGGGTGGCTCCGTGGTAAAGAATCTGCCTGCCAATGCTGGAGCTGCAAGAGACATGGGTTCAATCCCTGGGTCAGAAAGATCCCCTTAGAGAAGGAAGTGGCAATCCACTCCAGTATTCTTACCTGGAAAATTCCATGGACAGAGGAGCCTGGCAGGCTAGAGTCCATGTGGCTGTGAAGAGTTGGACACGACTGAGTGACTGAGCACACACATACACACACAAGGAAATTATTGTAAAGGCAATAATATTTCAACCTAGACTTAGAAGAGCAGGAATCTGCAATGTGTAAGCTGGGACGGACATACCAAACAGCACTGGAGAAACACGAAGTGTTGGGTGAGCATGTTACACTTGCAGGCTTACAAGTGGTCTGATATTTCTGGAGCGTGAAGCGTAACAAGAGAAGAATTCTGTTTGGCACTACATATAGCAAATGCAAATTAGTGTGATATGGGCCGTTGCTGTCACAAAGGTATTTATAAAGTAGATCGTTATCACGTGTATAAAAATATTTTGCAAATAGTACAGAAACCCCGGCATTTCCTTCTAAGCCAAACTCATACTTCAGCTTCTTTAAAATCTCCTTAGGTTATCTCTTAGTTTCTTCTATTAATAGCAAATCATCTGGCACGAAAACAAAAATACAGACCAATGGAATAAGACAGAAAGTGTGAAGATACATCCACTCACCTATGGACACCTTATCTTTGACAAAGGAGCCAAAAATAAACAATGGAGAAAAGACAGTCTCTTTAACAAGTGGTCCTGGGGAAACTGGCTAACTATGCATAAAAGAATGAAATTAAAAACTTTCTAACACCATACACAAAAATAAACTCAAAATGGATTAAACAACTAAACGTAAGATCAGAGACTATTAAACTCTTAGAGGAAAGCATAAGCAGAACACTCTCTGACATAAATCACAGCAGGATCCTCTACAGCTCACCTACTAGAGTAAAGGAAATAAAAACAAAAATAAACAAATAGGATCTAATTAAACTTAAAAGCTTTACACAACGAAGGTGAAAAGACAACCCTCAGAATGGAAGAAAATAACAGCAAATGAAACAACTGACAAAGAATTAATCTCCAAAATATACAAGCAGCTCATGGAGCTCAATACCAGAAAAACAAGCAACCCAATCAAAAAGTGGACAGAAGACCTAAACAGACATTTCTGCGAAGAAGACATAATAAGCACATGAAAAGATGCTTAAAATCTCTCATTTCTAAAGAAATGCAAAAAAAGCTACAATATCATCTCACACCAGTAGAATGGCCATCATCACAAAATCTACAAACAACAAGGGCGGAGTAAAGGGTTCCGTCTTACACTCTTAGTGGGAATGCAAACTGATACAGCCACTCTGGAGAACAGAATGTAGATTCCTTTAAAAACTAGGAATAAAACTACCATATGACCCAGCAATCCCACTATTGGGCATATACCCTGAGGAGACCAGAATTGTAAAAGACACATGTACCCCAATGTCCACTGCAGCACTATTTATGATAGCCAGGACATGGAAGCAACCTAGATGCCCATCAGCAGATGAGTGGATAAAGAAGTTGTGGTACATACACACAATGGAATATTACTCACCTATAAAAAGGAATGCATTTGAGTTGACTAATTAGGTGGATGAACCTAGAATCTATCATACACACTGAAGTAAATCAGAAAGAGAAGCACAAATATTGTATATTAACACAAGGTATGGAATCTAAAAGGATAGTATTGATGACCCTATGTGCAGGGCAGCAAAAAAGATAAGAGACATAAAGAACAGACTTTTGAACACAGTGGGAGAAGGAGAGGGTGGGGTGACCTGAGAGAACAGCACTGAAACATAGACATTACCATGTGTGAAACAGATAGCCAGTGGGCGTTTGATGTATGACTCAGGGAGCCCAAAGCTGATGCTCTGTTACAGTCTGGAAGGATGGGGTGGGGAGGGAGGTGGGAGGGGCTTTCAGGAGGGAGGGGTCACATGTATATCTGTGGCCGATTCATGCTGATGCACGGCAAAGGCCATCACAACATTGTAAAATAATTATCCTCTAGTTAATATAAATAAAGTTTTTTAAAAAATAGCAAACCATACTGGTCAGGTTTTCTTCTCCCCTAGAAATGCAGTTTTCTCCTTTTCTTAAGAAATTCATTGAAGCTAAAATTAACTTCTTATACACCCATCCTTTATCAGACGGTCAAGGATGTGTGCCTATAAAACTTTGTAAACAGCTACTTACTGGGTCATTTTCATCAGATCAAAGGCACATAGAGTAGTTGAGCAGAACACTTAATTTCATTTCAAGCTGGCGAATAAGAGTTATATGTACCTTTCACATCTTACAAAACCAGAGGTAACTTCTATTTTCTCATTTTATACAGGAAACATATGAATTACAAAGATCAACAAATTCACAAAAAGATACCCAATGGTAAAGACTTTCAAAATAAAATGAAGTACTGGTACAACTCAAATTGAAGAAGACGCTTTAGTATTTGAAGAAGACCCTTTAGTACTTGAAGAAGATGCTTTAGTATTAAACCAAGGTTCCATTCACTAAACTTTTTCTTTAAATATCAAAACTGTAATTTAAGATGTTTGACTCCAGTTTCAAAGGCCTCACTGTTTCATTTCACATTTCTGGCTTACTTAAGTATTCATGGAGGATTTTTTTTTAATTTATTCTTGAATTTGTTCTAACATCGTGCTTAAATATAGAATCTCTGATGAGTAAGCATTTCACCACAGTTTACTCCTAAAGAAGCCCATATGCCCTTTTTCATTATTTCGATTCATCTCTTATCTAAATAAAAAGGAACGTTTTAAGCTAGAACAAATATTTCTGTTAGGGACCAATGTTGCAAATCACATGTTTTAAATATTGTTTTGTATTGGGGTACAGCTGATTAACAAACAATGTTATGATAGTTTCAGGTGAATAGCAAAGGAATTCAACTATACATAGACACGTATTCATTTTCCCCCAAACTCCCCTCCCATCCAGGCTGCCATGTAATATTGAGCAGAGTTCCATGTACAGTAGGTCTTTGCTGATAATCTATTTTATTTATTTTTTTTTTTCATAGAAACTCCCTTTATTAAATGTCTGGTGGTTTGTACCATCCAGAAAATACAATCTTAACAATTCTCTGAAAAATTCACCTGTTTAATTTTAAATTTTTTAATTTTTAATCACAGTAGATTTACAATATTATGTTTCAGGTGCACAGCAGTGATTCAGTATTTTACAGATTATATCCATCAAATGTTATTTATATAATAATGGGCATAAGTCTTTATCTGATACAATATAAACTTGTTGCTATTTTATAAATAGGAGTTTTTAATTTCTTAATCCCATACACATAATTTGTACTATCACACTTCTGTCTCTCCTTTGATAACCTAACCATTAGTTTGTTTTGTATATCTGTGTAGTTGCTAAGTCATGTCCAGCTCTTTTGAGACCCCATGAACTGTAGCCTGCCAGGCTCCCCTGTCCATGGGATTCTCCAGGCAAGAATACTGGAGTGGGTTGCCATTTCCTTCTCCATGATAATCTATTTTAAATGTAGCAGCGTCTACATATCCATCCCAAACTTCCTAACTATCCCTCCTCCTCCCACTATAAGTTCTTTCTCTAAATCCGTGAGTCTCTTCCTACATTGTAAGTAACTTCAGCAAATTGCATTTTAAAAAAAGATTTGCCTTGGCAAACATTTTACCAGATGATCCATTCAAATAGCAGGAACTGGTAAATCATCTATTATCAGCATAATGTTCGGCATGGAAGAGTAAAAAGAATGAACATAAATATAATCCCTATGCATTAAGAGCGGGCTTCCTGGGTAGTTCAGCTAATAGAGAATTCGCCTGCAATGCTGGAAACCCGGGTTTGATTCTTGGGTCAGGAAGTTCCCCTGGAGAGGGGATAGGCTACCCACTCCAGTAGGTGGCTTCCCTGGTGGCTCAGACGGTAAAGAATCGGCCTGCAAAGTGGGATACCTGGGTTTGATCCTTGGATTGGGAAGATCCCCTGGAGGAAGGCATGGCAACCCACACCAGTTTTATTGCCTAGAGAAACCCCATGGACAGAGGAGCCTGGCAGGCTGCAGCCCATGGGGTCGCAAAGAGTGAGACACGACTGAGGAACTAAACACGTACATATGTCTTACTGAGGAGAAGTACAGAGGAGACAGACAGGTAACAACAAAAGGCTATCAGTGATTCCATGACAAAGGAAAGCGTGATATGTCAGTTTCCTAAACTTTCCAATCAAAAGCATCTCCCGGAGGAAATTTCCAGACTCCTCCCCTGGAAAGCTTATTGATTAGGTCTGGGGAAGAGTTAAGGCGTCTGCATTTAGAAGAGCCAGATATTGATGGTTATTAAGATAAAAGCAAAAGAAAAGTAAGCTGCTATGCCCAAGGAGTATTGCATGAAGAAAATAAGCACCCCACAGACGCTAACAGGATGGAGAAGCTTTAATTCGATTTGAGAGGTGGGACAGGTCATGTATGTGTGCGCACGCGTGTATATTTTAAGAAGTGTGCTAAATAACGTGGTTGGCTGGGGCAAGAGGACTCATTTATTTTAGAAGTAGCGATCATTAAAACAGGATTTTATTCAGGCCCAGAGAATTTTTACTTTGAGTCAATAGATAATGCAAGGATATTTGAGCAGAAGAGTGAAGTGATGAAATCAGCTTTTTAGCGATATTAATGCAGCAGTAGCATTTAGGATAGGTGCCTGGTGAAAGCCAGGCGACCTAGCCATTCATTCCCATAGCAAGTGTACATTGAGCAACCAAATTATGTGAAATGCCCTAGGCTTAGTGGGAAGAATGCACCGCTGTAGGCCCCAATGGCCAGAACTACAGCACCAGTTCTGTGAATTTTCTACGTTTAATCTTTTTTTGTTCACTAAAATTTCTTCTTTTTGCCTGACTTAATTTAGGACCATCCTAACGGCTTTCACTTCTGTATTTATGCTAATTTGCCTAGCTATTTGGAGTGGCTACATTTGCAATTAAAATGTTTTATGTGGTTGTTAGAAAACTACTCTGGAAGTGAGATGAAAAACAATTTTGTTCCATCCAAAATACACTTCAAAGACTCTGAAGAAAAAAAAAAAATTAAGTCCCTGTTGATGGGTGCCAGATCTTGAAATACAAAGAATAGGTAAGGAAACTGGTTTAATGCTAATGCACTTATCAGAGCAAAGAGGAATCAATCAGTATTTATAATCATGACTACTGAAAAAGATATAAGTTTATAAGCTTGGTGAATCACATTCTGATTGGAGACTTGGTCTCTGGAATGGAGCGTAGTAAACATTAGGTATCTCGTGCAGAACTTTTGAACTCAGTAGGAAGAGGCACCATCAGATACCAAAGTATTATTTGTGTAATGAGTTACTGTATCACACATGTCAACCTGTAAGAAATAGCAAATTTCTCCATTTTCTTTCAATCAAACTTATATCTCATCCTGAAAACCCCATCCCCACCAAATGATGGGAAATTTAATCTGAATTATCTTCCCTGGTCAGACTCAGAAGATATTTATTTTTCAGTTCAGTTTAGTCACTCAGTCGTGTCCAACTCTTTGCAACCCCATGAACCACAGCACACCAGGCCTCCCAGTCCATCACCAACTCCCGGAGTCTACCCAAACTCATGTCCATCAAGTCGGTGATGCCACCCAGCCATCTCATCCTCTGTCGTCCCCTTATCCTCCTGCCCTCAATCTTTCCCAGCATCAGGGTCTTTTTAAATGAGTCAACTCTTTGCATGAGGTGGCCAAAGTATTGGGGTTTCAGCTTCAACATCAGTCCTTCCAATGAATATTCAGGACTGATTTCCTTTAGAATAGACTGGTTGGATCTCCTTGCAGTCCAAGGGACGCTCAAGAGTCTTCTCCAACACCACAGTTCAAAAGCATGAATTCTTCGGCACTCAGCTTTCTTTATGGTCCGACTCTCACATCCATACATGACTACTGGAAAAATCATAGCCTTGACTAGACGGACCTTTGTTGGCAAAGTAATGTCTCTGCTTTTAATATGCTGTCTAGGTTGGTCATAACTTTCCTTCCAAAGAGTAAGCGTCTTTTAATTTTATGGCTGCAATCACCATCTGCAGTGATTTTGGAACCCCCCAAAAATAAAGTCTAACACTGTTTCCACTCTTCCCCGTCTATTTGCCATGAAGTGATGGGACCAGATGCCATGATCGTAGTTTTCTGAATGTTGAGCTTTAAGCCAACTTTTTCACGCTCCTCTTTCACTTTCATCAAGAGGCTCTTTAGTTCTTCTTCCCTCTCTGCCATAAGGGT
>ML663573.1:3698325-3721974 GCA_007570785.1 Antilocapra americana
CCCACCTAGGTCACCACGGAGCACAGGACTGAGCTCCCTGTGCTGCGATCCCACTAGGTATCAGTTTTACACGTGGTAGTTTATTTATGTCAAATCTAATCTCCCAATTTACCCCACCCTATCCTTCCTTCTCTGTGTCCACAGGTCCACACTTTATGTCCACGTAGCCATTCATGCCCTGAAACTAGGTTCATCTGCACCATTTTTCTAGATTTCCACATACATGCATTAATATGTGATGTGTATTCATGCTCACTCCATTGTGTCCAACTCTTTGCAACCCCATGAACTATAGCTCACCAGGCTCCTCTATCCAGGGGATTATCCAGGGCAAGAATATTGGAGTGGGGTGCCATTTCTCCTTCCAAGGGATCTTCCTGACCCAAGGATCAAACCCAAGTCTCCTGCATCTCCTGCGTTGGCAGGCAGGTTCTTTACCACTGAGCCAGCCACCTGGGTGGCCCAAGACATGGTACATATGTGCCATGGAATATTTCTCAACCATAAAAGGAACAAAACTGGGTCATTTGTACAGATGGACCTAGAATTTGTCATACAGACTGAAGTCAGAAAGAAAACGAAGATGGTGTATTAACACTTGTATGTCAGAAGGTATTAAAATCATGTATATGTATGTAATTAAGGTTACAAATTGGTACCCACTGGCCAGGATTTAGTTCATTGGTGCACTCTGTTGGCCTTCGGAGCATATATACTATAAATAAATAGAATTTGTAGATATTAAAATGTTTCTAAGAATAAATAGTTGCAAAAATTAACACAAGAAGTATTCATGTAAATTTGTATTTGGGGCTTCTATTACAAAATCAGACAACATGACAATATTTGCAAATAGTTTTTGGCCACAACCGCCCAGAGATAGAAAAACCCTATCCCTCTTACAAGGGGTATTTTTCTGTAATCGCCACAAACCCAGCCTTCTTCATTAGCTCACCCACAGTGCCTCAGTCACTTTGCTTTACCTCCTGACCCTTATGGGCGTTAGATTTTTGCCACTGTGGCCTAGCGGGATATTGGGGAGAACTGTGACCTCTGTTCCTTGACCATGTAGCCAATGATGCACATGTTTAAGGTGCTCTGGAAACAGGACCCTAATACATGAGAATTGTTTCTGAAATCTTTGTGTTGTTAAACCACTGAAGTCAGCATGAGAAATGCCAGAATTGTATTGGGTTTTCCAATGTCTATTTTACAGTTTAGGATTTTTTAAAATTAAATGGAGAAGGGCCATATCAATGGTTTTTCAGCACTAGGACAGTAAAAAGTCATGACAAGAACCCTAAGCTGGGATTCAGGAAATTTTCTTGCCCCAAGATTCTCAGCTACGTTGAATCAGAAATTATAGCCTATACAGTTGAAATCACTTGAAGTCTTTTGCCAGAAATCACAAATAAAATTAGTCCTGTGCCATGAACTCCCATCTTCAGTGGTATGGGTATAAAAATCCCCAAGGGTTGGTGGGGAGAAGCTCTTAATTTTGTTCTTCATTAATTGGGGTCAACATGGAATATATATGAAACACCCAAAGCTATGCCGAATCCCTTTGATTTTAGCCTGTAGTCATATCTTCCCTCATAGTTTAGTAAGATTTAAGGTTGCTTTTTGCTGCATGCCCAGACAAAGCAGACTTCAGGGCACAATAATGAGTGGTAAGAACTGAAACAAGCTAAAATATGCAAAAATAGAAACCTTAAATTCACTATAAAACAAAACACATATTAAAGATTGCTCTCAAAATGAGATTAGCTAATATTAAAAGTAACTTTTTATTACTTTTATTAATTATTTTATTATTAAGCATATCTGAATTAATTTAGGATTATATTAGAACAAGAAGAAAATAAGATGGAACACCTTATACTGACATTGCTTGCCAAAAATGAAAGATTCAAAAGATTTTTGTTTCATGATTGATGTTGACCATTATAGAGGTATTGATTAAGGACTGCTTTTGAAAAAAATAATGATCAATAATGGTCAGAGAAGGTGGGAGGAGTAGGGGACAACAGAGGATGAGATGGTTGGATGGCATCACCGCCTTGATGGACATGAGTTTGAATAAGCTCTGGAGTTAGTGCCGGACAGGGACGCCTGATGTGTTGCAGTCCATGGGGTCACAAAGAGTCAGACATGACTGAGCAAATGAACTGAACTGAACTGAAGGGTCAGAGACCTGAAAAAAGTATTGTAGACATATTTAAAAGAGCAAGTACCCTACATCAGCAAATTTTAAGTATCTTGGGAATATTTATAAAATGTTCTATCTTAAGCCATGAAGAGCGTCTCATGGTATAGGCCAACTCCCAGTTCCAGAAATGATGAAACTCACTCAGCTGTAAAGGCAAATGGAGCAGTAAGACTAACAGTATAATCAAGAAACAATTTCTAATGTCTTAAGAGATATGTAGCAGTAACTGGTAAAATTACAGGGGAAGATTGATAAACTGATAAATGTAGCTGAGATTTTAATCTTCTCAGAACTTTAATGACAAAGCATAGTAAAAGTAAGTGAAGATACAAATTCTTTAACATGATTAATGACGTCACAAAAATAGTTATATAACCAACCAGTAAACAAAACTTCTTTTGGAGCATGCAGGAAACTTGGACCAAGTTCCCCAGAAGTATCTTCAGCAGATCTTTGCCTACATCTCACTGACAGACAGGTGTCTGATGGCCACTCCCTAGCTGTACGAAGCTTCTAAGCAGGCACTGGGATTTACCAGCCTCTATTTAGTGCAGTGGTAAGGAATCCACCTGCCAGTGCAAGAGACGCTAGAGAGGCAGGTTCGATCCCTGGGTCCAGAAGATCTCCAGTAGTAGGAAATGATGACCCACTCCAGTATTCTGGAAAATTCCATGGACAGAGGAGGCTGCCAGGCTACAGACCATGGGGTAGCAAAGAGTTAGACACGACTTAGCATGCATGCGTGTATGTGTGTGCGCATGCACACACACACACACACACACACACATTGGAAAGGCAGGTGGGAATGGAAATGTATCAGCCAAACTTCAGTGTCTGTCATGCCTTAATTACATCTCTGTTCTACCCTAACTTGAATGATCAAGAGTAACTGGATCTAAAAATTCATGTCCCAAGTGTTCACACTCAGAATTTCGAAGGCATTGCCTGCTAGCATCCAATCCATCTACTAGAAATTTTATATATGTCTCTTCCAAACTCCTTTGTAATCATCCTACTTTTTACTCTCTGGAAGTTTTTAGGATCTTTATATTTACTTATTTTCTAGCATTCTGAAATTGCATGTGAATGTGTCTAGAAGTGAGCCTTTTGAAAATCCATCCTACTCAATAAGCCCTTTTAATCTGAGGACTTGAATCCCTTTCCAATTCTAGAAGGTTTCTTCGATTATTTCTTTGACACATTTTATCCATTTTCTCTTCTTGCCACTTTAATTCCTTGCATCTGTTGGCTCTCCTAGATTGTCTTCCTGTCCTCTTTTTTTTTAAAAGATGGTATTACCATTCATTTGGCTGCATTAGGTCTTAGCTGCACACGAGGGATCTTTCCTTGCAGCACACTGGCTCTCCAGCTGAGGCGCTCGGCCTCCAAAGCGCACGGGCTTAAATAGTTGCCCTCGCCGGCTCAGTTGCACCACAGCATGTAGGATCGTAGTTGCTTGACCAGGGATCGAATCAGAGTCCCTTGCAAAGTGGATTCTTAAAACCACCGGACCACCAGGGAAGTTCCCCTTTCCTTTTTCTTGTTTCATAGTTCTGGACTCCCCCCCTTTTTTAAACTTCTGTGTCTATGGCCTTTCTACTCAAAGTGTGTTCACAGCCCAGCCGCGTTGGCCTCACCTGGGAGCTTGTTAGAAATGTAGAGCTTCAGGTCCCACCTCAAAACTACCGAACTAAACTCTTTGCTAATAAGATCCCCAGGTGATTCTTATGCACATTAATCCTTGAGAGGTACATGGGATAATTTTCAACTCTATCTTCTAGTTCCATTGAAATATTTATTGTCACAGTTCTATTATTAGTTAATAGTAGCCCTTTCTTACAGTGTTTCTTTTTCAAAGCTTTCTGTTTTGTTTTATCTATATAATATTTTCTGAGACTATTTTATTTCAAGTCCTTTCTTGTTTCTTGAATTATCTGTTTCCTCTGCGATTAATTTTTTCTTGTGTATCTTGATCTAGCTCATTTTCTTTTTTCCCTAGTAAATCTGTTGATCCTTGTTAGTTCCTTTATTGTTTTTGTTGTTTACAATGTCGCTAAGTCGTATCCGACCCTTTGCAACCCCATGGATGGTAGCCGGCCAGGCTCCTCTGTCCATGGGATTTCCTAGGCAAGAATACTGCCATTTCCTCCTCCAGAGGATCTTCCTGACCCAGGGATCGAACCCGAGTCTCCTGCATTGCCAGGTAGATTCTTGACCACTGAGCCACCACGGAAGCTCTGGTTCCCTTATACTTAAAGATAAAAGAAGTGATGGATTATTTCATCTCATGGTGTGAGTTTCTCCTTCTATTGCCTCCTGTTAAGCCTCTTTCCCTGAATGGGAAGCTGTTATGTGTTGGAGAGACATTTAGTGTGGCTACTGTACTTCTTTTCTAGGGAGTCAAACCCGGTACTCATAGTGGAAAACATAGCCTTTAATTTCCTTAGGAATCAGGATATTTTTTTTTTTTTTCTCCTTCTGTGACGCAGCCTCTGGCGGGTGAGGTAGGAAAGCTGGGAGCAGGTTAGCACAGCTTTTCCATATTTTCAGCCCCATTCTGCTTTCCTCCTCTCTGATTACAGATTCTGACTGGTCTCCTAACTACACAGCTACCCTACCAGAGGGGCTTCCTCGGTGGCTCAGTGGTAAAAAATCTCCTTTACTATGCAGGAGCTGCAGTTTCGATTTCTGGGTTGGGAAGATCCCCTGGAGGAGGGCATGGCAACCCACTCCAGTATTCCTGCCTAGATAATCCCATGGACAGAGGAGCCTGGGGCTACAGTCCATAGGGTCACAAAGAGTCGGAATCAACTGAAACAACTGAAGCAACTTAGCTCATACACCAAAAAACGGAACTGCAGTTTGAGCTCCAGCTCACCCATTATATTAAGATGCCTCTGTCTCCTCTGGCCTTCCAGATTGGTTTGAAATTTCTTATCTGCTGATAAATCCCCTCACTATCTTCCCTCTTACAGTGTTTATATGACTTTTTACAATTTCATAGCAAAGTATCCGTGGAGGAACACGAGGCAATTGCTTGTGCTCAGTCCATTACCTTGAGGCAGAGGGCTTCAAAGCACTTCATGGTGCTGGGCAGTATTTCAGTCAGAAAAAGGAGTCTGTAGCTGTAGGCTTAAAACCATGGTACCCACCATGGAGTTGTACTTAAAGATGATTTTTGAAACGAGTACTTAGAGTACTCTAAATGAGCATTTAGAAGGAATGTCAAGCATCACACACGATGCCTTTGTAGACAAGATGATGTGACGTGGGTGGATCTGTATTCAGTGAAGTAATCAGAAAAGGCTGAAACAAGGGCTGAGAGAGGGCTTTAAAGCTAAAAAGCAGACTGCTTATTAATCAGACTTTTTTATATCATTATTGATATAATGACACCAAGAATGCACTGATGAGATCTTTAGATGAGGTAAATGTAGAAGGCTAATAGATTTGACAGAATGACAGTCAAAAAGGTAGTAGGTTGAAATGATGGGCTTAATCTAGGAGAACAAAGTTTAATATAGACAAATATAATGGCTGGAACTTGGCCCAGGAAACCAACCACACAGGAGTACAGTTTAAGAGCAACAAATGCAATGTGATACAGATGCTATAAATAGCAAATGGGATTTTAAGTCCGAATGGAAGTATAATAGAGGCCTTCATAGGTCTGGTCTTCTCTGAGGTGGGTCATCCTTATTTGTAGTACTGTGTTGGGAGCCACTGCCGAGGAGGAAAACCATTCTCTGGAGCTGATCTGAGGACAAGGGTTTGGCTGGTGAGACAATCACATGAAAAATGACTAAAAGAAGTGAGGAAAAGTATAGCTGTTTATTTTGAGTAAAAAGTGTGGCAGTTTTTTTAAAACGTTCTTTGAAAGATTATACTGTGGGAGAGGAGTAAAATCTACATAGTATGACTTTGGGCACAAGCCTGAGACTCATGGGTGAAGGTTTTTATGGCAGCGTATTTGGGCTCAGTTTGAGATAGAACTTTATAGCAAACAGAGCTGAAATCAACTGGACAATGAATTGGACCTCTCCACCACTGGCACGACCAAAGAATAAACTGCATAATTCCTTGTCAAAAATCCACATAGGGTTCAAGCACTGGTGTATGTTTATAATCTTTTCAACTCTGAGATTTTATGAAAAATGGAAGGAAATACAGGAGGAGGAGGTGGAGGAGGAAAGGAAATACAGGTTTGATTCTTTATTGAGTTAGAAATGAAAAAAAGTCAGCTTAACTATATCTGGACAATGAATCATTACTTTACAAATTATGGCCTTGTTTTCAGCGAGGCCTAGGATTTCTTAGATCCCCTGCAAGAGAAGAAAGAATATAAAATGGTGATTAATCAGATTTGCTATTCTGGTGTATCAAAAATCAAAAAGGCTTGGGCTTCCAATGGAGCAGTTATCTTAACTGTTATCCAAAATTTTCCCACTTTCTGCAAATTAAAAATTTTTTCTTATTTCATTTTTCCTTGTCTGTGCCCTGCATCATGTGGGATCCTTGTTCCCCAACCAGAGATCAAAGCCCTACGACCCTCACATTGGAAGCACGGAGTCTTATCCACTTGGACTGCTAGGGAAATCCCCACCTTCTGTCACTTTTAATTACTCACTCCAGGCCTGTATTTAACATCATAAATTATCAAGAATTATTTGGGTGTTACAAAGGTCAAGTTTCTTTTATGACTGATGCTGAAGTTTACTAAGAGAATCTTTAATCATTGTTATATTCTTGGTTATATGATAACTTCTAGGGATAGAAAAATGTTCAGGTTTGTAAGAGTACTAATAACTAAGTTCTTTAATTCATTCAAATAATTAATGACCTCTTCACAGGTTTATAGTTTGAAGGATAGTCTCTAAAAAGCTAGTTTTACAGTACATTTTACAAAATAGTTCTGATGAGCTTGTTTAAAAGATTCAAGAAAGGTCATGGTCCCTTGCCTCCTGTCCTTACTTCTCTCCTTATCCGGCGGAAATTGCACGGTTACTGTTATTACGGTACTCCCAAATACTTCCTCCTCCCTTTTCTTGACCCTCTGTTGCCTTGTGATTCCTTCTTGGTTGAACCACAGCCCTGAATAAGTCCACCTCTTGTTTCCTCCAAGCCACTCCACGTGGTTGAATGTGGCTGAGAACTGAGCACAATTCTTACTGTGAATTCACAGTCACTAGTCTTGAATGGCCCTTCATGCCACCTGCTAGGAAGACCACGGCCCCCTTCTCCTCTTTATATGTATTTATTTACTTTTGGCTGTGCTGGGTCCCCGTTGCCACATGTGGACTTGTCTCTAGTTGCAGAGAGCAGGGGCTGCTCTAGAGTCGCGGTGCATGGGTTTCTCTTTGTAGCAGCTTCTCTTGTTACGGAGCACAGACCCTAGAGCTGAGGGCTTCAGGAGTTGTGGCGCACGATAGGGGTTGCTCCTCAGCATGTGGGATCTTCCTGGACCAGGGATCGAATCTGTGTCCCCTGCATCGCAAGGCAGATTCATAACCACTGGACCACCAGCGAAGTCCTTCCCTGCTCCTCTTAACGCTGCCTTCCAGATCCTCACTCTGCGCAGCTTCCTATTTCACTAAGAAAACAGGAGACAGTCTACCCCAGCCTACCACTGCATGTACCCGTCAAACCGCATCTCGGCAGGACACTCTGCCTAGTCTCCTGTGACTAGGGGTGAGCTGTTTGTGCTCTGAGCTGAGACCAATCCCTGAGGGCCTTTGAACTTGCCACTCCCTTTGTCTGGAACATGAACTCCCTTCCTCACTTCGTTAGAGTCTATGCTAAAATATCATCGGGGGACTTGCCTGGTGGTCCAGTGGCTAAGGCTCCACTCTCCCAATATAACCAGGGAGCCTGGTTCTGACCTCTGGTCAGGGAACTAGACCCTACACACTGCAGTTAAGAGTTCACAACTAAAGATCTCACATGCTGCAATGAAGATTGAAGGTCTCATGTGCCACAACTAAGACTTAGCATGGCCAAATTAATTAATTAATTAGAAAAATATCAATAAGTCTCTCCTATTTATTTTTATTTATCTTTTTTTTACATTATCATGTTGGTTTTGCCATACATTGACATGAATCTGCCATGGGTATACATATGTTCCCCTTCCAGAACCCCCCTCCCACCTCCCTCCCGATTCCCTCTCTCTGGGTCATCCCAGTGCCCCAGCCCGGAGTCTCCTATTTAGAATAGCAGCCTCCAGCCCCACCTTCTGGTCTCCTTCTCTGCCTTACTTAGCACCTATCATCAAAAAATACATGTCTTCAAAAAAATTTAGAAGACTAAATTTCAAAAGGATTCAGTCCTTTCTAATTTATTTATAAATTTAATAGGATCCCAGTAAAAACAGCTATGGATATGTATGAGAGTAGGTAAATGATTTCCAGTTTCATATATAAAAAGAATCACGAATTAAGACAGTAAATCTTTCAAACAGAAGAGCAATAAGGTGGAACCAACATACCATACAACGATAGATAAAAGCCTAAAATGTATTATGTTGTTCAGTAGCCAGGTCGTGTCTGACTCTTTGCTAGCCCATGGACTGGAGTCTGCCAGGCTCCTCTGTCCACGGGATTCTCCAGGCAAGAACACTGGAGTGGATTGCCATTCCCTTCTCCAGGGGATCTTCCTAACCCAGGGATCAAACCCAGGTCTCCAGCATTGCAGGCAGATTCTTTGCCATCTGAGCTACCAGAGAAGTCCATAGGCATACATACATACGTAATAAATCTGTAGGGGCAAAATAGCAAAATAAACACTCATTAACTGAGTGGTTACTCAATAGATGGAGGGTGAGTGTTTGAGATGGAGGTTTCAGGATTTGGGATGGACATAAACAGGAAGTGCATACCAGAATAAATATCTGGCCTGAGATGCTATCCTTAGAAAGACCTACTTGCAAGTTTGACCTTGGCTGGTGACTGGGAGGTTAGATTTCATCTCAAGGGGAGGGGTTCCCACCACTGCCTGATAAGAGTGGCTCACCATGCCTAGACAATATGGTTTATCCCAGACACTTGCTTTCCATCCAGAAGTCTTGAATTTTGGTACTCAATATACGCCAGGCAGAGGGAGCCTGCATGTCCACTTCCCAGGAAAACCCTTGGCACTGCGTCTGTGATGAGCTTCCCTGATAGGCAATATTTTATGTGTCTTGTGACAACTCGTTGGAAGAGTTAATCCATCTATAAGACTCCCCTGGGACTGGACTCAGAAGTTTGCAACTGGCTTCCTTGTGCCTTTTCCCTTTGCTGATTTTGTTTGGTATCCTTGCTCAATCACTCAGTCATGTCCAATTCTTTGTGACCCCATGGACTGCAGCCTACCAGGCTCCTCTGTCCATGGGAATTCCCAGGCAAGGATACTGGAGTGGATCGCCATTACCTCCTCCAGGGGATCTTCCTGACCCAGGGATCCAACCCACATCTGTTGCATCTCCTGAAATTGCACATGGGTTTACTACTCTCACTTCGTTTACCACTAGCATTACCAGGGAAGCCCCTTACACTGTAATAAATCATACTGCGAAATGACCAGATTCTGAGTGTGTAGGTTCTCCTAGCTAATATCAAAGCTAGGGTTGATTTTAGAAATCCCTTTCAGTGAGGGCTACACAGGTGTTCTTTCAAAAAATTCTTTATCTTTAATAAATTATAAATATTGTCCATGTACTTCTTCAGGCAAGAATACTGGAGTGGGTAGCCATTCCCTTCTCCAGGAGATCTTCCCGAGCCAGGGATCAAACCCTGGTCTCCTGGGTTGCAGGCAGATTCTTTACCATCTGAACCACCAGAGAAGCCATAAATATTGTATGTATTTGCCTTTTAATCAAAAGAAAAATAAAATAAGAAATGAATGGGAGTTACCCAAATAAAGAATAAATGTGATTGTGTAGAAAGCATTTCAGTAAAATGAAATAGCATGGCATTATCTAGAATCAAAGCATAGAATATCTCATTCAAGGAGCTGAAATTATAGACAGAGGAATCAGAAGTAAAGCTGGAGAAGTAGCCAGAAATAGCCATGGTGTGACTTCCATGAAATGATTGTCCCAGTTCTCCTCAATCCCATCCTCCCTCCACATACTGTTCCATCTCCTCCTAATTTTCAATTATTTTTAATATTGAGGCACATTTCCTCTCATATGGATCCACCTTTTTTCCACTGCTATTTCTTGGAAAGATGAGGAATTACCTTGATACCTTTGTTAAAAATGAATAAACTGGACTTCCCTGGTGGTACAGTGAGTAAGAATCTGCCTGACAATGCAGGAGACACAGGTTCAGTCCATGATCCAGGAAGATCCCACATGCTGCAGAGCAACGAAGGCTCAGCACCACAACTAAGTCTGAGGTCTAGAACCCACAAGCCACAACTACCGAAGCCCATGTGCCCTGGAGCCCTTGTTCTGCAACAAGAGAAGCCACCTCAATGAGAAGCCTTGGTCACCGCAACCAGAGAAAAGCCCATGTAGCTATAAAGACCTGGGACAGCCAAAAATAAATAAATAATTCTAAAACAATGAATAAACTGTGTATGTGTGGGAATATGTATATATGACATCTATTTCTAAATTTTCTAACCACCTCTATCGAAATATTGATATATAGATTTATACTACACCACATTGTCTTGAAGCTGTAGCTTTATAATAATCATTATTACTTTTTTTAATATTGGCCACACCAGATGACTCGTGGGATCTTAGTTCCCCAAGCAGGGATTGAACCTGGCCACAGCAGTGAAAGTTCCAAGGCCTAACCACTCTCAGGGAAATATCCTTCCTCTTTTTTGTGATCATGTAGTAGCAGATTTTCCTTAAACTTGTTGTAGTATGCTAAATCCTTTTCATCTTCCTATAATATTTGGAATCAGCCTATTTCTAGGGGAAAAAGGACCCTGCTTTTTTAGAAAAGTGCACTGAATATTTAAAACATTTCGAGAACTGATATCTTAACAATACTGCCTTCACTGCTTGCATGTGATTAGCATTCTTGGATTATAATTCCATAGTATTTTATTTTGTGTAAACCATTCCTGCTTTGGCATTGGGAGCTCTTCCCATTGGTTCCTGTGTTACTTTGATACACACCGTCCTTGTGTGTGCATGTGGGTGTGTATTTGTGTGTGTACATGTGTGTCTATAGTTCTTCCCAGCTTTTCAATAAGGGTTCTCTGCTCTGGTTGATGAGTATCTCCTAGTTCTGAGAATTATTCAGCTATGAGCTCCCAAGTGCTTTGCTTTGCCTGACCTTGTAGTGTTTTCTCCAGACACGTGCTGCTTTGTATTCAGCCAAAACTCAAGGTGACCTTTATGATGACTTTCTGGAGCCCTTTCTGCACATAGCTCTCTCCTCTCGAGTATCCTGCCCTCCAAACTGCAGCCACCTTCAGTTTTCAGTGAAAATCTGAACTCCGTCTCCTCAACTCCGTAAGACTCTCATGCTGTTCGGGTTCCTCCTCTCCATACTGTGGTTCAAAAAGAGCCACCAGGAAGAAACGAGAGGTATTGTTGGGATAACTATTTTTAAAAGGTTTTAAAAATATATTTATTTCTTTGGCAGTGCCGGGTCTTAGATGTAGCACTCGGGGTCTTTGATCTCTGTTGCAGCATATAGGATCTAGTTCCCTGACCAAGGATTGAACCCAGGACCCCTGCCTTGGGAGCAGAGTCTTAGCCACTGCTCCATCAGAGAAGTCCAGGATAACATTTTTACTATCCTTCTCTATTGCCTAATTTCTGAAAACAATTGCTGCTTATATTTTGTACACCCTTTAATTTACTATAAAAAGCCAAATGTGGTCCCAGTATTCCATTACAGCAGGGAGCACAACACCCCCTACTGTCTGGACTGCTATTTTACTGGTATATATTTCTGTAACTCACCACAGTTGCTAATATAATCCACATATGGGCATATAGAAGTGCCATTGACTTAAACTCTTATTAATTCTATAGTGTATCTGGACATGTTTTTAAAGTTTTCCACCCAGATAGTTATGTTAAAATAATACTTTGTTTTTCTTTTCAGTTCTTAGAATTTTTATGTCTTTAGCTTGCTGTGTTGGTTTGGGCTTTGGGGATAATGTAGGACAGAACTGGTAATAATGGGCATCCATTTCTATTCCTGGTTTTAAAAGGAATGATTAATATTAGCTGTAGCTTCTGTTTTTAGATCCTGATTAAAATACAAGTTTAAGGAAGTTGTCTTTTATAATTCTTTTGTGGTTTGCTTTGCGGTATGCTGAAAAAAATGTCCCCTCCCCCCTATTTACTTCCTAATTCCTGGACCATGTAAATATCATCTGACACAGCAAGAGTGAAAATTAATTTATATGGCATAAGATGTGATTAAGGATCTTGACTGAAATTTATCTTGAATTATCAGGGTTGGCCCTAAAAGTGATCACATCCTTAAAAGAAAGAGGGAGAGGGCGATTTTACAGACAGAGGAGAGGTCCACGTGAAGACACAGGCTGAGGTCAGAATGATGTCACCATCAGTGAAAACACACCATCAATGACAAAAGTTGTGAGAGGCAAACCAGCCCTCCTCAAGAACCCGAGTGGAGCCTGACCCTACCGACGAATAGGTCTTTTATTTACAGCCTTCAGAACTGTGAGAGAATTATTGCTTTAAGCCATGAAATTCAGGGTAATTTGTTATAGGATCCATTGGAGTCTAATATTGTTTTTATTTAATTGTGATACTGAATCGCGTGGCTTCCCAGGTGGCATTCGTGATAAAGAATCTGCTTGCCAATGCAGGAGATGTAAGAGACATGGGTTCGATAACTCACTCCATTATTCTTGCCTGGAGAATCCCACGGACAGAGAAGCCTGGTGGGCTACAATCCATAGAGTTGCAAAGAATCGGGTATGACTGAAGTGATTTAGCACATTCAACTACCTCAAAGGTATTTTTTTGTTTTTTGCATCCACTGAAACAAGCATATAGGTTTTCTCTTTTAATCTCTTTAAAATGTGAATTACACTAAGGAGATTCTCTGATGTTAAACCAACACTCCATTCCTACAATAAACCCAACTGGTTCATGATATATCAGTATATGTGCATACATGTATGCTTCATCTGTCTTTTCTGTTGATTCTCATTCATGGTCTATAATTTTCAAATGTTGCCCCTAGAGTCTCCAGCTAGAAGAAACATAGCCCTGTTCAGCTCAGTCACTCAGTTGTATCCAACTCTGCAACCTCATGGACTGCAGCTCACCAGGTTTCCCTGTCCATCACCAGCTCCCGGAGCTTGATCAAACTCATGTCCATCGAGGCGATAACACTCGATGTAGACACCTTGATTTTAGCGCAGTGAGACCCATTGTTGACTCCTGACCTCTGGAACTGTAAGGCAGTAAGTTTGTGTTGTTATAAGCCACTATCAAGTTTGCAGTAACTTGTCACAGCAGCAATGGGAAACAAATACACTCATTTGCCTTACGAATTCATTTGAAGGATTTCCTTGAGGCCTTAGAGGAAGGACCAAACTTTCAGAGAGGACCTGCGTTTCCTTCTCCTAGTTGTTTTGGGGCACTACTAGCCCAGGAACGCTTCGAACTACATTAAGGGCTTAAGGTAATGTGTTTTGAGCAGCAAATCCATGTAAAGGCTAGTGTTATACTTTTCACTATTTTCCCTCTTTATTTTTGGCTGCACCATATGGCACTCAGGAACTTGGTTCCCCAACCAGGGATGGAACCCATGCCCACTGTAAGGAAAGCATGGAGTCTCAACCACTGGACCACCAGGGAAATCCCTCCCCTCTCTTCTTGCTCTTTTAGACAAGGAGAAATTTCTCAGAGTCCCTGAGTGGAGAGAGAGATGTGAGTTTACTTCTGTTTCACCCTAATCCTGAGTTGTCACTCTCTGCGGGTCTAGCTCAGTGTACAGAGACCCTCCTCTTAGACTTCTCAACTTGGGCGCCACCAGGCTTTGATTTCTGCCCCTTCTACCCCAGAAGCCTGTCAAAATTCCAAAGTTCAAGTTTGCCCAGAATAGAAAATGCACCCAAGGTAAAGCAATCTCAAGGTTCTCTCTGGTTCTCACTTTCTTTAAGCCTTGTCCTGTTTTCAGTGCTTTCAAAGTTTTTCTTACTCATCTTTCTTTTAACCAGCATTCACTGTGGTTTTTAGTAATGGGGCCGATCTGAATAACCTAGTCCAAAATATTCCTGGGCACCTGTTAAAATTTTGTCTCTTCTGAATCTGTCAATTCCACCATCTAAACTTTTGGCTGGTCTGATTTTGCTGTCTTGTATTTCTGTTGGCTCCCACTCATGATGTTTTGTTTTCCTGTTCATTTGTTTGTTCATTTAATTATTTTAAAAGATTTTATTAAATTTGTTACAATATATTGCTTCTATTTTATATTTTGGTTTTCTTTCTTTTTTTTTTTTTGGCTACAAGGTATGTGGGGTCTTAGCTTCCCAACCAAGTATCAAAGCTGAAGTCCCTGCACTGGAAGGCAAAAATCTTCCGGACTACTGAACCATCAGAGAAGTCCCAATACTCTTTTTTTTTTTTATTAAACATTTTTTTTATTAGTTTTGCCAAACAATGACATGATATCACCATGGGTTTACATATGCTCCCCCTCCAGAACCCCCCTCCCTCCTCCCTCCCCCCGGGAAATCTCGTTGCACCAGTCCCAAGCATCAATCCTGGGCTGGCTATTGCTTAGACATATGATAATTAACATGTTTCAATGCCATTCTCCCATATCATCCCACCCTTTCCCTCATCCACAGAGGCCCTGAGTCTATTCTATACATCTGCGTTCCTTTTGCTGTCTCGCATGCTGGGTTCTCGTTACCGTCTTTCTAAATTCCATATATATGCGTTAATATACTGTATTGTTGTTTTTGCTTCTGGCTTACTTCACTCTGGATAATGGGCTCCAGTTTCGTCCATCTGAGTAGAACTGATTCAAATGAATTTTTCCTTAATGCTGAGTAATATTCCATTGTGTATATGTACCACAGCTTTCTTATCCATTCGTCAGTTGATGGGCATCTAGGTTGGTTCCATGTCCTGGCTATTGTAAACAATGCAGCGATGAACATTGGAGTACACGTGGCTCTTTCAATTCTGGTTTCCTCGGTATATATGCCCAACAGTGGGATTGCTGGGTCATATGGCAGGACTATTCCAATACTCTTATCTTCAATAAACCTTTATCTGTCAAACTTCTTTGAAGGTTACATTGATGTCACTTCCCTCCAGAGAAAAAAATAATTGCAGTTGTGTTTTCAGTTGCCTGGAGGCAAGCCAACACAATTCCAATTTAAAACAATTCCTTTGCTTGAGGTTTTTCACATTACCCAGGTATTATGAATTAGACCACAAACATGCAAGAAGTTTGACTTGTGGTTATACATTCTCAGGGGAATGGTTTTTCCTCTCTTCACTAAGTTCCTGTTGATACAGATACAGGAATGTCTGTGCTTTTTCCTCCTCCCTATAACTTTGTATAGTTATCAAAATCAAAGGTTAGTGACACTAGGGATTGGCAAAGTTCTACCATTACAGTGCTGAAGTTTGTTTTCTAACTACAATGGTGTGAAACTAGAAATTAATTATATAAATAAAACTGGAAAATTTATAAGTATGTGGAGGTTAAACAACCTGCTACTGAACAACCAATGGGTCACTATGTTTTATGTCTGAAACATATAATATTGTACATCAACTATTCCACAATTTACGTATACATATATATATATATATATATATATATACACACACATGCAAAGAATATTAAAAAATAAAAAGGAAATTCTACTATTTGCAACAACATGGATGAACTTGGGAAACACTATGAAGTGAAACAACCTAGACATAGAAACAAATATTACACAATCTTACTTATCTGTGGAATTTTTTTTTTTTTTAAAGTTAAACTCACAGTAGCAGAATAGAATGGTTATTATCAGAGGCTGGGGGTTGGGAGAGAGGGGAGATATTGATCAAAGGATATAAACTTTTAGTTAAAAAAATGAATAGGTTCTGGAGACAGCATGATGACTGTAGTTAATAATAGTGTGATGTATACGTGAAATTTGCTGAGAGTAAACCTCAGGTGTTTCCATTTCCCCAAAAAAGTGGTTACTATGGGAAGTGATGGCTATGTTAATTAGCTTAATTGTGGTATGCATTTCACAATGTACATCTAAACATCACCTTGAAACTTTAAATACATATAATTTTGTCAATCATGTCTCAAGCTGGGGTGCAGGGGAGACCCTATTTCCACTCTGAAGTACTCACTCTTAAGTACTGGGGGTTAGGTCTTCACATGCGGATTTTGGGGAGACACAATATAGTGTATACCACCACCCAAAACTGATTTTTAAAAACTGCCTTGAAGGGCTTCCCCTGCGGCTCTGCCTGCCAATGCAGGAGACAGGGGTTCAGTCTTTGATCCTTGAAGATCCTACGTGCTTGCTGAACCACTAGGTCCACGTGCTACCACTGCTGAATCTGTGCTTGCCCGGGAACCTCAGCTACTGAACACGCGTGCTGCAACTATGAAGCCTGTTTACCTGGAGCCCACGCTCGGCAAGAGAAGCCACGGCAATGAGAAGCCCACACACTTGCACCTAGAGCAGGCCACTGCTTTCAGCCGAAGAGCCCACGCAGCAAGGAAGACTCAGCACAGACACACTAAAAACATTTTTTTTTAAGTGCCTTGAAACTTTTGGATTTAGATTAAAATCTATACAAATTAATACATAAGGAGTCAAGTCAAATCTTCAGAAAGCCATGGTTTTGCTTGTCTTATTACAGGCTTTGAATTTAGCCAAAAGAGATTCGCATTAAAAACAAAAGAGGTATCAGAGAGATGTTTGCCGTGTTTATTCAATATGGTGTAGGAAAAAGGAAAACTGATGATGGGGAATAAGTCGGGGGAAGGATATAAAAGTTCTAGCCACTAAAACTTTCTTTTTAACAGCTTAATAATTCAAAGCAACTGTCAGATTGTTTCCCAGGTAACTCGGTGTAGAAGACTTTGCCCTGAATAGTTGACATGAGAATTCTAGTCATTTGCATGAGATAAATGATACAGCAAATTAATACACTTGCATTCTGGGGGGCACACGTCAGTGTCTTGTGTTTGTTGTCGCTGGTGTGTCCATGAGGCTCTGATCTCTGGATGAATTAAATTTGGTTACTAATCCATCAACATATGAGGAATACAATGGTCACAAGATATTGTCACCATGCAAAGCATCATTTGGACAGCCACCTTGATGCCACTTGTCATAATGCCCTCAATTTATAACAGCTATTTGTACCAGGAAGTTAAACTGAGTCGAGGAATGTAAGGAAATGCCTTCTGGGTGATACAACCTCTTTCATCACATCCTGAGTCTTCTCTCATTCTATTGCAACCAAATAATTTGGTCTCCTTCTCAATGATCTGAAATGCATTTCACAATAGCTGCATAAAACTTTAAGGCACGCAAAACAGCTCCTTCTTACCAGCAACTTGAAGTAGTGTCCATTTGGAAAGTCTGGGGAAACACCGAAGTATATGTGGGTTGGGCAAATATATTGGGTCAGGAGTGTGTGTATGAAGTAAGAAGAGATTCATTGTGAACGAGAAAAAGACACATTTGTTGGTTTACTCATTGAGGAGCAAATGTTAAGCTTAAATCAATATTCAAACTAAAAAGCCTGAAAATCTAGATTTTTTTTTAAATCTTTGACCACTATTACTGACAAGGTATAATGTTTTACCTTTAGCTGTTTTAAGAACCACTTCTTTAATAGACAATAAAACACACCTGCCAAACTCAACATTTCTGAAAGTGAAACTGGTAGAAGTAAAATATTTACTATGTACCTTTAACATCTTATGATTCTTTCAGGAAATATACTTGGTTTCAGCCTCAAGTTTGGTGAGTTATTTTGTGCCCATTTAAAACAATTAAACTGGGAATTCCTAATGGTCCAGTGGTTAGGACTTTGTACTTTCACTGTTGTGGGTCTGGGTTCAAGCCCTGGTTGGGAATAAGATTTCACAAGCTGCATGTCATGGCCAAAAAGAATAAAATAAAATAAAATGTATGTGTATGTTAGTAGCTCAGTCATTTCCGGCTCTTTGCAACCCCATGGACTGTAGTCTACCAGGCTTCTCTGTCCATGGGATTTCCATTTCCTTCTCCAGGGGATTGTCCCAACCCAGGGATCGAATTGGGCTCTCCTGCACTGCAGACAGATTCTTTACCGTCTGAGCCACCAAGGAAGCCCTAAAGATACAAATTACTAAATTACTGAAATGGGGCAAAAATATTTTTTAAAAAAACCTTTGCAAACTCAGTACCCTAATATAACTATTTTTGTATCATTTTTCAATCGTTGGATATATATTCTTAAAACTAAAATACATCAGCTATTTGATTCACATTCCTTTGTCTCTGATAGTCTAACATATACATTTGCCCTTTACTATATTTCTAATCTTTTTCTAACCATTAAACTATTTAAAGAATTGTAATTAAATAGACTTAACATAGTATTTACCATTTTAACTATTTTGAAGTGTACAGTCCTGTAACATTAAATATAAATACTTCATACACTTGTGCAACCATCACCACCATTCATTTCCAGAACTTTATCATCTTCCCAAAATGAATTCCATGCCCACTGAATTCTAGCTCCCCATTTCTCCTCCCCTGGCAACCACCATTCTACTTTCTGCCTTTATGAATGTGACTATTCTAGGTACCCCATGTAAGTTGGAAACATACACTATTTGCCTCTGGCTTATTTCACTTAAAGGCAAATATTGTATGATTCCACTTACATGGGGTACCTAGAATAGTCTTCAAGTTTCACTCATGTTGTAGTATACATCAGATATATTTTAAGGCTGAGTGATATTCCATTGTATGCATATACCCTAGTCTGCCCTGTTTGTATAATGCGTCATTAGGGGCTTCCCCAGTGGCTCACTGGTAAAGAATCCACCTGCCAATGCAGGAGATTTGGGTGTGATCCCTGGGTTGGGAAGATCCCCTGGAGAAGGAAATGCCAGCACACTCCGGTATTCTTAGCTGGGAAATCCCAAGAAGAGAGGAGACTGGTGGGCTATGGACTGGGTGCAAAGGAGTCCGACACGACTTAGCAACTAAACACCGTGTCGATGGACACCTGGGGTGCCGCCACCTCTCTCAGTTCTTTTGGATGAACACCAAACGTGGAAGAGCTGGAGCATGTGCTACTTGTATTAAAATTCTGCAGAACCACCCTATTGTTTCTCACAGTCTAATCATTTTATTGGCTGCATAATATTCCTTTTTGTTTCTGTGCCCTAATACTAAGCCACTCCAGAAGTGTTTCCTGAGGAATCTCAAGTTTTCATTTTCTCTGTTCAATGGAAATTAGTTCTGGCTTAGATAATGCTTCAGGGTTTTTTTTGCCCAGTTTAAAAATAACACATAATTACTGAAATAGGGCAGGACCCTATGGTTCTTGCCCCTACCCCGCCAGCCCCCAGTGTCCTCTGCCTGTCTTTTGTCTGTGGAAACTTAAAGAATATGTTTGATCAGAGAAATGAGAACATGCAAAACCAAACCAAAAAAAAAAACCACAGGAAAACAGTCAAAGACCAAATAATAATAACAGTCGTTTCAATTCAGTTGCTCAGTCGTGTCCGACTCTTTTCAACCCCATGGACTGCAGCACACCAGGCCTCCCTGTCCATCACCAACTCCTGGAACTGACTCAAACTCATGCCCATTCAGTCGGCGATGCCATCCAACCATCTCATCCTCTGTCGTCCCCTTCTCCTCCCGCCTTCAACCTTTCCCAGCATCAGGGTCTTTAAGCATAGTCCTTCTCAAGGTCTATCAATAATATTCTGAGCCATATCTAGTGAGCTGTCTTAAAAGCGACCCCCCCGACCCCACCCTGCAAGGGTAAAGAAGTTAACTACATGATGTACTTGCAGCATAAGCTGCCACAGTTCCAAGAGCTGGCCTCAAGGACATGGAAACAAACAGACCCTGGAACCGAAGAAGTAACTGCACAATCAAGATGAGGCTGGTCAGACCACCCAGGATCAATCTGAAGATGATTGTCAGAGCTGACTGTGCTGTTTCTACATGAGCCCACCCCAACCCCCAACCCCGGTTAGAAAAGCTCTTGCGCAATTGATTGTCAGTGGAGAGAGTTGGCCTTTGGACAAACATCTGCCCTCCCTACTGGTTGCCAGTATCTGAAATAAAGCAAATCTTCCTTTCCGCCAGCCTGGCCTGCTTATTGGCTTTTGAGTGGCAAGCAGCTGCCCCCCACCTTCTGGTAACATTACCTCTGATAGCTGATAACTGTTTTTGCTTACTGCCATTTCAAAATGACTCCTTAAGGGACATGCCCCATTGATGGGAGCAAATCCTCTCTAGCTTGACTTCTGCTTTCCCATGTGGGGGCTGCTAGCATATATTTAAACTTGAGTCAATTAGAGTGAAATAAAATTAAAAACTCATTTTCTCACTTGTGCTTGACATATTTCAAGTGCATGACAGTCACCAGGAGCTTGTGCTACTGAATTGGGCATCACGGATACAGCACATTTCCAGGATCTCAGAAAGCTTTATGGTGAGCGCTGCTCCAGACTGTTTTGGACTCTGACCATTTTGTTACAGCTTAATTAGAGCCTACGAGTTACTCCCCCAAATTATTAAATCCTAGGAGAAAGGCCAATGATAAACACATTCAGAAGAGAACACCATACACTCTGGAATGTGAGTTTCATAATTCACTGTTGGGAATATCTCTTCCAGCGGCTGGACTACCCCTGCTCGCTGTTTCCCAAGTGAAGTCTTCTTCAGAATATGAATTCTTGGTCTTAAGTTTGTTACTGATGGTCACTTAATCCAAGCTGGGTCAGTCCAGTTCCTTACTTTTCCCTTAAGATATCTGGAACTGGGAGAGACTGTCAGTCAGGTGGTCCTCTAGTTTTTTAGAACTATAAATTTAGGAAAACAGTCATATCCCACTATGTAAAACTGAGCTGGATATAACAACGGAAAGAAAGCTCAGGCAGGTAAGCAGAGATTAAACTGCTTTGGGCTTTCTAAATTCTGGGTTCAGGTTCCTTCCTTAGGCCCATCAGCATCGGTAACTTTGCACTACAGGAGAAAAGTCTGCATCCTAACAGTGAATTCTTTAATGGTTAAACTAGCTCCAACTGGCTTATTATCTGGGACTCAAGAGTCCTAATGTACATGCATACATAAACTACACACTGGCATCTACATATAATACAGAGGTGTGTGTAGTTGTACACGAACTTTGCATTAAGTTATTGCACTGGGCCCCCAGACTACTTTTCTTCTTGTTTAACTTCCTTCTCACTAAAAGTGTGCTTAGGTTGTCCTCTGCTTTCTTTTTTCTTTTCCTTCCCTTGATCAAAATATGCCTTCTGCAATTCTGGGTATTGAAGCTTTAGGAAATCAAGTCTTGAACTACTGTTAACAATGGATTTTAATCTTTTTTTTTTTTAATATAATTCTTCAGCTTGAATAGCACTTTAATCTCTCAGGCCTAAGTAATTCAGTCAACATTCATCAACGACTGAATCAGTAATCCCTCATAGGCCAGAGCAGCAAATGGTGAGTGTTAGGATCCCGAAGGACCAGAACTGAGTAGATACCTCCCCAAATCCCAGCATGCTACTGCAGATGAACTGATTAGGAGAAACCTCCTCTGGCAGGAGGAAAGAGGACGAGAAGTCAGCTAGGAAAGAACAGAGCAACAGCACCC
Organism: Antilocapra americana; assembly: GCA_007570785.1. Lineage (NCBI taxonomy): Eukaryota > Metazoa > Chordata > Mammalia > Artiodactyla > Antilocapridae > Antilocapra > Antilocapra americana. The sequence goes on from ML663573.1 coordinate 3,720,345, forward strand.
CAGAGGGCAAAGGCACACCCCTCTCCTAGGTAAGAAAGCGCTCCGTGAGGTCAACGAACAAAGGAGACAAGAGTGGCAGGAGCAGAGAGCAGGGGGAACAGTGTGCGCTGATAGGTAGGGCCTTTAGGCCAAGGTAAAGGTTAAGATAAAACCTGAAGTGCAATGGGAAAGTCTTAAAAAGATTTTTAAAAAGGGAGTGAGCTGATCTGATTTGTGTCTTAAAAGAATTATCCATTCTGGCTAGAAGGAAGGATAGTGACCAGTTGAGGAGGCTACTGCAATTGTTAGCAAGAGATCATAAATGCTTAGCCTATGAGCATCGGAGGCAAAAGGAGCTCTGGGGGGTATCTGAGATTTTTTCAAGGTGGAAACATAAGCTGTTATGAAGAAGTTTTCCATTTTACCTCTTAAGTAGCCAGCGGCCATATTAAAGCTGTCAATGAAGAAGACTCATAAAAACTACTAGACCCTACCAAGTCAAGAAGGGTCTGTCTTCCTGTTTAACAGGCTCTGGGCTCAGCTCTTACCTTGATTCCAATAATCTTTTAGAGAAAAATCCCGGTCATCCATCTCCCTTCCCTTCGATGAGCAGCAATTGCTGAAAAACGACTCACAGCAAAACTGGGGTTCACTGATACACACCTAACTTTTCATTTAAATGCTCACTTTTAATTTGGTATCGGTTCCCTTACACGCATCAAGTGACAGAGGCGTTTTGCTAGCAGCATCTCCTGCTTTATCTAGAAAAACTGTATTCACCATCTGATTCTCAGCAACCTGGAGCAAAATTCCTTTAGAATACTTAATACTTCATCGTTTACAGAGGACGGGTGCCCTTCCGCCTATGCAGATCTCGTGCGTTCTGGGCACCGCTTCCCGCCCCGCAGACAAATAACACTCATTGTCTGCACCACGCCAGGCCCCCCCCCGGATTTTATGCAGTGTGCATTTCCTGCACCGAGAAGCTGGCTTGCAGGCGTGCTTCCCTCGTCCCCTGCCCCCGCCCGAATCCCAAGCTTTTGTTTCTAAAGGCTATTAAAAAATGCTTGGGCACATCGTTCCCAAATAAGTAACCGACTAGGAAGTTTTCCGGTTGTTAACCTCGAGGCCAACGTCCAGTAAAGTTCTGAAAAAATCAACTAAGCCTCGTGTAAAGAGGGCAGTCCCAATGGAAACAACGGAAACGTGGATATTATTGCCTAAACTTGCCGAGAGGGGGGGTGGAGGCGGGATTTGGGTTTTTCTTAAGGGCAACGCTGGGCAGTGGCCCCCTCCCCCTGCCAGGGCGCTCCGAGGGGCTGCAGCCCGCGCTCCCGCGGCGGCGAGCAGGGGGACCCGGCCAGGGGGTGGGTCGAGCCGAGCCCGGCCTCCCGGCGGCGGCGCTCTGGGCCGCCCGCGCGCGCGCGCGCGCTCGATGGTCCGCGCGGCGGCCCGGGCCCGCGCGGTCCCGACGCCAGGGGGCGCGCTGCCGGCGCCGCGGATCCCCGAGCTGCGCCGCCCGACCCGCGTCCGCCATATTGGATGCCGCAGCCGCCGCGGCCAGCGCTTCCTCCTCCGTCTTCGCGGCGCGCCGCGGGTTCCTACGGGCCCCGAGCGGCGGGGAGCTGACCCCGGAGCCCGTCGGAGGAAG
>ML663573.1:3726040-3934451 GCA_007570785.1 Antilocapra americana
GTGTGTGTGTGTGTGTGTGTGTGTGTGTGTGTGTGTGGTAAATTCCTCTTGATTACCATCAGTTAAATGAGATTGAGGCTCAGGAATTGATATTTAGGTGACTTCTGTGCTGGTTTTGTGGGAAAACTTTTAATTTCCAGTTAAGCATCATCATGATAAAAGTTTAATCCCATGACCACTAATGTCAGTTCTGAAATGATGAAAGAATATTGTCCATATTGGAATATAGGATTCCCTAAGGGTCAGTGCTCCGCCTGAGCAGTTAATTCCAGAAGAATTCTCATCACTAGCAGTATTGTAGTTGCTGCTGCTCAGAGGTGGTGGCATTGACTTGTTAGAGCCTTCATCTCAGTGGCAAGGGTTTCCTATTCATCTGTTTAAATCTGTGGATTCCTGTTAGGACCACAGGTGATTACTGGAATGCAGCAGTTTAACGTGAGTTGCATGTCTGTGCTCAGTCCTTAAGAGTGCTTCTGTATGGAGGTCATTATGGTAGGTTTTTGTTTTGTTTTTTTTTTAAGAAGGAAAATACGAAAGCAGTTCATAACCCTTTTCTTAGAAAATTATAACTTGATTGGCGAGAGCACTTTAGTAATATAGGAACTCTTAATATGTGGAAAATAGAAGAATACTTACATTAAGAATATAAAAATCTGTTATGCTTGTGTCCGTAAAATTATTGGAGATTAACTTTTGGATTTACCTTGGTTCTTAAATTTACTCATTTGTAGGATAACTAAATTCTTAGTGTCTTTTGTTCTTAGGATCCTTTGGTTAGTCGGATAGCTCACCCTTTCTTTAAACTGCTTCAGGATGTAGACTTTTCCAGAGTCACTTGAACACCCAGTATATTTTCTTCTTCTCTGCCTTGTCTTTACACCAGTAGTGAAATCCCTTCTTTGTCTTCTTCCATTTCCAAGTTTGTATCCAGGGTGTTCATTTGCCTAACTAGAGGACTAATAATATAATCTTTCCACCAATATCTAGTAGTAGGCATGGGATGGTGGAAGACAGTGGGAAAGGTAGTGGGAATAATAAAGGCATGTGAAATTTGATTTTATATTTTCCCCTTGCAGTTCAAGAAGGGGAATTTATGTGAAGCAGCTATCGAACATTGCTTTTTTTCTTTCATTTTCATGTATTAGGGAATGTCTCTCTTTCTCTTCTGTTTTAACTTTCCGGTGGGAGTTTGGTTAATTGTAACAATTAGAAGATTTTTGTTTGTTTCTACTTTGTGAAAATCTCTTAAAGATCTAGCAGTCTTAGTGTTAGAAAGAAAGGATGCCTTCACTGCCCTCTCCCTGCCCTAGTGTTTAGGTTAGGGATTCTCAGCCTGGGCTTTGTTCATATTTTGGGCTGGATAATTGTTTGCTGTGAGGAGCTGCCCTGTGCGTTGCAGGATGTTTAGCAGCAGCCCTGGTCTCTACCCACTAGATTCCCTTGTTGTGCCAACCAGAAATGTCTCCAGATATTACCAGATGTCCCTTGGGAGCCAAAATCGACCATGGTTGAGAATCACTGATTTAGATCCCCTGTTAAGCTGTCTTAAAACACTGTGTTTTTCCTTCTACTGATGACTGCAGTTTTAGGTAATTATTTTTTCCACCAGATTATAAGTTCCATGAGGATAGTGACCACATAATTTCATTGCTTCATATCCTTGTTATATAGCATAATGCCTTAGTATATGCTAAATAAAGGTTTCTCAAATGCATGAATTGATGATAGAGTAGGTAGCTGAATGACTTGGACCAAGGCAGTTAACATTTTTGAACATTTGGTTTTCTCCAGTGCAAAATAAATGATTTGAGATTTTTAGGTTTCCTATTAGTTGGAAGATTCTCTGACTAAATATGAAATTAATACTTTGGAGGACTTAGTAGGTATAAGCATTGTTTTGAGGGTCATTTTATGGAATTTAGGTTTATAGTAGTTTAGATGGAAAATGTAAAATAAAAACTCTGCTTACGATTCTTCTTACTAAGGGGAGAGCGGGGAGGGGACTATTTCATTGAAAGTTCCAGTTAGGCTGGATCAGTCCTGAGTTTTATATTGTAATTACACTATTTTCAGGCCCTTTATGCTATGTGTTTTCATTTTAAAACAACATATAGTACAAGTTTTTTTAATGAATAAAGTTAGAGTACAAGCATAATTGAGGTTAATAATGATTTGGGGGACTGTGTGATTTGAGAGTGTTTTAGTCAGTCATTTTCAGGATTAAGTATAAAATTTTTTTGGCAATATTGAAATTTATGATATATATATATAGTTCAGTCATTTTTGTTTTAGGCTAGCAGTTTGTTACAGTAATTTTGATTGACATTTAGGGGAACATTTGTATTCCCCAGTCTTCTAAATAGTCATATTTTATGATCACTTGTTCCTCATTTTTTAGAAGTATAGTTGGCATAGAATTAGTGCTGATATTGCTTGTACATGAAATTTTAGGTATTTCTTTCTAGGGCCAGTTTTCCTGTTACTGGACAACTGCTAACTTGTAATGGTATGAGAGAATGTAATCAACCTTGACCTTGAACACTGGCTGGGCTCCTGAACTCTTCAGTGAGCTCATTTTATCTGGGTTTGTTTTCTCAACATCTTTCTCTACTCCTTTCTCTCAGGATTGTGCCTCTCTACTCCTGCTTGTACAGACTGCTTTCCAGCAGCATGGACACAAGAAGCATAGTAAGATGATTATAACCCACATAAGGCAGGCCCTTTGGAAAATAATTAGGTTTAAATTGGTAGTGAAATGATGTCTTGATTGTATGGGAAGTGCTTGGGAAGCAGAATGAAGTTGTCACTTAGAGTATATTGGTAAGCTTAAAGCAAACATGTAGGGAATGAGTTGAATTTCTTCACAAAAAATAGGTGAAGTGAAAAAAAAGTTGTGCTTAGTAGTGAGCATCAATCATATCTAAACTCTTGTGCATTTACTTACATTCTGCTCCACATAATTTTTTGTAAAAGAAATATTACTTGTATAAGATGAGTAAATTGCAAATTTCTGAATTTGATGGTTGAAAATGAAATGCATCTTATATTTTGAGGAAGTTCTTCAAACTATAAGATGGTAACAGATCACTGGCAGATACTCTGTAGTATTCGAGACACAAGATTAAGTCAAATTTTGGATTTTCTAATTATAGAGGAGCAGATTTTGTTAGAGGTACTATGAAAAGAAATAAATGCCCGTGAGAAATGTTACCATGGCTTCTGATTCCTTGTCTGAGTTAGTTCTCTTAAGTTTGATGGTAAACATGATGCATTTAGTCTCTCTGATTTTGATTTTATGCATTTATTTCACCTTTCTATTTTTGCTGTGCCAGTTTCTGATACACCGTATTTCAAACTCAAGGAGGAGTATGTAAATGTGCTATCTATTGTAGGTCAGGAGATAGGAACTTTGGCATTGCTGTATTTAGTCAGAATGGGGAATAGAGATGATGTGTTCATATTTTTAAAAAGAGTTTACGGCTTTTAATTCAATGTATGTCAAATTCATTAAGATAATTCTGCAACTTAGTATAATTTGTAGAGGCTGACTTGAAAGACCTAGGATTTGATTCATTTGTTTATTCATTTAACCAATACTTAATGAATATTTACTGTTTACCAGGCACTTTTCTACCTGCTAGGGTACAGTTGTAAACAAGACAGGCAAAAAGCATTCCATCTTGGAGCTTATGCATTTGTAATCCTTTCTCTTTCACCTCATCAGCTTTGAGCGCAGTGCCCTTCCTTGCTGCAGAGCTAGTGCGGCTGTGCAGGCGTTACTGACTCGGCCTTGCTTCTTTGCTAGGGCCTGGGTGATTGCAGCACCTCTCTGCAAGCTCAGGTCTGCCTGGTCTACTCTCAACATTTCACTTTTGCGGAGTCCAGGTTGCTTGACTAATGTTCAGAATAGAGATTGAGGGAGTAGATTTCTTAAACATGAATGTGATCTGATCATTTCAACAATGGGGAAGTAAGACAAGCTACATTGTTTCATTTTATACTAATTTGCCTATCCTATTAAATCTCTATTTGGTATTTTGGAACCATAAGTGTTTTTAGAAAATATAGCTTCAGGGATATTTTCTTTTGTCGTGATATATTAATTAGTCTCTGTGCAAATATTAAAAAATAATTTTAAGTGGTGATCAAACCCTTATGAATTTGGAAGGATTATTTTTGTTTCTAAAACAAACTTTTCCTTGATTTAATTAAGTACATGAAAAAAATTTGATGTCTCTTTCTCTTTTATGAACACCGGTTTTCTGAATTTGATTTGATTCCTTGGGGCTCATTTGAGTAGCTTGTGAGTGCAGAATGTAAAGTTTAGATTATGTATTTTATGATCTTGGAAACTTGGGAAATGATATAATGGTCTTTTTATTTTGGATCACAGCATCTAAAAGATTGACCAGTACCCTTGAAACTAATACAAGTTTTATGTCAACTGTTATCTTTTTTTTTAAGAGGTTGATAATGCCTTAATTAATTACTTTCTTTAGTAATGTTTTGGTACTATCAAGTTTTATGGTTAAAAGATAGAGGTATTTGAATTTATTGAAATGGTAAAAAGAATGTTGAATAAGTTAACATTTTTCCAAACCAAAACACATAGCAAATGTCTAGTTTCTAAGACAGCTGCTTGCTGTGATGAAAAAAAAGATGTCTGGCTTGGGTAATTTTAAAGTACTTTGTATTTACCAAACATTTTTAAAAAGCAAACCATTTTATAATATATGGTGTTTTATATGTGCTTATTTTCCCCAGCTGTTATTACATTTAAGTGGATCTTAGGATAAACTTGTGAGAAAGGTAGAATAGATGCTGTCCTCATTTCACCAACAAGAAATCTGAGGCTTGCCAGTGTGACTTTACCAAGGAGCTGCCTCTTGTGTTAGAGCTGAGACTGGAAGGACCAGGTCTCACTCAGCTCCTGGTTGAGATGTAAAGGATACCCAGCTGTGTAAAGGGAAACCATTACTTAATTTTTCACAATTCTTTTTGCTGGTGTGATGTCCAAATATAAATTAACAGTTCTTCCCCACTTTTTAAACTTTTATTTGTACAAGTTCAGGTTTACAGAAGAGTTGCAAAAATGATAAAGAATTTTTATGTACACTTGATCCTGATTTCACTATCTAGTACATGTAATCATATTTGCTTATTCTTTTTGAAATTCGCACGAATGACTTGTAAACCTTGTTTCTGAACATTTGGAGAGTAAATTGCAACTAATGCCTTTTACTTGTAAATATTAACTGTATTTTCTGAAAACAACCATAGTACAGGTATCAAAATCAGGAAGTTATTATTGATATAATGCAGTTGTCTGCAGACCTCCTTCAGATTTCACTAATTGTATCAGTTAAGTCTTGAGTAGAAAGGAAATCTAAATCACATTACAGTTGTCTCTCTAATGTCCTTTAATCTGGAGCAGTTGGTTATTACTTCGTCTTTTATGACCTTTGATGATTGATGAGAATAGTCCAGTTACTTTTAGAATTCCCTCAATATGGAATTGTCTTCTGATGCTTCATGATTAGTTTCAGGTTAGGCATTTCTGTGTCCTCAGGAAGCACGTGATGTGTATCCCGTTAATAAGGATGTTAACTTTTTTCTGCAAGGTTTTTCTGTTGTAAAACGTCTATTTTTCCTTTTGTAACAAATATTTCCTTAAAAAATGAATTAATTTATTTTTGGCCATGCTGCAGGGCTTGCAGGATCTTAATTCCCTGACCAAGGATTGAACCTGTGTTCCCTGCAGTGGAAATGTGGAGTCCTAACCACTGAATTGTTAGGGAATTAACTGGAACAAATATCTTGTGGAAAGTCATTTTTGAAAGTATACAAATAACTTGTTACTCATCAACTTTCACCCGTTTTTTTTTTCTTTTAAAGCATCCAATTCTTGCCTGAATCAGTACTCAGATGGTCATTTTCTGAGTCTATTGTTTATTATCCGCCTTCTCCCCATTTATGTATATATACATATCAGTATGAATTCAAGGATTATTTTTTATCCATTGGGGTCTTTTGATGTCAGAGCTTCTTCAAGCTGGCTCCTGTGTTTTCAATGTGTGCTCATCAGTTTTTAGTATTCACTTTCTTGTATAATAAAATATTCCCACCCCAACTCTAGAATCAGCCATTTCTCTGAGGAACCGTAGTTTCTTTTGGTGGTTATTGAGCTAGAAGTTGTGTATATGTCTGAACACGCTTATATGTCAGTATACAAACAAATTTTTTTTGTCCATCTGCCTCTGTAAAATGCCATGAATTCATCCTGTCTCCAGTAACAGTCCAACACCGTTAACTGGTTCACTGTAGTCTTTCCCCTTTGCAGATTTGTAATTCCTTTCTCTGTAGTGAGAAAACACTAGTTTCCGTTGTCCACAGTATATTTATGTATTGTTTGATCAATCCTAAAATACACAGGAAGTAGTAGTATCAGAATTGCTAAGCCATGTATCTCAAACAAGCCTATTAACTAGAATTGAGTATTTGTTTGTTAATCTTTTTTAGCCTGAGGGTGTATAGGCAAAATGCTGCGTTCAAACGTTGCTTGGTTAGTTTTTTCCCTCTTAATGTAGTCTTGCTATTCCTTTGAAATATAATTTGGCTTCTTTTTTTTTTCTTTTTCTGTTTGTATTCCATTTTGTTTTTTCTCCATCCATTTTTATGTTTTAGTATATAAAATGTTAAGTGTAAATCAGCTGTAATCCTTCTTATTAGCTTCGGCATTATAACCACTTATGCTCTGGTTAAAAAAGAAAAAAGAAACAGCCATTTCCTCGGCATTCTTCAAATCAAATAAGCTAAAATTTAGAGATATAGATAATGGAGAAGGTCTTAAGTGAAAGATGTTTCTAGTAACACAGATTTTCAGTTCATAGGTGAAAGTATGTTAAAGCTTATATTCTCTTTTTTTAAAAAACTTTGGCTGCACTGCCTGACATGCAGAATCTTAGCTCCCCAACCAGGGTTTGAACCCTTGCACCCTGCAGGGGAAGCATGGAATCTTAATCACTGGATTGTCAGGAAAGTTCCAGTTTGGGTTTTCTTTTGAATGAAATCTCAACTCACAGGGTCAGTAGACTTTCTGTAGAGAGTCAAATGGTAAAAATTAAGTTTAATGGGCTGCTTAAGGTCTCTTTTGCATAACCTTGGTTTTTTCACAATTCTTTTAAAATGTAAAACCAGTCTTGGCCTGAGGGCCTAAGAAATGGGCCATGGGCCTTACTTTTTATGACCCTGCTTTAATCTGAAACCTGCAAACTTGGTTAATAGTATGCTGTTTGCAAATCAGAATTATAATTGATCTTTATAAGCCTTATTTTAACACCAAAAACAGAAACAAAATACTTTTAAAAACTGCCTTAGTGAAAATATTTATTTAACGTGGTTTTTTGAACATCTGCCACCATGCACACATGTGTAGACCCTTATTCTAGGCTCTAGAGATGTAAGTGTACAAAACAGACCAAAAACAAGCCTCCACCCTCGTGGAATTTGTACTAAGTTTTTGTGTGTGGGTGTGTACTGGAAATGCATATTTCTTAGTTTTCCACCCGAAGTGACATTGAGCAACTAAATTTTTTTTTCATATTAACTGCAGAGTGAGCATTCTTTCTTGAAAACGTGACAAAAAATGCAGCAAAGGGGGCAAACATTGAAAAGCTTGGTTCATTTTTTCCTCTCTCCCATTTACGATACTTTTCATTCTGTAGCTACACTGACTCATTGAAGGAAGAGAAGAGAAGCCTCATTAGCTGGGCACAGAATGCAGACCTCATTTAGTGATAAGTACACATGTATCCTCCTTGGCTCCGTGGTAAAGAGTTCGTCGGCCAGGGCAGGAGATGCAGGTTCAGTTCCTGGGTCAGGAAGGTCCCCTGGAGGAGGAAATGGCAACCCACTTCAGTATTCTTGCCTGGGAAATCTTATGAACAGAGGAGCCTCGTGGACTAGAGTTGGACATGACTGAGCAGTCATGCAAACATGTATGATGGACTCCTAAGAAAATACTGTTCAGAAGTATTACCCACAGTTGACGGACTCTGTGGAAGTAGTTGGCTTGTGTAGTTTTCTTGAAATAGGGAGGAAGTTTCCTGATAATGCTAATGTGCATTTACCTAATAAAAGCTTAAAAGCTGTATGCAGGTTTTGTATCTTGTGCCTGGCTAAATATCAACCCTTTTGAATAAAAGTCACCAAAATGAGTTTTTTTCCATATTGTATGTTAGTTGCTGAGATGACTTCTTTCTCTGAGTAGTTTTTCTGTAAGCGTTTAACAAGCCAGCAAATGCCCTCCACATTTTAAATGGTTTATTGAGGTTTGTGTGTTAGTCAGTCACGTCTGACTCTTTGCAATTGCCGGGCTCCTCGGTCTGTGGAATTTTCCAGGCAAGAATACTGGAGTGGGTTGCCATTTCCTTCTCCAGGGGATCTTTCAGACTCAGGGATCTAATCTGGGTCTCCCACATTGCAGGGAAGCTCTTTACTGTCTGAGCCACTAGGGAAGATTATTGAGCTATGGTGGTGACTGCTTTTGTAAGAATCCTTAGCATATTTGGCTTTTTTTTTTTTTTTTAAATATGACAAGAAAAGTGATCTATATTTTTATAACATTTTCTCTTATTGGGCAGAAGTTTTCCAATTCTTGTTCTGTCAGAGCACTCAGAATCTCTATTAGAGATCTGTCTCTGCTTTGGTAGTTCACATAGTTCAGTTCAGTCGCTGAGGCCTGTCTATCACCACCTCCTGGAGTTTACTCAAACTCATGTCCATTGAGTTGGTGATATTATCCAACTATCTCATCCTGTCGTCCCCTTCTCCTCTCACCTTCAATCGTTCCGAGCAACAGGGTCTTTTTAAGTGAGTCAGCTCTTCGCATCAGGTGGCCAAAGTATTGGAACTTCAGCTTCAACATCAGTCCTTCCAATGAATATTCAGGGTTTATTTCCCTTAGGATTGACTGGTTTGATCTCCTTGCAGTCTAAGGGACTCTGAAGAGTCTTCTCCAACACCACAGTTTAAAAGTATCAATTCTTCGGTGTTCAGCTTTCTTTATAGTCCAACTATCACATCCATACGTGACTACTGGAAAGACCGTAGCCTTGATTAGATGGACCTTTGTTGGTAATGTCTCTGCTTTTTAATATGTCTAGGTTGGTCATAATTTTTCTTCCAAGGAGTGTCTTTAAATTTCATGGCTGCAGTCACCATCTACAGTGATTTTTGGAGCCCCCCAAAATAGTCTGCAACTGTTTCCCCATCTATTTGCCATGAAGTGATGGGACTGGATTCCATGATCTTTGTTTAAGCCAACTTTTTCACTCTCCTCTTTCACTTTCATCAAAAGGCTCTTTAATTCTTCTTCACTTTCTGCCATAAGAGTGGTGTCATCTGCATATCTGAGGTTATTAATATTTCTCCCAGCAATCTTGAGGAATCAAGAAGCTTGTGCTTCTTCCAGCCCAACGTTTCTCATGATGTACTCTGAATATGAGTTAAATAAGCATGATACAATATACAGCCTTGACGTACTCCTTTTCCTATCTGGAACCAGTCTGTTGCTCCATGTCCAGTTCTAACTATTGCTTCCTGACCTACATACAGGTTTCTCAAGAGTCAGGTCAGGTGGTCTGGTATTCCCATCTGTTTCAGAATTTTCCACAGTTTATTGTGATCCACACTGTCAAAGGCTTTGGCATAGTTAATAAAGCAGAAATAGATGTTTTTCTGTAACTTGCTTGCTTTTTCGATGATCCAGCGCATGTTGGCAATTTGATCTTTGGTTCCTCTGCCTTTTCTAAAACCAGCTTGAACATCTGGAAGTTCATGGTTCACGTATTGCTAAAGCCTGGCTTAGAGAATTTTGAGCATCACTTTACTAGCGTGAAAGATGAGTACAATTGTGCGGTAGTTTGAGCATTCTTTGGCATTGCCTTTCTTTGGGATTGGAATGAAAACTGACCTTTTACCGTCCTGTGGTCACTGCTGAGTTTTCCAAATTTTCTGGCATATTGAGTGCAGCACTTTCACAGCATCATCTTTTAGGATTTGAAATAGCTCAACTGAAATCCCATCACCTCCACTAGCTTTGTTCGTAGTGATGCTTCCTAAGGCCCGCTTGACTTCACATTCCAGGATGTCTGGTTCTAGGTGAGTGATCACACCATCGTGATTATCTGGGTCGTGAAGATCTTTTTGTACAGTTGTTCTGTGTATTCGTGCCACCTCTTCTTAATATCTTCTGCTTCTGTTCAGTCCATACCATTTCTCCCTTTATTGATCCCATCTTTGCATGAAATGTTCCCTTGGAATCTCTCATTTTCTTGAAGAAATCTCTAGTCTTTCCCATTCTGTTGTTGTCCTCTATTTCTTTGCATGGATCACTGAGGAATACTTCAGTATTCCTGCCTTGAGAACCCCAGGAACAGTACGAAAAGGCTTTGGTAGTAACTATAAGACAAAGGGTTGTGACCAACTTAGCTGAAGAGGATTGATACCCTAAAGGAGTTGCCCTAAAGGCGGCTTCCACATCGTTGCTCCTCGTCAGTACTCTGGTTGATTTGATCCTTTGCAAAATCAAGGGATTAGCTATCTCAGACTTTTTAGAGCTGTTAAGCAGGGAGTAATCCCAAATAATTCTATGAGTGCTTACTTTGTTTTCCTCCTCCTTCAGATTGGAGGAGAAAGGGGCGACAGAGGATGACATGGTTGGATGGCATCATCGACTGAATGGACCTGAGTTTGAGTCAACTCCAGGAGGTAGTGAAGGACAGGGAAGCCCGGCAGGCTGCAGTCCACGGGGTTGCAGGGAGTCGGACAGGACTGAGCAACAGAACAGGGTTGTCAGACTATTTTTTCATTCTATTTTCATTATAATACAGTTTTCAAATTGCTAGAATAGTAATAACCCATGAAGGTTCTATTGTAACAGCAACTAGTGGTTGGAAGGAATACTAAAAAGTAGTTTCTGGTCCTTCGAGCTTTGTTACTTAGGCATATTTGCCACCTATCAGGCATTGCAGAGTGGCTACCAGATCAATTACATCCTTTTTCTTAGCTCATATTTTAAAAGGGTTGGGGTTGTGAATGGATTATCACAGAGAATAAAGATAATATGATATGAATCCTATGATACAAAGACTAGTGGTGTAGACAGTTTGTACTATGTGTATCAGAGAAGGCAGTGGCACCCCGCTCCAGTGCTCTTGCCTGGAAAATCCCGTGGATAGAGGAGCCTGGTAGGCTGCAGTCCATGGGGTCGCTAAGAGTAGGACACGACTGAGTGACTTCACTTTCACTTTTCACTTTCATGCACTGGAGAAGGCAATGGCAACCCACTCCAGCGTTCTTGCCTGGAGAATCCCAGGGACGGGGGAGCCTGGTGGGCTGCTGTCTCTGGGGTCGCACAGAGTCGGACACGACTGACGCGACTTAGCAGCAGCAGCAGCAGCATGTGTATACTGTTCTCTGTATATAATGCTGTACAGAGTATGAGACATGTATAAGGCAAAGGCAAAATATCATTTTCAGGGAAATGGGTAAGAATCTTCTGATGAAGGGTCTTTGTATATACTATGCTCAAGATTTCCTTTTTAATCAAAAGAAAATGGAGATTCTAAAGGGTTTTATGGAAGAGGATGATGCCAGGGCTTTGAGTTAAGGGGTAGATAAGATGATGTGGTCCAGTTACAATTAGGGCAGATCAGGAGGAGCAAAACATTTGAGGAGGAAGGTAATTTGGCAGGGTTGGTCAGATGAGGGGGCATTTTTTCCCACCTAGAATAAAAGAGTTGGGGTGGGAAAAATTGAAATCACCCATATATCTCAACCAGCCAAAGACTGCTGGTTTGTTAAATACAATAGTAGTTCCATGCACCTGGACAGTTTGATGTCACCAGGGTGGAGATGGATATAGGTCAGGTACTTAAGGAATAGGCTAGAGATGGAGATGGGGGAGATCATGAAGAGAAAAAGGCTTAAGGTAAAATGTTGCAGAATCTTTTAGTCAGTTTTTGTTTGTTTGTTTTTTAGGCTTGACCTTTTCTATCATCGTGTGTTTGTGAATATAAGGACATCTTAAAGCAATTCTGCTTGGAATTTGCTTGATTTTTAATTCTGTTTATCCAAGCATCTGGTTCTCATATATAATTAAAAGTTAAGTAGTGAATTGTATGAACAAAAGTAAAGATTTAAATTTCGTTCAATGAAATTTCATTAGAATTCTTAACGTTGAGCCTACTTCATATCATCAAGCGTTTCATTAACTCGTCTTGGTTATAGTTTTTTTTTATTTTAATCCTGTCTACAATAACCAGTTTATTGTGAGCATCAAATTGTGGTGAATATAGATGCTGCATTATTAGAAATAGAACCTAGTAAACCGAAGTCGTTTTTATATATGTATGTGTTTGTTTAAACATTTTGTTTTCTCCTGTGGAGAATCACTTCTGTTCTCTTTGATTTTTAAAAATAGTCATGCATACTTTTGGCTGTGCTGGGTCTTCATTGCTGTGCGCAGGCTTTCTCTAGTTGAAGCGAGTGGAGGCTGCTGCTCTTCTCCCGCTGCATGGTCTTGTCATCATGGCGACTTCTCCTGTTGTGGAGAAGGAGAAGGGCACGTGAGCTTCAGTAGTTGCAGCATGGGCTCTTGAGCATGGGCTCTTGTTGCATGGATTTGGTTGCTTGACAACATGTGGAATCTTCCCGGATCTGGGGTAGAACCCACATCCCCTGCATTGGCAGGTCAGTTCTTATCAACTGTACCACTAGGAAAGTTCTGTTCTCTTTGATTTTAGAGTGATGTAGGTAGAGACCCTTGGTTTCCCAGGTGGCGCAGTGGTAAAGAATCTGCCTGCCAATGCAGGAGATGCAGGTTCAATCCCAGGATCGGGAAGATCCCTGGGAGGAGGAAATGACAGTCCGCTCCTGTATTCTTGTCTGGAAAATTCCATGGACAGAGAAGCCTGGTGGAATACAGTCCATGGGGTTGAAAAGAGTCAGACAGGACTGAGCACAGCACCCAGCAGAGACCCTTATGCTCATTTTACACATTTGTAGTTATCAGTTCTGTGATTGGGTTCCTTGTTTACTTCCTTGTTAATGCTTCAACTTGATTTCCAGAAATTACAAATTTCAGACCGGAAACACTTATGATAGTATATCATTTAATAGATGGATGAAGAATCAAGACCCAAAGATGATGAAATTTGTTGAGTTACAGCTTATGAGAGGCACATAGTTAGCAGCCAGATTAGAAGTTTCTGCTCTGTCTTGGCTCATTATTTTCACTTTTTCAGTATAATTGTTTGAGTGAGATTTTTCTGCATGTTGTAGGTGGAGGAGGAGTGGGAGTTGGTGATATGTAGTAAATTATTATCACATTATGCTGAACTTGGATGAGAATGAGGAACAAACTCCTGGGCTGCTGCTTTCCTGCTCAGGAAACCTGCATTCCTTGGCAAAGACGTATTATACAACAACACACAGTACACCCTCTGCAGAAAAGTGGGAAAAAAAAAAAAACCCTTTGAGTAACATACCTTGTACTTTCCTTGAAGGGTACAGTTACTCTGTAATCCTGTATTGGTAGCATGTTTTTAATTTTAATAATTAGAAGCTAATTATTTCTAATAATTAGTGGCTACTCTGTAACTTCTTTAATTTTTCAGACTATTGTTTAGAAAGCTCCTGGTAACAGGTATTTTAAAGCACAACAATGCTACAAAATTAATACTGCTTTCAAAGTAGAGTCAGACAGGACTGAAGCAACTCAGCCTAGCAGGAAAACTGCTTTTTTTTTTTTTTTTTTAAAGAAACTCATCTGGGAACATTTAGTGTCATTGTGGATGTCTTTGTGGCCCTGGAAAGTATTTTAATATTGTAATATTTTGATAACGGATAAAAATTTTGGAAAATATGAGCTATAAAGAGCTAGATTACATTCATCATATTTTCCAAGTTGGAGAAATACTTGAACAAAACTTTTGAATGTCAGACGCTATCAAAATACAGACCATGATGTATTTTGGACCAGTGTTATTATTGGTTTTCATTTATAAGAATTTCAGTGTTGCACTAAATCCAGCAAGGCTTTTAAGAGAGTGAGTTTTTAAGTAGTTAACAGTATAATTCTGCACCAGATTGTATTTAAAGTATGTATGTGACATATATACATGTATACATTTACCTTTATACACACACATGTACATACATAGATACATAGATGCCTATAGAAAATTCTGATAAGTAGCCTGTCAGCCTTAAGCAGTGGTTATTTCTTGAGAGAAGTAGGTGGATAGGTGCAGTGAATGAGAATTTTCAATATTTAGAATTTTTCACATTCCACATTTATTGCCATATTAGTTTTGCAATATTGCCTTCAAACCCAAAATATCATGAGTCTTAGCTTTGGTGAGAAAGATGGAGTTGGTCTGTGATAATGTTAATTGAACTAAGTCTTAGAGAAAGTGAGCTTCCTTGTTAAGGGTTGGAAGACTTAAAACTTAGCTGTTATTTGATCATGAGACATATAAGCTTCATAATGTGTTGTCTTCAAATCTTCTTGGTTATCAGTTAGGTTGATGCTGTTATGTGGTTGTCTCCACAGTTGTCTGCCATCAACTCAATGTCTCAGTTGTGTATATTTAGGTGGTTGTTACCTGGTGGACTTTGCTTTATTTTGGAAACTGAATGTTGGATTAGCCAGAATAATTGGGTTTGAGACATGCTTCTGAAACTTAATACTAGTTTGAATTTAGTTAGGTCAGTTACCATAAGTTTATATATCTCTAAAGTGACAAAATGGGAATAATAAATACTAATCTTACTGGGCCATTCTGAAGCTAAAAGTGATATGTATGATCGTGCTTAAGAGTTGACAGCATGCCATAGAAGTGAAAAGTAATACTTATTTTGTTTTTCTTTATTATGCTACTACCTGTCTCTCTTTTTCAGTCTTTGTGTTTGTTGTTCATATTTCTGAAATGATTTTACTCTAAGGCCTAGTATGCTTTTGATCTACTTACTCTTTTTCTGATACCTAGTCTTCATTATTTATTCTTCATTGCTTCAACTCTTAGCTCTTTAGGAAAGACTGTTTTTTGCTTTCTCTTGTGGAACTCAGTCCCATATCTTCTCAGTACTGTGTGTACATGTGTACATAAAATGATGATATCGTTATCCCCCAATCTAAACTTGTCTTTCTTCTAAAAGTTACTTTTAGATCTCCTCTTTATTTTAGTAATAAAAATGTGTTCCTGAGACTCAGACCTGGAAACTTGGATTTTTCATAGGTGCCTCTCTTTGATTTGTATCTTTTCAGTTGTGAAATTCTATGAATTATTTTTAAAAATTTACGTTTTCTATCCTTCCCTTCCTTTTTATTCTTAGTACGAATACTTTAGTCCAGGTCCTCATCGCTCCCTGCTTGGTTTAATTGGTTTTTAATTTATTATTCTTTGTTCTCTTCAGTTCTTACAGTAGAAGTACATTTTTTTAGATTACTAAGTTAATCTCATCAAACAACTTAACTTTCAATCACCTTGTATTTTGAGAAACCTTCCAGGTTCCTTTGCCTTCAAGTGTACAGATTTTGTTTTCTTAATATATATATATTTTACTGAAGTGTAGTTGATTTACAATGTTTCAAGTGCACAGCAAGGTGATTCAGTTATTCAAACACATATATTATTTTTAAAATTATTTTCTGTCATAGGTTATTATAAGATATTGACTGTATTTCCATGTTTTATACAGTAAACCTTTGTTGTTGCATATCTGTTTTTTAATTAAAAATCTAGCATTCTACTCATACTAAGTTAAACAAGTAGAATCAAAATGGCATAATTTTTTTTAGTTAGGCAAAAATTCATGATTTCTAAACTACATATATTACACATATTTATATATCCATACACAAAAGCTTTTCTGTTACACTTTGATAAAGGCTTGAGAAGGAACATCAAAAAAGGAGTTGGAAAATATTGGGAAAAATTGGAAAATATAATGAAATGGGAGCACTGAATATGAAATAGAAAAATTGAAACAAACTAAATAAAAGTAAAAGATCATCATACAGTCTAGTTATTTTTAAACATGACTGCTCATTAGAAACATCTGGAGCTCTGGAGAAAGCAATACTTGGGCATTTGTATTTTTCAACAAATTTCAAGAATAATTCTGGTATGCATCTGGATTTCAAAAAGTGGCTACAGGTTTTTCTAGTAAATCATAGTTTTGGTGATGATAGAGCTCTATCATTTTTCTATTTCTATTTTTCTATTGACCAGTCATGATACAATGGTTTTAAGTAATAGTTACATAATCACAATAGTAAAAGATGTTTATTAGTTTTCACAATCAATAGCAAGACAAAAAACAAAAGATAATTACAATTATAAGCCATAATGGGAACATGATTAACATAACAATGTAAAATACACACAGTTTGAGGGGGGGTCAGGAAGAGTGATGTGGTAAGTGGAAGAGCTGTGCTCTGCTTCGATGCTCAGTGGCGTCTGACTCTTGGTGACCCCATGGACGGTAGCTCGCTAGGCTCTTCCTCCAGGCAAGAATACTGAGGTGGGTTGCCATGCCCTCCTCCAGGGGATGTTCCCAACCCAGGGATCAAACCCAGGTCTCCCACATTGCAGTCAGATTCTTTTTACCATCTGAGCCACCAGTGAAGCCCATGCAAAGTGCATACGTGCATATTTTTCATCCACCCAGCCAGTCTACATCTTTTGGTTGGTGCATTTAATCCATTTTCCTTTAATTATCGATTTGTTGTTCACTCACTTAGTCATGTTCCACTCTTTGCGACCCCATGGACTGCAGCACGCCAGCCTTCCCTGTTCTTCACCATCTCCCAGAACCTGCTAAAACTCATGTCCGTTGAGTTGGTGATGACATCCAACCACCTCGTCCTCTGTTGTCCCCTTCTCCTCCAACCTTCACTCTTTCCTGGCATCAGGATCTTTTCCAGTGAATCGGCTCTTAGCATCAGGTGGCCAAAGTATTGGAGCTTCAGCCTCAGCCTCAACATCAGTTCTTCCAATGAATATTCAGGACTGATTTCATTTAGGATTGACTGGTTTGATGATCTTTCAGTCCGACAGACTCTCAAGAGGCTTTCCCAACACCACAGTTTAAAAGCATCAATTCTTCAGCGCTCAACTTTGTTTATGGTCCAACTCTCACATCCATACATGACCACTGGAAAAACCACAGCTTTGACTAGATGGACTTTGTCTGCAAAGTAATGTCTCTGCTTTTTAATATACTGTCTAGCTTGGCCATAGCTTTTTTTTCAAGGAGCAAGTGTCTTTCATTTCATGGCTAGAGTCACCATCTCTAGTGATTTTGGAGCCTCCCCAAAATAAAGTCTGTCAGCATTTCCTTTTTTTCCCATCTCTTTGTCATGAAGTGATGGGACCGGATGCCACAATTTTCGTTTTGTGACTGTTGAGTTTTAAGCCAGCTTTTTCGCTTTCACCTTCATTAAGAGGCTTTTTAGTTCCTCATGGCTTTTTTCCAGAAGGGTGGTGTCATCTGCATATCTGAGATTATTGATATTTCTCCCGACGATCTTGATTCCAGCTTGTGCTTCATCCAGCCTGGAATTTTGTATGATGCACTTATTCTGCACTTAAGTTAAATAAACAGGGTGACAATATACAGCCTTGACGTAGTCCTTTCCCAATTTTGAACTGTGTTATTGATATATATCCTATTTTCTTAATTGTTTTGGGTTTATTTTCTGTAGGTAGGTCTTTTCCTTCCCTTGTTTTTCTGCCTAGAGAAGTTCCTTTAGCATTTGTTGTAAAGCTGGTTTGGTGGTGCTGAATTCTCTTAAATTTTCTTTGTCTGGAAAGCTTTTGATTTCTCCATCAAATCTGAAGGAAAGTCTTGCTAGGTAGAGTATTCTTAGTTTTAGGTTATTCCCTTCCATCGCTTTAAATATATTATGTCATTCCTTTCTGGCTTCTAGAGTTTCTGTTGAGAAATCAGCTGATAGCCAGAGGGACGTTTCCTTGTGAAGCCCTTTACCAGGGATTGGGACCCAGCCCAAACCCACAGTACTTGGTTTCAGGACCTAATGAAGCTCAGATTCTTGATGTCTCACCACAGAAACAGTTAAGTGAGATAAAGTAAATGGTGAGAAGTGGATTTTTTCAGATTAAGAGAGAAGCACGCTGCACAGACAGTGTGGGCCATCTCAGAGGATGGCCACATCACAGCGTGGCCACCAAATGTGGCATGGTTAGTTTTTTAGGTTGAGTAATTTCATACTAATGAGTGGCACCTCTAGGTGTGTCATTTCACTTGCTGATTGTGGATCAAGGTCTAGTTTGTCTGCTATCTTCAGCTCAGTCGTGTCTGACTCTTTGCAGTCCCATGGACTGCAACACCCCAGGCTTCCGTGTCCTTAACTATCTCCCAGAGCTTGCTCACACTCATGTCCATTGAGTCGATGATGCCATCCGACCATCTCATCCTCTGTCGTGCCCTTCTCCTCCTACCTTCAGTCTTTCCCAGCATCAGGGTCTTTTCCAATGAGTCAGCTCTTTGCATCAGGTCGCCAAAGCATTGATGTTTCAGTCTGCTTGGTCCCATTTGATTCTAATCAGTTTATGTTGTGTCCTTGGACTGAGTCATTCTTTCAGAAGTTGTGCTCTGCCGCTCTCCCTTCTGTTACACTTGCTCGTTATTTGTCATTTCCACTTGTTGCTTTTAATATTTTATCTGTGTTTAATGTTTGTCAGTTTGATTACTGTGTATCTTGGTGTGTTCTTTTGGTTTATGCTTCCTTGGAGACTCTGCTTCCTGGATTTGGTTGACCATTTCCTTTTCTATGTTAGTGAAGTTTTCAACTATTACCTCTTCAAATATTTTCTCAGGTCCTTTCTTCTTTTTGGGACCCCTGTAATGCAAATGTTGGTGTGTTTAATGTTGTCCTAGATGTCTCTTAGCCTGTCTTCGTTTCTTTTGATTTTTTTTTTCTATATTCTGTTCTATGGCAGTGATTTCTACCATTCTGTCCTCCAGGTCATTTATCTGTTCTTCTGCCTCAGTTATTCTGCTATCGATTCCTTCTAGTGTATTACTCATCTCTATTTGGTTCTTTCATCATTCTTGTAGGTCTTTGGTGAACATTTTGTCTTCTCAATCTTTGCCTCCATTCTTTTTCTAAGACCCAGAATTATCTTCACACTTATTATCCTAAATTCTTTTTCTGGAAGTTTGCCTGTCTCCATTTAGTTGTTTTTCTGGGGTTTTATCTTGTCCCTTCATCTGGAACATAACTTTATGCTTTTTCATCATGATTAACTTTCTGTAATATGGTTTTTGTTTTAGCCTCTCTTGAGACTGTGCTGCTTCTTCTGCTTCCGTCTGCCTTCTGATGGATGAGGCTAAGAAGCTTGTGTAAGCCTGTTGAGGGAGGGACTGGCAATGGGCAAAACTATTTTTTGCTCTGGGGGGCAGGGCCTTGCTCAGTGAAACTTCAATATGGTTATCTCCTGATGGGTGGGGTTGCACTCCCTCCCTGGTAGTTGTTTGGCCCAAGGTGACCCAGACAGTGGTAGGGTGGGAACTCCAAGAGGGTTTACGCCAAGGGAGACCTTTCTGGCCTGAAGTCACCTTTGGCCCGTCCCTGTGGCAGCCCCTGCTGACCCAGGCCTCCACAGGAGGCCCTCCAGCACAGCAGGTGGTTTTGGCTCAGTCTCCCGTGGGTACACTGCTCCTTTCCTCTGGGTCTTGGTGTGTGCAAAATTTTGTTTGTGGCCTTCAAGACTGGAGTCTCTCTCCCCCAGTCCTCTGGAAGTCCTGTAATCAGATCCCACTGGCTTTCAAGGTCAGATTCCCTGGGGATTCCCAGTCCCTTTTTTGAATCCCCAGGTCTGGAAGACTGGAATTCAGAACCTTCACCACAATACCAATACTTCTTTTGTATTATTGTTCTCCAGTTTGTGGGTCACCCACCCAGCGGGTATGGGATTTGATTTTATTGTGGTTGTGCTCCTCCTACCATCTCACTGCCATTTCTTCTTTGTCTTTGGGCCTGGGGTATCTGGTGGTTTCCCATGTCATCCTGTTGATGGTCGTTCAACAGCTAATTGCAGTTTTGGTGCACTCGGAGGAGATGAGTGCACATCCTTCTACTCTGCCATCCAGAACTTGAACAGATTTTTAACTGTGGATTTAAGGTGTCCACTGAAAAGAGCACAATCTGAGGGTTGTGAGTTAAGTTTATTTGGGGTAAAATGATTCATTGCAGCCAGGGAGGCAGCACATCAGATAGCTCTGAGAGACTGCTCCAGCAGTGGGAGAAAGGTCAGTACATGAGGTTTTGGTGAAGGTGGAGTTCAGTACCATTAAGCCCTCATTTTAACAAAAGATTTTCTGCTAGTTCCAGAGGATCAGATGTTACCATGAAGGGGTTTAGTGCTTTTCTGGATATGAGGACCGAAAGGATTGAGATTATAAAATCTGTTCCTAGAAACTAAAGGCACAGCACCTCACTCCACCCTGAACTTCCTCAGGGTATGTTGAAGGTCAGTAGCTGCAGTTGCATGGGGTTTGATCTCTGCAGAGGCAGATGGCAAGTACCCGTGTTCAGTTGTTGGTAATGTAATTGGTATGTGCCAATTTGTAGCTGACAAAGGGTTTTTATACGACCCTTATAAATAAGTTATTTATGTGTAAATATACTTATCATATGCAATGCATATTTGCAAATGCTGTGAAATGGGAAGATTTACTATATGTAAAGCTACGCAGTATATATTCCCATCCTTTTGTCTTATTTTTGGCACTTAGTGATCCTCCAGTAGGAAAGCATGCAGTCTGTTTAGATTTTAATGCATTCTTCAGTCTTTTGTGAAAATTACTGCTTGTCAGGAGAGGTTTGTTGATGAATATGCTATATATGTAAACAGTGTAGAAGCAGAATCATAGCTGTAACAGGCATGTTCTCTTTTTTTCAGTCAGTCCATCTCACTTCCATTTTCTTTATTAAACCTTTATTTGTAACTACATTTCATTTGTCTGAATGCCCTCCCCAGTAGCATTTTTATTTTGGCCTTGAATTATATTCCCCTTGTTCTTGTTTTCACAAGGCAAAGTCTTAAGGTTCTCATGGATCCTCCAGCTTCTAAATACTATTTCAGCAAGTTATTCTTTCTTAAAATGCATGTGGGAATGTGAGAGGGGAAAAACAAAGGTGCCCAGGCACTAACTGTTGACCTTTCACAGCTTTTTAATATATACATTCAAATTCGTGTCTCCAAAAAATTACCTGTGAGTCAGACATGACTGAGCGGCTGAACATCACCACCACATTTCAGAGACCTCTGAAATCTTTAGTGAATTATCAGAGCTGACAGTGGTAAAGCTCAGAATACTGAGAATCTATTTGTTGTTGTTGTTGTTCAGTCAGTCAGTCGTGTCTGACTCTCCGTGGCCCCATGGGGTGCAGCACGCCAGGCTTCCCTGTCTTCTCTCTGTCTCCTGGAGCTTGCTCAAACTCATGTCCATCGAGTCAATGATGCCATGCAACCATCTTGTCCTCTGTTGCCCCCTTCTCCTCCTGCCCTCAATCTTTCCCAGCATCAGGGTCTTTTCCAGTGAGTCAGCTCTTGGCATAAGGTCATCAGAGTATTGGAACTTCAGCTTCAGTATCAGTCCTTCCATTGAATATTCAGGACTGATTTCCTTTGGGATGGACTGGTTTGATCTCCCTGCTGTCCAGCTGTCCAAGGGACTCTTCTCCAGCCACCACAGTTCGAAAGCACTAAGTCTTTAGTGCGGTGTGCAGCCTTTTTTATTGTCCAACTCTCACATCCATACATGACTATTGGAAAAACCATATCCTTGACTAGACGGACCTTTGTTGGCAAACTAATACCTCTGCTTTTTAATACGATGTCATAACTTTCCTTCTCAAGGAGCAAGTGTCTTTTAATTTCATGGCTGCAATCACCATCTGCAGTGATTTTGGAGCCCCCCCAAATAAAGTCTCTCACTATTTCCCCATCTGTTTGCCATAAAATGATGGAACCAGATGCCATGATCTTAGTTTTCTGAATGTTGGACTTTAAGCCAACTTTTTCACTCTCTTTCACTTTCATCAAGAGCCTCTTTAGTTCTTCTTCACTTTCTGCTGTAAGGGTGGTATCATATGCATATCTGAGGTTATTGATATTTCCCCCCGGCAATCTTGAGTCCAGCTTGTGCTTCCTCCAGCACAGCATTTCTCATGATGTACTCTGCATATAAGTTAAATAAGCAGGGTGACAATACTCCTTGACATACTCCTTTCCTGATTTGGAACCAGTCTGTTGTTCCATGTCCAGTTCTAACTGTTGCTTCCTGACCTGCATACAGGTTTCTCAAGAGGCAGGTCAGGTGGTCTGGTATGCCCGTCTCTTTCAGAATTTTCCACAGTTTATTGTGATCCACACAGTCAGAGGCTTTGGCATAGCCAGTGAAGCAGAAATAGATATTTTTCTGGAACTCTTGCTTTTTCAGTGATCTAATGTCAGTTCAGTTTTCAAAGCATTTCTTTTGCTGTTTGGATATGCCCAGCATTTGTGCCACTTGGTTGTCTTAGGTCCTGGGCAGTGGTTTACATGGCCTTTGCGGGGCTTCTTTGGGTCTGTTTCCTGCAGGCACATTTTGGTGAGTCCAGGACTTCAGTTGGGGCACAGATTCAGAGGCTCCTCTGCTCTTGTTCTCTCTGGGATTCCTGTTCTCTCTCCTTATCCCAGGGCATCCTTTTCCCTATTCTCTGGCCAGAAAGTCAGATTTCACTGCAGCTTTAGCTTTCAGAGAGAAGTGGCAAGAAAAAGAAAATGGTGTTTTTTGGATAGTAGGGGCCTTTTTCCTGTCTGGAGATGGCTTTTCTCTTGGGTTTTTGCTGCTAAAGTGGCAACAGTGGCTGCCCTTTAACCCTTAGCAGGGCCTGGAAAGAGCAAGGGGAGCAGGAGTTTTTCCTCCCTCACTCCAGCCTCCCCTTAGTAGCAGGGAAGATTCCTTTTACCTCTTCTTCTAGGTGGCTGAAGGGAATTTTCCCTACTGCTTTTGATTGTAGTGTGGGCTTCCCTGGTGGCTCAGAGGGTAAAGCGTCTGCCTGCAATGCAGGAGACCCGGGTTCGATCCCTGGGTTGGGAAGATCCTGTGGAAAAGGCAGTGGCAACCCACTCCAGTACTTTTGCCTGGAAAATCCCATGGATGGAGGAGCTTGGTAGGCTATAGTCTGTGGGGTCGCAAAGAGTCGGACACGATTGAGCGACTTCACTTTTTGATTGTATTATTGGCTGCACCATTTGATAACGCCAGCTCTGGGATGAAAGCCAGAGACAACAGAACACAGAACACTGTGAGATTCACTTAAACATCCACGCGCAGCTCCCTCTCCACTGTAACCGGTCATTATTCAAGTTTAACTCCAGTCTGTCTGGTGTCCCTTTTTCAGAGTTCTCAGGTAGCTCGTTACTTTTCTATATTAGTCTGCAGGGTTTACTTGTGACAGTGGGGGAGAGACGCCATGGGTGCTTACTCCATTTTGCCTAACTCCTGTGTACTTTTTTAATTTAAACTTTTTGTTTTGTATTGGAATATAGCCAATAGACAGTATTGTGATAGTTTCAGTGGAGGGACTCAGCTCTACATATACATGTGTCCATTCTCCCCCAAGCCCCCCTTCCATCCAGGCTGCCACAGAACGTTGAACAGAGTTCCATGTACTATACAGTAGGTCCTTGCTGGTTATCCATTTTAAACATGACAGTGTATATACGTGTTCATTGGGCTTCCCTGGTGGCTCAGTGGTAAATAATCTACCTGCCAATGCAGGAGATCTGGGTTCGATCCCTGGGTCAGGAAGATCCCCTGGAGGAGGAAATGGCAACCCACTCCAGTATTCTTGCCTGGGAAATTCCATGGACAGAGAGGAGCCTGGTGGCCTACAGTTCTTGGGTCGCAAGAGTCAGATGTGACTTAGCAACTAAATAACATGTCCGTTATAAACTCCCTAACCATCCCTTCCCTGCACCCGCCCACTGCAAATCATAAGTTCCTTCTTGAGTCTTTTTCTGTTTTGTAAGTTCACATTCTCCTCTTTTTTAAAGCGTATTTTTTAACCCCGTTTATTCCAGACGCTTGGAAAGGTTGTATAAATTTGAATGTTGACTGAAAGGACCATGCAAATAAGTTCTTGTGGCCTGAATTTAGTTTTTCAAAGGATAACCTTTGGGGAGAGTTGATAGTTTTTGTTACAAATGCAGTGTTAAGCTATAACTTAGAGTCTAAAATAGTTTCCTTTTTGACAGTATTCAGAACTGTTAATATTCACCTTAGATGTCTGTCATGCTTGAGAAATGGGATATTCTGCTTAATAATAAGCTAGTTATTTATGTAAACTGCCTGTAGCTGATAGTTAAAGATAATTATTTTGAAGGATATAAACATTTGTGTTTGTTACAATACTCTTGTTGGCACCTTTATGTATATAATCAAATTCTGGCTCCCCCCACCCAACCATGTCTTTTAAACTAGAGGATTTCTCTCTCTCTCTCCAAAAGCTTAGTATATAGATTTGATCTTATTGGACAGATTTTTGCATAATTCAGATTTAAAATTTTTTAAATAGGCATTTCCTTTTTATAATATCTTATAATTTAAAAGGATTCTCGTTTTGAGATTCTGAGAAATATGTACAATACTCTTCACCATATCACATTGTTACCTTCATTGTGTACTTAACTATACAAGGTGTGTCTGTTTGTTTATTAGAACATTGTCTATCTCCAGAAGCAGCCCATCAGTTCATGAGAAGGGACTATATACTTGCTCTATTGGGCCCATAGTGCCTGGCATTAATTGAGTATCTTTGGAATGAGTGATGAATTATTGGATTATGGGTGATTTGCATATTTTACCATCTACATGCTTTTTTTGCATTTTCATTTTTTCCATACAAAAATATTTTTATAACCAGAAAAAAGATATAAGACTTGTTTTTAAGATTTTTTTTTTTATGTTCTGTCCCTGGTTTTTAGATGTCACATTTCAGGTTTTGTGCTTTGGTGTTTGCAATTATTTAGGGTCCTGTTTTCTTTCTTTTTTTTTTTTTTTCTTCCCTAAAGATGATTTGAAACTTTGTTCTGAAGTTGTCATAGTGTGTTAAAGTTAGTCACTCAGTCTTGTCCAAGTCGTTGCTACCTCATGGACTGAGTCTTCTCTGCCTATGGACTTACCCAGACAGGAGTACTGGGGTGGGTGACCATTCTCTTCTCCAGCAGATCTTCTCGACTCTGGGATCAAACCTGGGTCTCCTACACTGCAAGGAGGATTCTTTATCGTTTGACCCACTGTCACAGTATTCAGTATAAAATTGGGAGTGCTGCCTTGGTTAAAAGCCTGGTGTGGTGGTCCTCACAGTATCTCTGTGATATGTCTTTTATTTAGCCTTTGCTCTTTAAAACATTCTGATTGCTCAAGAATATTACTGCTCCAGGAGAAATTAACCCAAGTTTTTGGAGAGTTTTGTTTTACTTTTTACTGAGATTTGCTTTCAGCACCTTAGGAAAAAGTCAATATTGTTCACATTATTCTTGTAGAATATGATTTTCTTAATGTTGAATCTCCTACTGTTAGTCTAACGTGTTTTCTGGTCACATTTTGTTATGTCCTGTGCGTCTGATTTTATATGTCACTTCATTATGTGCTTCTAGTATCAAACATTTTATGTTGTGTTCCAAACCAAAATTAATATAGAAGATTGTGCTATATAAAGAAACGAGAAGTCATATTTTAGGGAGTGAGAAATTTTGGATATAGAGAATACATAATTTTTTATTTGTGGCAGAATTTGTAATGTAGTATATTGGTTTTCAGGTATTAAAGTTGGTGAATATTATGCTCTTTAAAATGACTATCAGTGAAACTAGACTGTTACTCAACTTTTTATTCCTATATGCAGAATACTGAATTTCTGTTTTTTAAAGTTATTTAGGAAAAGGCAAAGAAAGTTTTTACTTTGAAGTTATAGTTTCTACTTTGAATTATAAAAAGGATATTTTTGCAAAAATATTTATGTAAAGTAAAAAATCCGTACAGTTAAGTTAGAAAATAAAGATAAATCATTCACAGCTTTCTTGTACTTTATTTATTTTCTGTTGCTGTGTAACACATTGCCACAAATTTACCTTGAGGCTTAAAGCACCATGTGCTAATTTCACAATTTCCATGGATCAGAACCAGGTACTGGTTAGCTGGATCCTCTGCTTATGGTCTCAGCAGGGCGAGATCAATGTATCAACAAGGTTGTGCTTTCATTTAAGATTTGTAATCTCCTCTCCCCCAGTTCATTCAGATTGTTGACTGAATACGGTTTCTTACTGTTGTAGGATTGAGGCCTCACTTTATTTCCTGGGTGGGAGTTGGGGAGGCTCTCTGCGTCCCTAGCAGCCCCCATCGTGTCCTGGTTGTCACTTTGCCTTCTCACGTGTGTATTCACGTGGCCATAACGCGGCTAGTTCTCTGGTGGCTCTCTGTGCATGCCAAGTCGCTTCAGTTATGCCAGACTCTCTGTGACCCCCATGGACTGTACCCCACAAGGGTCCCATATCCACGGTATCTCCCAGGGAAGAATATGGGAGTGGGTTGCCATTTCCTTCTCCAGGTGTTCTTCTCAACCCAGGGATCGCACCTGCACCTCCTGCATGGGCAGGTGGATTCTGTACCACTGCATTGCCTGGGAAGCCCACACCTCCACAGAGGCTGTTTCCAGTTGATCTTTAACAGCATAGGTTTGAACTAAGAGGGTTCACTTACACGTGGATGTTTTTCAATAGTAAATAGTACAGTACTACACAACCTGTGGTTGGTTGAACCCATAGATGCAGGACCTTAGGTGGGAAGGGCTGACTGTAAGTTGTGTGTGGTTTTTGACCACGTGGAGGGTCATCATCTGTAACTCTCACGTTGTTCAGTGGTCACTACACAGTCACATTAGGGGTTGGGACTTCAACATACAAGTTTTGGGGGACAGATGCACTGGGAGGCCAGGATTGGCAAGTGGAATTAGAACAGGATTGTATTAAAATATAATTGTTACATTTTTCAGGATAATGTATGCATGTAACTTTTTTTTTAATTACAAAAGGGATTTTCTTGGAATCTCTTCCTTCACACCCTATGCTGGATCTCCAAAAAGAACCGTTTTAATTCGTAACATGTCAGTTCTGCTGATTACCTTCATATCACTAAGCAGTAATTTTATATGCGTTTCTGTAGTGTTCCATTTTAAACATTATTTATTGACGTTTTGCAACAGTGGATGAAGTGTTAGTTCATTGTGCTGCTTGTGCTCTCTGAGTACTTTTATTTTGATGGATGAGACTCTGCATTTTTGCAGGGCAAGTTTCCCTCTTTGGCTGTATCTTGTGTGTATTGTGGCTTGTGGTTTCCCCTTTGTTTCATCAGTTAACCAGTCCTCTTATCACATCCTATTTTCTGGAAGTAGGTGACATCTTAACCTTTTCCCCTCCCCATTCTACTTTTTAATACCTGTAAGAAATTATTCCTTTTTTGCCCTGCCAGTAAGAGGAAGAAAAGGAAAAAGTGGTCAGCATGCTATCTTGGATCAAAACTACCAAAACTGCATCAGTTCCAGGAACTTTTGTGATTTCTGCTTTCTAAGGCATTTGAAGGATCCTGACTAGTACCCTCAAGGCCTAAAGGACCATTGTTGGGAGAAATGAATTGGGTTGATTAATATCTTAGGTTCACACTTTTACGTTTAATTCCTATTAGAACTAGAATCAACAGTCTGGAAGGCATAAGATTAACCTGTAAATAAATGAGCAAGATTTCACCCTAATTTGCTGGTTCTGTTGGATTTTTCATGTCATAAGTTTTTTGTTGAACTCTTTTCAGGGTCATAGAATTCATTTAATATTGCTTAAATTGGGGGAGGCACTAAACTTTTTGTAGTGAAGCGTTTGCTTGAAATAGCAAGCACGAAGTACACATTTTGTTGAATTTTGGGTAATGAGCGTTACTCAGTACATAGATGAGGGAGCGTCCGAATACACTTTGCAGGACATGAGATTGTTGTGCTTATTCAAAGGTAAACAAGGGAACGAAACTGTGTTTGTAAGATTAAGAAATAAAATTGCCCCAAATCAGTGTTGACTTGCTTTTGTAAAAAAGCTGCATTGCTCGTTCATATAGAGATTGTTGGGGACACTTTCTTGACATGTAGGGCTAAGAGAAAGTGTTTGGGTTTGGTTACAGACCACCACAATAAAGTGAATGTCGCAATAAAGCGAGTCACGTGAATATTTGCTTTCCCAGTGCAGATAAAAGTTACATTTACACAATACATTTACTGTAGTAGCAGTAGCAGTGTGCAGTAGCAGTCAGTCTAAAAAATGGACACACCTTAATTTTGAAACTTCATTGCTAAAAATGCTAACCGTCATCTTGTAATCTTTTGCTGGTGGAGAGTTTTGGCTCAATGTTGATGGCTTCTGACTGATCGGGGTGGTAGTTGCTGAAGGTTGGGGTGGCTGTGTCAGTTTCTTAAAGTAAGACAACAGTGAAGGCTGGTGCATAGATTGATTCTGTTATGCCTAGATCCTAATCTCCACAAATCACCAGGAGGCCTTACACCGATGCAAGCGCATGAGGAAGTTTATTGCAGACCCGGGTCTGGACTGCAACACACACACACCGATGCAGCAGAGTGAGGGCAGCGGCCCCGAGCCGCCTGGTACAAGGCTTTTTAAAGGGCTACAGGTGGGGTGAGGCGTCGTGGTGCTCTGTGATTAGTCAGGCACTTGGGTCTCACATCCCCCCTTTTTCTAGTAAATAGTGGGGCTCAATCTTGAGCATTGTTGGGATCATCAGTTTCCTTGTCCTCGTCCAATATTGTTTCCCTTAATAGGTACATTCCTGGAGGTTATGGGCATGGTAGCAGGAGGAGTGGAGGAAAGTAACGAAAGGCCTCCCTTCCCTCCCCCAAAACGCCCAAGGCTTTCCATACAATCTTGAGGGCAGGACCCCGCAATAGTTATAAACAACAGCATTAAGTCTTTTGTAGGTGTCAACTGGTTGTCTGGGTTCCTTGAGACAGTCCATCTTGGTGAGAGAAATTCCTCTTGAAGTACGGAGCGGTCAGCTGGGCGCGCGTGGGA
This sequence comes from Antilocapra americana, assembly GCA_007570785.1. NCBI lineage: Eukaryota > Metazoa > Chordata > Mammalia > Artiodactyla > Antilocapridae > Antilocapra > Antilocapra americana. The sequence goes on from ML663573.1 coordinate 3,755,254, forward strand.
GTGATGGATCCAGGTAGAAATGCCGTCTACCTTGAGTGCAGTGGGTGTCACGAGGATAACGATATATGGTCCTTTCCAGTGGGGCTCAAGATTCTCCCGCTGGTGTCTTTTGATGAACACCCAGTCTTCTGGTTGGTATCGGTGGGGTTTCGGGGAGAGGTTTGTCTCATACAAGGCCTTCAACTTGGTCCAGATGTCCTTATGGACTTGTTGCAAAGACTGAAGGGAATGAATAAGGTCAGTATCATCAGCATCTAGATCATTTATCAACTTAGACTGAAGGCTGGACACAATGGGGGGGGGGACCTTCCGAATACAATTTCAAAAGGAGTTAAGCCAAGCTTATAGGGGGTATTTTGGACCCTGAACAATGCGTAGGGAAGGAGAGCCACCCAGTCTCCGCCAGTCTCCCTGGTCAATTTAGTCAAGGTCTCCTTTAGGGTTCTATCCATTCTTTCTACCTGTCCTGAACTCTGGGGCCTGTATGTACAATGTAATTTCCAATCTGCCCCAAGTGCAGTAGCTAACCCTTGAGTTACCTTAGATATGAATGCCGGTCTGTTGTCTGACCCTAGCAACGTGGGGAAACCATACCTTGGCAGGATATCTTCCATCAGCTTAGCAACCATCTGGGCCGTTTCTTGCTTGGTGGGAAAGGCTTCCACCCATCCTGAAAAGGTGTCTACAAAGACTAACAGGTATTTATATCCATATCGCCCAGGTTTTACCTCAGTGAAATCCACTTCCCAGTAAGCTCCCGGCCTGCCTCCACACTGTCTGGATCCGGGATCGGATGGGCTCCACGTTGCATTTGTTAATCGACAGGCTTTGCAATTAGGCACAATTTGTTCAACCTTAGAAGGAGCATCCTTGATTTTGATCTCAGCCTGTCTCAGGAGGTCCTGCATCTTTTCTGGTGCCCATATGGGTGGCCCGATGTATTTTTGACAAAAATTGGTTTCCCAGTTTTTCAGGCAGGATGACTTTACAGTCGGCAGTCTGCCACCACCCCTGTACACAGTGAGACGTGGGCATCCCAGCTGTCCAGTCCAAGTCTTCCGGAGTGTACTCGGGGTCTTTAGGCAGGCTGGGATTTCCTGGATCTGGGAGCATGAGTGTGGTGGTCGTTACGACCTCTGACTGGAGGGCATTCTCCCTGGCTATCTGGTCAGCGAAGTGGTTGCCCTTCGACTGGATTATTAGTCTTTTGATGTCCAGGGAATTGTATAATAGCCAGTTTTTTTGGTAACCATAGAGCTGCCAATAGGGCCAGGACTTCTTATTTTTGATTGCCCTCCCTTCCACCGTCAGCAAGCCTCTTTCTTTATAAATTGCCCCATGGATATGCGCTGTGGCAAACGCCTGCGTATAGGCTGTCAGTGTAAACATTCAGCTTTTTATCTTTGCCCAGGGTTAACGCCTTGGCTAATTTGGTTAGCTCAGCACGTAGAGCTGTGTCCCTGGGGGTAGGGGCTCGGCCCAGATAACCTCAGTTTCTGTTACAACCGCCACGCCCGCATACCTCAGTCCATTTCTGATGAAACTGCTCCCATCTGTATACCAGGTACAGTCTGCATCTGGCAGAGGTTGGTCATGAAGGGGAGCATCCAGTTCAGGTTCAGACGCACACTGGTTTTTCTTCAGGGGTGGCCTACCTTTGGGGTCGCGTCTGTCTCTTCTGGAGGCAATCTGCTTTAGCTGTCGTTGACGCTCTTCCGGCTCAGCGGTAGTGGCTGCCAGTAGGATCCATGCCAAGTCTCTGTTCTGCCTCTTTTCAGCTTTGATTTGCCTGTCCTCTGCCATGTCTCTATTGTTATAAACCTTCTCTGCTATTTCTACCAGATCTCTAAGCTCCTTTTCTCCTAGTCTTTCAACTTTTTGCAGTTTCTTTTTGATGTCAGGTGCTGCCTGATTATTAATGAAAGCCAGAGCCACTGTTTCGAGGTGCTCGGGTTTTTCAGGATCTATGTGGGTGAATTGGCGAAATGCATCCATCACCCGCTCTAGAAAGGCAGGTGGACTCTCTTCTTGGCCTTGTTTCAAATCATAAACCTTAGCCAAATTAGTAGGACGCCTCGCGGCTGCTTGGAGACCTGCCAATAGAGCCTGGCGGTAGACCCGGAGCCTCTCCTTACCTTCAGCGGTATTGTAGCTCCACTCAGGATGAGTGAGGGGGAAGGCGACGTCAATAGCCACCTGGATGGTAGTCGGGACACCCGCAGGGCCTGGAATAGACTTTTGGGCTTCTTGGAGAATCCTTTCTCTCTCTCTTCTGTGGTAAACAGCACCTGTAACAATTGCTGACAATCATCCCAGGTGGACTGATGAGTAAATAGGACAGTTTCAAGGAGGTTAATTAGTTGTTTGGGATTGTCGGAGAAAGGGGCATTCTGGAACTTCCAATTATACAGGTAGCAAAGGGCCAATAGTAATGTAGTTGGTCCTCGTTTGGTTCTATAGGGCCAGCCGCGCGCAGGGGAAGAATCATAGAATCTGCCTCAGGGGGAGGTCCTCTCTGGAGAGCTCCCCTAATATTCCGGGCTGGGCCAGAGGCCTGCTGTAATGAAGCCGGCTGGGGCTCTGGCTGGTATGGAGGTGGAACCGAAGGGAAGATGACCTCTTCTGTTCCTCCCTGCAGAACGGGGTAAGGGGGAGCTGGGGGTGACACAGCAGCATGGGCTCGTTCCTTTACCTCTTTAAAATGTCCTGTTATTAAGTCCAGGAGAGTGGAAATTAACTGTCGCATAGCATCCGTCAAAGTCAAATAAAGACACAGGCACACAAACGAGAACGAACCAAGAACACAGATTATTACCCAAGATGGGGTTTTCAGACAAAAAGTGGAAACAGAAACTGGTGAGGAGCGGTATCTGGCAACCGCCTCCTCCAGAAGTAACCTGATGTGATGGCTCTCGTCCTCACCCCGCGGGGCCTGGGACGTCTCCCGGGACCCGGCAGTCGTGACCCCCCCAGCACGTCCGCCTATAGCCACTTTTGACTGCCACCAGAACGGAGCCGTGTCTTGGGATTATCCCTCAACCGCCTCCTGCCGACTGAGGAGCCTCCTCCAGAAAGTAAAGAAATTAGAACCAGGGTAAACAGCACAGTCAGACGAGCTGAACCACACAGGACAAACGCAGACACTCACACTCATCAACCGGCTGAAAATTTCCTCCAGTCAAGGCGTCCTGGTGCCATGGAGATCCCGGACGAGCCCCCAGATGTTATGCCCAGATCCTAATCTCCACAAATCACCAGGAGGCCTTACACCGATGCAAGCGCATGAGGGAGTTTATTGCAGACCCGGGTCTGGACCACAACACACACACCGACGCAGCAGAGTGAGGGCAGCGGCCCCGAGCCGCATGGTACAAGTCTTTTTGAAGGGCTACAGGTGGGGTGAGGCGTCGTGGTGCTCCGTGATTAGTCAGGCACTTGGGTCTCACAATTCTTCCTTTAACAAGCAATTTCTCTGTAGCATGTGATGCTATTTGATAGCATTTTTCCATAGCAGAAATTCTTTCAAAATCAGAGTCAGTCCTTTCAAATCTTGTCTTATCAGCTACATTTATGTAATATTCTAAATCGCTTGTTGTCATTTCAATTCAACAATCTTCACAGCATCTTCACCAGGATACAATTCTGTTTGAAGAATTCTATCCTTTTTCCCCTCGTCCAAAAGGGGCAACTCCTCATCCACCTAAGTTTTATCATGAGATTGCAGCAGTGTAGTCAGTCTTCATGCTTCACTTCTAATTCTAGCTCTCTTTGCCATTTCCACCACATCTACAGTTAACTTCCCCCGTGAAGTCTTGAACCCCTCAAAGTCAAATACCATGAGGGCTGAAGTCAACTTTTTTCAGACCGCTGTTACCATTGCTATGTTGACCCCTCTTAAGAATCATGAGTGTTCTCAGTGGCACCAAGAATGATGAATCCTTTCCAGTAGGTGTTCAGTTTACTTTGTCTAGATCTATTAGACGAATCACTATCTGTTGCAGCTATAACCTTACTAAATATATTTCTTAATAAGACTTGAAATGAATCCTTGGTTGGAAGTTGAACTGAATCCTTGATCTATGGGCTACAAAATGGGTGTTGTGTTAGCAGTCATGCAAACACTAATCTCCATCAGAGCTCCAGTGTGATCAGGTGTGTTGTTGATGAGCAGTAATATCTTGAAAGGATTTTTTTTCTCCCTGAGCAGTAGATCTCAACGGTACATCCAAGTTTTGTTGGTCCATTTAGGATTGAGCATGATCCTTCAAGGCAGTAGAATTTTCACATGGTAGATGAGTGTTGGCTTCTACTAGTCATCGGTTGCATTGGCCCCTTTTAAGAGTCAGCCTGTCCTTTGAAACTTTGAGGGCAGTCCTTGATTTCTCCTCTGTAGCTGTGCAAGTCCTACCTGACTTCTTCCAACTTAAGGCTGTTTTGTTTACATTAAAAATCTATTGTTTATGGAGATACTTTCGTTAATTATTGGCGCTAGGTCCTCTGCATAACTTGCTGCATCTCCCCCTTCGTGCTTCACTTGCACTTTTATGTTACCTAGATGGTGTCTTTCCTTAAATCTCATGAGTCGTCTCTGCTAGCGTCACACTTCTGCAGTTTCCTCACCTCTCTCAGAGAACTGAGCAGAGTAGAGACTTGCTTTGGCTTTAGCGCTCTGGAATGTGGTAGTTGGTTTACTCTTCTCTCTAGACACTACAAGTTTCTCTGTATCCGCAGTAAGGCCACTTTGCTTGCTCATCATTTGTGTGTTCATTGGAGTAGCACTTCATTTCTTTCAAGAACTTTACCTTTGCATTCACCCCTTAACTGCTGCAGGTCTATCAGCATGCCTCCTTCACTAACTAACCCAGAGTTGCCACAACCTTCAGTGTGTCTGCAAAACACAGTGAAGTGAAAGCTGCCTGTTGTTGTGTGATAGCAGCTGAGTAGCCTTCAAAGCCTAATATATGTGCTGTGCTGAACCCTGGCCTCATCAGTAGTGGGCAACTTTAAAAGTCTGTTAGAAATAAGCTTTTTGGTGGGGTAGCCAGGCAGCTACTAAGAAACTGTTTAGGTTAAAGATTCCTCAGGCCTTGATTAAAGTCATTAGAAACTGATTTAATTTGAAGTTGTTTTCAGATCTAAAAATACACATTTGATGGTACCTACAGGTGATAGAGTAGAAAATTTAAATGATACTGATTCTTTAGTGTACCTGAAGGGAGTTGAAAAACAAAAGAATAGCTGAATTGGACTGAAAACCCAGGCTGCTGTTTAGTATCTTTCGTGTGAGTCAATAAGTCTTGAGTAGCCAAAGGAAGGGCAATACTGGGATGTTAAATTTGGAGTAAAGGCATTCTGTGAAGAATTAGATGACATAATCTATGCCTCTTCTCTGGTGATTAGATTTAAAGAAGTAAGGTTTTAGAGAATCTCGTTAGATAGTTAGTTGGAAGCATATGTATTAAGTGAACCTTTGAAAAGTACTTACGAATTGCTTAGTATTTCTATAAGTAGTACTTAATGTTTCTGCAGTGGGTACTTTTTTAAAAAGAGCATCTCTGATAAGAGCCAACTTTTGACACTGTTGAAATGTTTTCTAAGTCTAAATTACATTTCCCCTACCTCATTCTTCCCGCCCCCCCCCCAAAAAAAAGAAGAAAGACACTTTTGATCTACTAGAATATGGACTAGTGCTTGATAGAAACTTTAGGGTGATTAAAACTTTAGGGTTTTACCACACAAAATGAAGTGAATTGTCAGCTCTGGGAAGACCCTGAGGCGTCTTCACTGCCCTAGTAATATAAATTAGTATGGAATGTCCTTTCGGGGACCTGAGTGAATGGGTGTTTGATGCACACTTGAATATTATTCCTTTAAATGGAAAGTGCCTACCAAAGAGAATTTTAATAGTGGCTAACCCTGTTGAGTGATTTAAGTGTGTTTTAAAGCTTTATATGCAATGTTTCTGTGAAATTAGTATTACTTATATTCTGTAAATGAGAAAACTAAGATTCAGAGGTTTGGCAGCTTGTAATAAGGTAACATAGTTGAAATTCAAATTCAGGTCTTTCCCTGCAAAGCTTGTACAAGCCTGTGTCTTATATGTATTTGTTCACTTAAATTTATTCTTACCAAATTCTTATTCTCTGTCAGAAACTGAGGATACAGAGCGGACAAAGGGAAACAAAGATGTAAGCAAAAAAGGCAGAGTTTCTGTTCTTTAGAGCTTGTTTTCTAGTAGAGTAGTAGTACCAGAAGTAGAGTGTTAGTTGCCCAGTCATGTCCGACTGTTTGTGACCCCATGGACTGTAGACTGCCAGGCTCCTGACTGTCCATGGGATTCTCCAGGCAAGAATGCTGGAGTGGGCTGTCATTTCCTTCTGCAGGGAATCTTCCCAACCCAGGTCTCTTGCATTGCAGGCAGTTTCTTTACCATTTAGGAGAGGGCAGGTCTGGATCTCAGATGGGCTGCCGTCTTGCACCTGCTAAGAACTTCTGGGAAACTGATCTTTGCTTTACACAGCATGCTGCAGACACTGCAGAGTGTGTTGATATTATTTCACTCCTGGCGCATTGACTAGTATGCAGTTAGATTTTCTAAAACAGACAAGTAGGAATTGAGGCCACAAGCATATTAAAATTTGGTGTGAGTTTACCAGAGGTGGCTTCTTAAAGGATCTGATGAGATTGTGACCCTGGTTGGAGTTACATCAACAAGTGGACACCTCTGTGGGAACTTAAAGGGAAAGATGTTTATATTTCTACCAGGGTTCGTTTCAGCTTGGCCAGTTCTTGGGGTACAGTTCACCTCTTGCCGCTTAAACTGCTTTAAAGGAACTTATATCCTTTGTCTCATGCTTGTCAGTCTTTGTCATCCTTTGGAACAGTCCTTTTATAAATCAAATATTTGTTAAATAATCATACAAGTGTCACATTACTGTGATGAATGCTTCATAGGTGAATGACAGTGCAATGAGGGTATAAAGAAGACTTAGTTCTGATTGGACACACGTAGGGAAGGCTTTCCTCGTTAGGAAAACCAATAGGGAAACCCTGGTTCTATACCAAATAGAGGAAGGCTCTGTGGTAGGGAACTGAGAAAAGACCATTGTGCCTAGGGCAGAGAGCTGGGGAAGGGAGCATGGTAGGAGATGAGATGGAAATTAGACCAGGCATGGACGTTGTTTACATAGATTTTTGTACCTGTAGCAAGTGGAAAATCATGAAACTTTTTAAGGTGGTAGAGGAAGTGGGTGAGTATCGGTCACCTGATCAGATTAGTTTTTGAAAAGATAGGCATGCCATCTCCATGTGAGAGATGAAGGTAATTTGGACTTGGGTTGTGGTGGTGGTTGGAGGAAGAAGAGACAAATATGGGGAATCCTGGGTAAAAATCAGGAGAATTCAGTGATAAATAGGTTATAAGGGGTGCTGGAGCAAGTACACTAGAGGACGACCTAGCTGGTTAACCAGCTGAAGCTGTTTTGAGTTGCCTTCATAGTCTGTTCGAGTGTTTTGGCTGTGCTGGGTCTTTGTCGCGAGGGCTTCTCTCTTGTGGTGAGTGGGGCTGCTCTAGTTGCAGTGTGCAGGCTTCCCACTGCGGTGGCTTCTCCTGTTGGGGAGCATGGGCTCTAGGGCATGAGGGCTTCAGTAGTTTGGGCTCGTGGGCTCAGTGGTGTGGGTCCTGGGCTTCTAGAGCACAGGCTCAGTAGTTGTGGCGGCATGTCAGACCTTCCAGACCGGCGATTGAGCATGTGTCTCCTGCACTGGCAGGTTCTCTACCACTGAGTCTTCAGGGAAGCCCTGTTCAAGTCATTTTTTCAGGATCATGATGGCCAAAGCTTGGTCTCTCGACTTCTAGTTAATTGTAGTAAAATTCCTAACATTACTTAGTACCCACTTTTCATAAGGATTTATTTAAGCTTAGTTGTCTTTTGCTTAATTCTCCTACCTTGTCTTTAACTGTTTTCTCTCTAAGCAGTATTATTATCCTTTGCTTATATGAGAAATTTTAAAACAAGTTTTGGGGGGAACGGTGGGATTGTTGCTAAACATTAGGTCTCTTGACTTCCGAAAGCAATTATATGGAGACATACTTCACATACCACACAGTTTACCAGTTGAAAGTGTGTAATTCAGTGGTTTTTAGTATGGTTGTGTGGTCTTCACCACAGTCCATTTTAGAATATTTTCATCATCTGAAAAAGAAATGCTGTACTCATTAGTTATCACTCCCCATTTCTCCCCAACTGGCCCAGCTGTAGACAGTCCCCAGTAGATTTCTTTTTCTGGACATTTCCTGTAAATGCAGTTCTATAACATCGTCTTTAAATGTGACTTTTAAAACTGAGCATGTTTTCAAGGTTCATCTGTGCTGTAGCATGCATCCGTACCGCATTCCGTTTTCATGGTTGATATTTCATTAATTGAGTAGAACACATTTTGGTTATTCATTCCTCATCTGATGAACATTTAGCTAGTTTCCAATTTTTAAATGAATTTTTTATGACGAATGCTGCAGTGACTGTGTACGGCTTTTTATGGGAACATATATTTTCACATCTGTTGGGTATCTACCTGAGAGTGGAATTGTTGGCTCATACTGCATATTATTATGTTTAATTTATTGAAGAACTGTCAGACTGTTTTCCAAAGCTGCTGCACCATTTTGCATTCTATTAGGAATATGTCAGGGTTCCAATTTCTCTACATTCTTTCTAATACTTGTCTGTCTCTTTGATTATAAGCAAGTAAGTGTAAAGTGATAATCTCATGGTGGTTTTAATTTGTATTTGCTTGATGGCTAATGATGCTGAACTTGACTTGTAAAAGAAAAGCAGCACTTTAATTTCACTGAGGATGTAGAAATAGAGATATTTGGTAATTTCATGTAATTGCATAGAGACCATTAGTTTTACTGTTTTTAAAATTTGTTCTTTTTCATCAGTTGTATTCCCTGAATGACTACAAGCCACCTATTTCTAAAGCGAAAATGACCCAAATTACTAAGGCAGCTATCAAAGCTATAAAGGTGAGTGACACTTTTTACTCTTCTGTTTTCAAAAGGAAATACTACACTAGTATTTTGGAGGAGGGATAATTTTTACAGATTATGTATTTTCTTCATCTTTACAAAATTAGTACATGTTCCAAGGTTGGGAAAACACAAAAATGAAAATCTGTCACCTGCAAACTCTCCCAACTAGAGATAAACGCTTAATATTTCCATAAACATTCTTGAATAAACTTTGAAGCAGTCGTTTTCCCTTTTCGTAGGTAAGATTTTAGATGCAGGCACGTTGTGGAGAAAGTGTTTCACACTGTTGTCTGTCACACTGGCTTTATAGAGTCTTGAAATACTAGTTATGAAAAGTTTTCTAAATAAAAATGAATGTGTTGGGTTTTTTATGTTATTTATTGTACTATAGATTTGAAAATGGACCTTTATGGAAGATAATTGGATTACATTGTACATAGTACATTTAAATTCTGGAAAGCAGCCACAGGTATTAGCTCTTGCTCTGACACAGTAGTTTTGAACCTGTGTTGACTTGTGGATACTTCTGAAAATCTCAGAAGGTTGGACTGTCCAGAGAAATACACACATGTCAAAATTTTGCCTCAGGAGGTTGGACTGTTTCTAGAGAAAGGCACATATGCATAAAATTTTGAATAGAATCTGTTGGCCTTAGGGACCTTCCGAAGCTCAGCCATAGACACCTCTTTGAAATGTTTTTGTCCCCAAAGCTAAGAATTCCTATTCTAGTCCAGTTGTTGAAATTGAGTATGAGTGCTTATTTTTAATTGAGTAGGTCTGCAGTAGATTTTCAGTGATATGTTTTTTTTACTCTGAGTGGCAGCATCAGCCATAACCAGAAGCACCATTATTTAAATAAAGTTATCTTTATTTTTTTTGTTTTTGTTTGTGTTTTTGGCCTCACTGAGGGCTTTTGGAATTTTAGTTCCTCAACCAGGAATCCAGCCCTGGGCTCCCAGCAGTGAAAGCATTAAGTCCTACACACTGAACTGCTAGGAAATTCCCTGGATAAGTTGTCTTTTAATAATAGCATTATCTGCTAGATTTTACACATGATTCTTCACAGAGAGTCTCTATTACAAGAAAATTTAGTTGATTTTGCAGCGTTCTAATGGCCAAACCTCAGTTTTCATACTTGTAATCAAGTCTAACAGTATTAGAGTTCAAATCTCTGTATTTACATGTAGAATATGAAAGAGAGATAAGGACAGTGAGCAATAAACACGTTTAACCTAGGGAATTTTCTTCAAAAAAGTGATTTTTCAGTGGATCTGATAAGTTCAATGTAGAACAGTAGTTTCTTGTGCTTTCTTTCTGTTCTCCTTCATTGTGGTCTGATTTTTATGACCGTGATCCTGAGAGTGTGCAGACATACATATTATCATTTTTGTTCTGTGAAATGGTTGATGTATTTTAATAAAACCTTTCAAGTTGAACAGAATACTTTCTAATGAAGACCTTTAAGGAATAGGTATTAACATTGTTTCCATTTTTCAGATGTTGGAAAGGTCTAAGAAAAGTAATTTGCAATAGTAAGAATAAAAACAGCTAGATTTTAGTTTCTCTCTCAGTCAGGAGAGAAAACATGTTAACAGTCTAAACATGGTTTACTGTACTATTTTGATTTACTGGTACTTAGTTTTTTTAATTTTGAAAAGATAAAAGCATGTTCCAAAATACAATGAACAATACATAGCCGCTTAGAATTGCCAAGTATTAGCATCTTGGCCAGAAAGTACATTTGGTTAGTTCTCTATGTGTACACACAGATACACATACACACTTTGTCAGATTTTTTTGACTAAGTTATTTGAAAGCTCATTTCAGAATTGATTTAGAATAGCACGTAATCCCTAAATACTAGAATTTTAATGTCCTAAAGCAAAGAGATTTCATAGATCAACAAAACACATCCCATGCAAGAAATTTTACTTTGATGCAACATTATTACCTAATATAATCTACACTTTCATTTATCTCAAAATTCATGATTAAAATTCATTGCTTTGTTGATAGATCTTTGAAGCTTTGTTAAACCATATATTTAGCAGGAGTTTTCTCATCAAACATTTAAAACCAGAATTCTTTTTTTTTCTTTTAGTTCTATAAACACGTGGTACAGAGTGTTGAGAAATTCATTCAGAAAGTAAGTATATATGTGCTAGCTGTTCTGTGACTGTAGACTGACATCTGTGCTATTTGCTTTTCAGTCAGATACCCAGCTTTAAATTGTTTTGATGACTATTCAAAAGTGATTCCATTTGTTTTAATTTCTAATTAAGAAATAAAATGAAACTGCCTTTCAAATAATTCTGAAAACGAAAGCCTTCAGGTAGATGTGTCTGTTGACTTGCATTGCCATAGTGAGCGTCTTGCGTGAAGAAAATGTTTCGGTTGTGATTTTTTTTAATGAAATTTTAGATACATTGCTTTTTATGTAGCTTTCAGAGAAATTCTCCCTATTCATTTCAAGCTTAATGCCTAGAGAGCAGTCTTCCTTGTAGATAAGATGTAGTAAAAATGCTAGCCACTTTTCTTCTGCTGATTCGTTTTGTCTCATCCATTAGTGCAGTATGCATCTCTACATCTTACTATTAGACCTGAAGTTCCATTTTCCAGGGTAAGCAGAGGGAGATGAAGTTGCAAACAGCTGTTTTTACATACATTTAGTAATTTTTTTTGTAACCAGAGCCCAAGGTGACTAGGTTATATTTCTTTGCCCCTTTGTGATGAGTGCCTCATTTGTGCCATTTTGTTTTGGGCAGGAGTACCATAAGACTTACGATTTGTAAAAAGATAATGTAGGAAGTCTGTCATTGAATTGACGTTTTGTATTCTGCCCTTTCTTCACTTGCCTAGATGTAAGCAGAACCAGTTTGAGAATCAGAGGTAAATCAAAGGACATAAATTGCAGTGTGTTTCTTGAGTGAAAATAGTTGACTGGAAGAGGGTGCCTGGATCAGAGTAGTATTACTGCTTTTCTAAACTAACTAGATAATCTTGAATAAATCAGTTAACCTTAATGTGATTCAGCTTTTTTCCTCTCTTAACATCTTGTTTTCTCAAAACTTAAAGTACTGGTAAAACATATTTTGAGATGAACAACTAGTGAATTGAAGCTTAAGGTATGGGGTAAAATAACAGGCATGCTGTATGTTTCAGGTAAATCTAACTAACTATAAGATAGAAATGGTGGTGGTTAGAAAATTTCATTGTTATAAAACTTTAAAAAGGTTCAAATGTCTAAACAGTGTGTCTTGAACTTTTTTTTGTGCATAAGAAACTTGCACAAATTACCTAGGGATCTTGTTGAAATGCCGGTTCTGATTCCCTGAGGGTGGGTCATTTAGGCTCTGGTAAAACAAAAGCAGATCAGCCTCTGGTTAAAAGTTTCTCCTGAGAGTTGTTCAGTCTCTCAGCGGTGTCCGACTTTTGCTGCCCTATGAACTGCAGCACGCCAGGCTTCCCTGAGAGTAGACCTTGGTAAGCCCTGAATGCTCTGGCTCTCTTGGAAAGGTTCCTTTTCCTCTCCTTCTGTTGGAAGCGTGCACTCTTCACTTTCAGAATTCGTTCGGTATCAGGTAAAACTGTGTCCTGAGACAGCCCCCTTTTCTTACATGCTACTGTCAGCATCATTTAGTGCTTTGTAAGTACAGCCACAATTAATTCAAAGTATAAAAAAATCCCTCATGACATTGGAGGCTTAGGAGTTCTTGTGTTTTTGCTACTGATAGAACTTGAAGAAACAGTTGAAAAACATTTCAGATTTTTTGTCTTAATTCTTCTCTCAGGTTTCTAGTTGGTAACATAGTTTTTCTACAACATTTAAATTATATATAACTTTTTTTTTTTTTTTGCCATTTTATGTGGCAGGCGAATAAAAATACCTAGTCTTACCAGTTAAGGAAATCCCATACTGTAACTTTGTAATATGGTGTTTCTAAAAGTATTGTGAAAGAAGTGGTCATCTTTATAGCTTAATACTAAAACCCCTAACATCTTTAAAGCTTTGGAATCTTCACAGTAGGGAAGAAAGACCCATTTATTGTGTTGTGTACTCATGATTGTTATGTACTGTGAGTTTATAGTCAATAATTTTTGTTATAAATCAAAAAAGGTGTATTTTCTTTAAACTCACTACACTAATTGCTTTTATTACTTACCACTTAGTATTTAAAAACTCTTACCAGCAACTTAGCAATTTTATTTAGCCTTACTCTCAAGATAATCATTTCTATAAAATAATACATTATATATGAGATTATTTTGTTTATTTTTCCAGCATTGAGGAATAGATGACTTTTAACAAAGAAATGCCTTGGCTTTTCATTTAATTTAAATAATTTTTTTTTTACTGGATGTATTATTTTCCTGGGTAGGTAGATAATTATTTGCATGTATGGTAGTCAAAGGAAAATAAGCCAGATATGTGAACTGCGGGACAGATTTGCTAGATTTGGGGGGAACATCATTGAAAACTATTTCAGACTTCTAAAACAATAACTTTGAACAGAGCAGGCAGTTTTGAACCTTTGGTTGGTTAAACCTAAAACTTTAATGTCCACACATCAACATTACTGCCCTTTTATTAAATATTTCAAGTACTAAACAGCCAGAACCTTGCAATAGATAGTTATAAATTGGTGCTATTGATCTCTTCATTTTCTTAATAATGACCTTAAGAAGAAGGGATTTGACAGAACAAATGATGGGTCATCTAGTCTTTTTGCAGAATGAAGTCTCTCATTGTCTTGACTGAAAATACCGTTTAGAAACACTATCTGTGTGTAGGGGGTGGATTGAAGATCCTTTACTCACTGGACCTTGAGTCTAAGAAAATTTTCAAGAATGCAGTTTTGATTTAGTGCTATAGGTGATTTCTATGAAATGACTCTGGGTGAAATACTTACCTAATTACACTCAAAATTTGAACCTGCTTCTAGCAGCCATAATTTCATTTTAATTAGTATGTATTTGGGAGGCAGGTTTTCTCATGCTTCTGGATATGGAAAAAATTGAAGCAGTAAACTTGATGGTGAAAGATTCTTCATTGTGCTTGTTAAAGGTCCCAGGAGACTTTCATATTCTTCAGATTGTAAGAAGGATAAGAAACACTCATCAGTGAAGTTGCTAAAACATGTTTTTATAGGACAGATTTTTAGAATCATAACGGTAGTGTCTTATCTTTCATATAGGTTTGCATTTGAGAAAAGTTTTAAAACTTCAGGCTCATTGTGTTGAGAATGCCATTTGATTCCTTCCTTCGTTAGTATAGAGATCCTTTTGCTGTGTGTTTTTCAGATGAAGTCTAAGGCTTGTTGGCAGTGCTTTTTTACCAGAGCTTTTCTTTCTTGAATTCACTGCTTGAATTAAAAAATCATTAAACTTTTTTTTTAATTTTAACCACACCTTTTGTTTTTTATTGTTCAAGCCAGTTACACAGGACTATTTTGGAGCTTAGGTGATTGGCGGTTGAACTGAATATGTAGAGTAGCCACAGTAGATTCTCTCAAATGCCACTCCAGAGACAGGTGGTGTGCAGTGGTCAACCTCTGGTGTTCATCACCTCAGCGTGAGCAATGTGTTTGTGTTGTTATAAGTTTTATGGTGGCATTTCTCTGTTGAGAATTTTGACCTTCTCATTTGCTTCCTTTCCCACTCTTCTTTTTTCATCAGTGTAAACCAGAGTATAAGGTACCTGGACTTTATGTTATTGACTCTATTGTACGACAATCTCGACATCAGTTTGGTCAAGAAAAGGATGTGTTTGCACCCAGATTTAGTAATAACATCATTAGCACTTTCCAGAACTTATACCGTTGCCCTGGAGATGACAAGGTATGCTGCCTTTTTTTTAAAGTCGGTGTAGTAATTACCTTTTTGGTCTTAATAAGACTTTACATTACCATAATTCATAATTTTATATTATTTTTATCCTGAATATGCATAGTGATTGCACTGTCCATGTTTCGTTTTGTTATTGGACTTTTTTAAACAGAATGAAAGATATAGTTGATTTTGCTACTTTTAACTTATTTAAGCCATTGGTGTGGCTCTAATAAGCATTTGTAATTATCCTAAAATCTTATTTATTTACATGCACAACCAATTCATAATTTTGGTCATTTGATATGAGCTGATATTTACCTACTTAGTTGTCTGTGGAAAATGAATTTACCAAGTAATTAGTAGACAATAATTGCATATCAAAATTCCTTTGTTAATGGAAGCGTTTTCTTAGTGCTGGAAACTGGGATAGTAGAAGGTTACGTTTCTTGGATGCTGACTTGGAAATTTAGTGTCCTTATTCTGACAGAGTTGATTGCAGTGTTGATTTTGTAGAAAAAGTAAGAACAGGTGAAGACTTACTCTAAAGAAGAGCAACCAGACTTAAAAGCTTACCACCAATCTTTTACCTCCTCTCAAGTACAACAAGATTAAGTAGTTTTTATTTTTAATAACTGTTATACACTCTTGAATCAGAAAAAAGTCTTATTATAGTGGATAGATATGGAGAAAATGTATTATCGGGTCATTAACAGTTGTAAACTGTTCTTGGGACAGATTTTTTTTTCTTCTAATTAGCCTTGGTACGTTGATGATTTTTTGCAGGCAGAAAGAATGCTTCCAGTTTTAAGGTGATTCATCATAATTGAGTCTTAAATAGCTTAGAATGCCACCTAAAATAACTCATTTGAGATTTTATATAAACATTTTTGAAGTAACTTAAAGACTTTGATTTAGGAATTTCACTAGTTTGGACTTGGGTTTATGTCAGTTACAATGAATTAGTCAGTCTTTAATTTGTAGACTTCATAATAATAATATTTGTCATTTATAATGAGGTTTAGTATATAGGGATTTTTTTATAACCACAGTAGGAAAGATTATACTGATACTGTAATCTCAGTGCATGAACTCCATTCTTGTGTCCAAGAAGTATTTTAATCCATCCTTTCTATCTATCCATGGCCTGAGGACCCTCTATGATATGACTGTTCTAAAGTTTTGAAAGCAAAAAAATAAAAATAATCATTTCTGCTTTTTCCTCTAGAGTAAAATAGTGAGAGTATTAAACTTATGGCAGAAGAATAATGTATTTAAGAGTGAGATTATCCAGCCTCTTCTGGATATGGCAGCAGGGATCCCTCCTCCAGTTGTCACACCGGTGCTGGCCAGTACTGCTGCTGCTATGAGCAATACCCCAGGTATGTGCTTCGAGAGAGACTTCCTGAGTGGTCTACTCATGCATTTCAGGTGATTATTCAGATAGGAAATGATTGGACAGTGCAGGAGAATTTGTTTTGCTTTAGGTAAATGAAAGGAGGTCTAATTTGAAGGAAAAATAAAATCAGAAATTATATTTGTTTCGTTCTTTTCAAAAAAATTAAAAAGCTAAAAGAGTTCCTAGAAACGTACATAATCAGCTTGGGAAGTTGATATGTCAGTTAAATTTTTCCTGATTTAGACTATAATCTTTTAAACTTGCATATATATCAACTTGATATTCATAGTGAGCGATCAGTATACTTAATATATAAAGAGAACCCTGAAAAAGTTTATTTAATAGATCCAAGAATGAGCAATAATCTCAAAATCATGGAGGTTTTTTTGAGGTATTTAAATGACATTTGAATTTTTTTTTAAAACCATAGTCTAGGAATTACATTTGTTAACATTTTGATATATGTTTATTTTGGGGTATGTATATATACATTTTGGAACAATAATAATTTTATGTACACTTTTATAATACTTTTTTCATCAGAGATTGAATTTGAATATTTCCTTATGTCATTGAATTTTCTTCTTTAGTAAGATATCTAATGATTTCTGAGTATTGTAGACTCCTTTAAAATAGTAGTTTAATTGAGAATAAGTATGAAAAGCTCTTTTTGGTCATTTTTGTTGTTGCCGTTTTTTTTTAACGAACCTAATTCTGTAATGATTTTTAAAGATGAAAACAATAAAATTATATAAATTTACATGTAATTTATAAAAGTGACAGAACAAATCTCTCTAATTGTCCACGTCTTATTTTATTTACTTATGTATTTATTGGGGACGGGTTTGATGTCTTTCTAAAAGGAACTCCTGTGACACCTGTTACTCCAGCCAATGTGGTCCAAGGTTTACCCGATCCGTGGGTGTCTCAGATAACAAATACGGATACACTTGCAGCAGTAGCTCAGATCTTACAAAGTCCTCAAGGCCAACAGGTGAGCAGCACTTTTTGTTATGTCAACATGATTTAGAGCTCACTGCTTTCCTAGTGCATCCTTTCACAATGCACTGCCTAAAGAGCTGGACACGACGGAGCGACTTTCTTTCTGTATGACTCAAAGGGACTTCCCAGGCGGCACTAACAGTGAGGGGCCTGCCTGCAGGAGATGTAAGAGGCGTGGGTTCAGTCCCCGGGTCCGGAGGATCCCCTGGAGCAGGAAATGCAACCCACTCCAGTGTTCTTGCCTGGAGAATCACGTGGACAGAGGAGCCTGGCAGGCTACAGTCCATGGGGTTGCAGAGTCGGACACAACTGAAGCGACTTAGCACGTCTGACTTAAAACAGGGCAAATCTTTAGAGTGACTAGGTTTGGAGGAAGGGGTCAGAGACAGGGTAGCCAAGAGAAAGCATCTTTGACAAAGTCACATTTGAAGAACCTGTTGTGGCAGATATGAGATTGTCTTTCCTTAGCATCTGTATTTTTTTTTTTTTAAAGCTTATCCTTTAAAACCAGATTAATTGTAATATGTACAGTAAAACTCCCCTCGCTGTCCTTCCTGCACGCTCACACATTTCAGCCTCCTGTTTTTGTTTAAGTACTAGCTCAGTAAGGCCTTCAGACAGCTATTTAAAATCGCACATGCTGCCTTTCAGCTGCTTTGCTCCCTTTTTTGTCACTTGCCTTCTTTTCTTATTACCTAATAATCTCATGAAACTTCCTCATTTGTTTCATTCACTGTCTCTTTCCACTGGAATGTATACTGTACAAGGGCAAGGAGTTTTTCTGTTTTGCTCACTGCTGTATTTTTAGTGTCTAGGTATAACAGGAATTCAGTATATTTTGTGAAACAAATGACTGATGTATAGAGGCATAACAATGTTGGGGTATAGAGAAGCTATCTTAGAATTGAGTTTTCTAGAAGATAAGATAGTCTACGTATGTAAGTTACTAGTAATGACATTGAAGTGGTAAACAAGGTGGTAAACCTGGGCTGACAAGGGAAGGATTCATGTACTGAGCAGTGAGGCGTTGCCAGAGATTTTTACGTTGAAGTCACATGATCTGAAGAGTACTTGAATGGATGGGAAAAAAGAGAAATCTAGAGATAAGGAGTGTATTTGTTGGTAAACAATGATAATAGAAAGGCAGTGATACATATGTGAAAAATAGTACAGTTGTGGACTCTTTAAAAAGACAATCTTAAAAAAAATGGAATCAGTTCATTTATTTAGTCTTCGATTGGATCCTGTTTCTACATTTTTGGGACAGTTGTGAAACCAAATTGGATATTAGACTAAATTACAGAATTTACTAACTTTCTGTGATTATGATATTTTGAAAAGAATCCAAAAATTTTAAATTTAAAATAATTTTAAAAAGTATCTATTAAAAAGTAGTTTTGGCAGGAGAGTGGATATTCCAGAAGAATAGTACAAAGAGTCAAGAAGACACGGTAATCTAAGACATGAAGTCAGAGTAGAGGAAGAAGTAGGACGCTGCAGACTTTGAACCTGGTGACCAAAAGGGTAACAGAGCTGTAGAGGTGTGGGGGGTGATGCAGGTGTCAGAAGGAGCGCTTAAAACGTGTGAAGACGTCTCCTTCCTTCCTTCTTTCCTCCCTATAATACTCCCTTCTTTTAGTCATCCATCCTGTCTGTTTTGGAGCTTCTTTAGTGCAGTAGCTCAACTATCATATTTTTGTACTTTCTTTCCTATCACATTAGTAGTTTGTAGTAAATGTTTGTTGATAGGTGAAGACTGGTTTGTTTTCCAATGTTGCTATTTAGGATAGGCATGGAATTATTTCATTTTCTGTCATCATGGCATATTTTTATCTTCTCTCACTGTAAATTGAACTTTACTTAAAGAATACAAATGTCTTGTTTAGCAGTAGCTTTGCTATTTTATTTTTCTATTCTAAACTGATAATTTTCAGGTTTAACTTCAGTTTACATCTTAAGTAGGAAAGTAATTACTTCTGGGATATGTGTAGGGCTTACTTAACTGAAATATCTTTAGGATTTTACTATTATTTCTATTTTTTAAGAGAGAAGGTGAATAGAGGGGGGAAAGGGATTGCTTTCAACTCTTGTTGACACTATTCATCTTTAATTTCCTTAGTTTCAGACTGCTCCAAGGGCAAGATCCGTTATTTTCTTGCCTCCTTTCAGGAATGTGTTGTCAGATGGTAAATCTGAATGATAGCAAAAGCAGAGTTGTTGTAAGTGCTTGTCCTTTTACAGAGATTGAGTTCATTGAAGGGAATAAAAAGCTTAGTGAAAAAACAGTCTGCTTGTGATGAGATTTTTATTTTGTTATTTGTCATGGTATGGTCATTTTATTTTGTTTAAGTTCGTTGACTTTCCAGAAGTAAGACAAACGTATTTAGAAATGGTACATATGGCACACACACAAAAATCTTACTTTAAAAAGAATTGTTTTGAGTAAGTATGTATTTCTTCTTGGTCCCTAGACTGTAGAGTGATAGATTTTATGGACTAAAAGTTTTAGATGAGCATTCTTATGGGTAAAACCCACCACCTGTTTGTAATAATTTTCTTTTCTCTCCCTGTACCCCCCTGCAGCTTCAGCAGTTAATACAGACGTTACAGATACAGCAGCAGAAGCCTCAGCCCTCCATCCTGCAAGCCCTGGATGCTGGTCTTGTTGTCCAGCTGCAGGCTCTTACAGCACAGCTCACAGCAGCAGCCGCAGCAGCCAACACCCTTAATCCCCTGGAACAGGGGGTGTCTTTTAACAAGGTAGAAATCGGGGTAACAGATCTGTTGTATATAAAGAACTGAATTTCCCATACTATCATGTAGATTACAATTATGTAAATTACATTTTACCATAGAACTGTTCTAAGTTTTAACATCCATTGTACTCGAAAAGGGTTTTCTTAGTGGCTTGGACGGTAAAGAACCCACCTGCAATGTGGAAGACCTGGGTTCAATCCCTGGGGGTTGGGAAGGTCCCTGGAGAAGGAAGTGGTAACCCACTCCAGTATTCCTACCTGGAGAATCCCCATGGGCAGAGGAGCCTGGCGGGCTACAGTCCATAGGGTCGCAGAGAGTCAGACATGACTTAAGCGACTTAGCACCCGCACATGTACTGTTTAAGAAATAAATTTTACAAAAGATTCAAATTTCTAAAAGAAATGTAAGTAATTTTATAAATCCACTTGAAATGTTTATTTTCTTTTGACTAAAGAAAACTGGTCAGTAAAGTTGTATATTCACTGTTGAGACAGATGATTATTTTTGAGCTAATTTTTATGGATATTACAAATAAATTAATTACAGTGTCTGTCCTATAATTTTAACCTGCTAAAATTAAAATTGTATGTGAAAGTTCAAAGGAAAGCTTCTTTATAAGTTGTTACTGTACTATAATATGATAAACTGAGATATAACTATAAAGAATAGTGTTTTCAAAGTTGAGACTCTTGGATGTTTAACTTGTGTGATATCCTCAGTATTCTTGCTGATTATAGGAATATTATAGCTTGGAAATGTTCTCTCTATTCTTTTTATTTCTGCTGTTATTTTCATAGAAATATAAATATTGATTTATTAGATTATATTACTTAGGCTTTTTTAGCCCACAGCTTTCAAAAAGTCTTTAAATGCTCATTTAAAAGAGTGGAGCATTCCAAGAGAACTGTACTAGTAATAGATCTGTTGATTATAGTTCTAGAATTTTTTTTTAAAATCTGTTTTACTCTTGACAAGCCCCTCAATTATTTAAATCCTAATCTTCTCGTCTATAAAGTTAAAATATTGGTAATTATCCTATGTGTCATGATTGTTCTGCTTCACAAGACAATGTCTGTCAGAATTCTTTGGAGAAGTAAAGGTCCACTCAAAATGGTTTATTATAGTATAACAATAAGCAATAAAATTATATGAAATAAACAGTATATAACAGTAAAATTATATGAAAGAAATAGTTACATTTTAAATAATAGAGATAAATTAATGGAATGTCATTGATCTTCAGAATAGCATTTGTAACTTGTATTTGTGTAAAGTACTTTTAAATTTGTTTCTTTCTCTCCCTCTTTCTTTTTCCCTCCCACTTAGAAGTTGATGGATAGGTTTGATTTTGGGGAAGATTCTGAGCATAGTGAAGAACCCAAAAAGGAAATTCCAGCTTCTCAACTGTAAGAGTTGTTATGTTTTTCTTCATAAACTGTAATTTTTTTGTTATCTTTATAAACATTGGATGGGACATTGCCATCTGAGCTCCCTAGTATACTTTGAGTATTATTTCAGGCTCTTGGGCTCACACATGGGAAGATGGAGGAGTTGCTGCTTGTTGCCTCCCTATATTGTTTTGACTCTAAGAACTTTGCAGATAGTTGGGATATATAAAAATTCTTTACTGGAAAATTGATAAATGTTGATAAATTTGGTTGTAACATTTGCTGTTGTCTATATTAAGCTTTAGGTTATTTAGCTCAGTTGAAATAGTAGGGGAAAGACGTTTGCTTCTAGTATTAGTGGCTGCTTCTAGGAAGTATATAGTAAATTCTGGGAATGTATCAGACTAATTAGAAGTAAGGAACAGGGTTGTAGGAATTTTGTTAAAGAAATAGACTGTGTGTTTTTATTTAAATCAGTGATTCCCCTACCTCCTCACCCTAAACAGTTGTGCAGAGCCTTGGGTTCTGTGAGAGTTCAGGAGAGGACCAGTGGGAAGGAGGATGTTGGAGAGAAAGGTGGAGGCTGGGGGAATAGGAAAGGGGTGATGAGTGGGGAGAGCCTCTGGATGTCTTACTTCAGCAGTTAGAGTTTTCTATGTTGTGATAGTATATTAAAAATATATAGTATATATAAATGCAGTTATATGCTTATGATAGATTCTACTTGGAAAATTAAGAACTAATTAAGAACTAATAGACTATGAAGCATTTGAGATCATATAGATCAGTTTCCTGAGCAATGTTAAGAATTTCCTGTAACAGTCCTGATAGGTTATTTATCCATTGTTTTAATGCCTTCTATGACATAGAGTTAAGTAGTTGTTGATACAGTTTGATCTTTGTTACTGAATCCTACGCTTTGTACACACTGATCCATTTTTGCTTTCTTAAGCAAGGAAGCAAATTTGCTCCATAATCTATTGAGACATAGCCATTCAGTATTTGAAGATAGGTATCATTCTTCCCCTTAGGTTTATTTGCTCCAGATGAAGTACACTTTTTCCCAACTGTTTCAAGACTTCTCACCATCCTGACTTGCCCCTTTTGGGGTACCTTCTTTTTTGTTCATGTCTTACCTTGTTGCACCCAGAATTCCAGGTGTATTCCAGGTGTGAATTTCCCAGAGTACAGTTAAATGATTATTTCCTCTTATCTAAACACTCTTTCTGTTAACATGCCTAATAATGTGAAAGCAGATTAGTTTTTTTTAAGTATATGATCAGTTTTGATTGTAGATTGCACATATACTGATTGATGAACATTTTCCCCATCGTGTCATGGTTTGTGTTTCATTAAGATTTTCTTAAAATGCTCTAATGTAAAAAAGTACTCATTTATAGATAGTAATAGCAGATCTTCATCAGAGTATCTCTAACATGTAATCCATCTAATGAAACTATTGAAGAGTATATTTCTATTTCAACTTATTAATGTTCAGAGTTACTCTGTTTTCTGTGTTAATATTAAAAGTAAACACTGTAGTAGATTATGCTCCATTTCTTGGCATTTTGGGGTATTCTTTATGAATATTCTGTTACCTTCATATTATCTTTATTGGATTTTTAAATATACTTGCACTTGTTTTTCCTTGTAGTTCTCATGTTTCGGAATCTGTGAACAATTCCATCTTTCATCAGATAGCAGAACAACTGCAGCAGCAAAATCTTGAACATCTCAGACAGCAACTCCTGGAACAGCAACAGCCTCAAAAGGTTTATTACCCCATCTTGTGGTCTTTATTGTTACTGCTGTCTACAGTCTGTCACTTGGTGATTTTTCTTCAGTTGGTTATTACTAGGAAGATGAGTCTTTTCAGGACCTTTACAGTTTTTGTTTGTCCTGTTTTTTGGTAATCTCTAAATGTGTTCTAGCATCTTATATCTGTTGAGAAATTACAGAAATTATTTTCAGTATACTGGAAGGAATTAGAGGACAGAAGACATGGTATTTCAATATTACAGTGTGAAACTTTTCTTTCAGTTCTGTGTCAAGCAAGATTTTGCTATTGTTGGTGACGATGATGATTATGACAAAGTAGGTTGCTGTCTTTAATTAGACTGTTGGTATGTGGCAAGAGCTTTATTAGGCATGATTACAGTTAATGCTTATTAGAAACTGTTTTTACAGTTCATTTTTATCTTTCATTTTATCCTTTTCTTTAAAAAGGTATAGCTTCTTTGATCATATCTTTCATATGCTGAGATGTAGGTATTTTGAGTCTCATTTATACTGTAGGAAATTGAAGCTTAGTGAAATGAAGCATCCACTGTTAAAGTACACTGCTAGTATGAAATACCATCTGTCTGAAGACTCACCATTATTTGATATATACCCAAGAATTTTAATACTTCTAAAGTATATGTAGGCTTTCCAGGTTGCACAACAGCAAAGAGTCTGCCTGCCAATGCAGGAGACACAAGAAATGGATGTTCAGTCTCTAAGTCAGGAAGATTCACTGCTCCAGAATTCTTGCCTGGAAAATTCCATGGACAGAGAAGCCTAGCAGGCTGTAGTCCATGGGGTTGCAAAGAGTCAAACAGAACTGAGCAAATGAACGCACACACACAAAGTACATGTAACATTCCATGTAGTTTTTAAGAATCTTCTAAATTTCAGGCATGATGAAATGTAAAGTTGTACCTTAGAATGGATAAAATATGTCAATTGTGAAGCTAAGGTTAAATCCATTGCAAATCCTGATTTTGCTCTATATGAGAAATAGTTAATGGATGTAAAACTGTTTACATTATGAGTTTCTAGGAATCTCATACTTCTTCTAATCAAATCTTTTTGGCGCTAATGAATTTTAATACAATGCCACAAATGTTTTTAAAGTATGAATATTGTTAGACTGATGATACATTCAGAGAAGAAGAGACAAGCATCTGGCCTCAAGTAAGCTCTTCGCTAGTAGAGTATGTATATCTGTATGGTTACAAAGCAGAATCTTGGTTTTTGTAATAGAGGTATAAGTGAAGGACTATGGGAATATGGAAGAGGGAAGATTACTTTAGACCCGATAGCAAACCTTAGACACTGTTAGGGTCTGACATTGTCCTTTCAGTGCAAATGGTAATGGAGTTTGTTGATATTTGTATGTTGGAACTTGTACCTGGAATCATGAGAATGAAATTCCATGCCTTGTTTTGAAGAAATAATTCTGATAGAAGTAGGTGCATTGTTTTATGTCAGGAAAATAAAATATTATCTGCTTGAGATCTCAATTTAGGAACTCGAGGACAAAGGAGAATAAAAAACATTTGAATATTATTTAAAAACACAAGATGTGACTCAAGGAAAGGGAACAGATTTTCAGTGATATAAGAAACTTAAGAGCTGTTACAGAGCCAAGAGGCAGTAGTAATGGAAGTTTATCTAAGCAGATTTACTCACCTATAAATGTGACACTTTTTGAATTTCCTTAGTTCTAATTTCATTTCAGAAGTTTTAGCAAAAGCAATAAAATGAAGGTTTAGCAGAAAAAGAAAAAAAGGGAATTCTGGTCTTAGTTGATTGCTATAGACATCATCTCCACAATTTTAGAAGATATAGTAATAGGATCTCTTTGAAAGGAGTAGTCTTAAAAGCTTCCTTGTTCAAAAATGGCAGTGAAGAAAAAAGGCAGCTTTTCTTAGGTGTAAGATGAATAGTGTTTAAAACCTATCACAAATTTAAAATTGAAGAGTATATATCAACAGAGTAACAATTAATCAGTTGTGTAATTGGCTCTACCAAATCAGTTATGTTTTTAAGATGGAGTGTTTTAATTTAAATATGTTTTTATTTAAGATGGGTTGGAATATGCAAAAAATTAAGCATTTCTGTTTACCGCTAAGCTCAGTGTGGCTACCTAAAAGTTACCATAGTCTTAAAGAGTAGAATTAGGATTGCTAGCGCTGCTCTTTTTCTTGCAGCCCTGACTGCACTTGGGTAAGGGTTTGTGGTCTTTTGTCTAATGATGGAAAACTGGTGGAATATGGGAGAACTTTCTGAAAATGGTTGAATCATGAGGAACTAACAATCATGTGATAAAAGGAATGATTTCTGTTGTCTTGAGTAAGTTGGGAGTTGTGGTTTTGATAATTGTTTTATCAGGTATCCAAAAGATGTCAGAGGTAACTCAGAGTGAAATGCTCATGATGGAAGTGATAAGACTAATAAAAAGAACTTTAAACAGAGTGTTAGAAATAAAAAGTTTATAGAAAATTCAGCCACTTAATAATAAAGAGCTATCAGTGGGATATCAACAATATATAACTTACTTTGCCTCAGTAGTTTTTTATTGTTATTTGGTCGTTAAGTCTTGTCCAGCACTTTACGACCCCATGGTCTGTGGCACACCAGGCTTCCCTATCCTTTACTGTCTCCTGGAGTTTGCTCAGATTCATGTCACTTGAGTCAGTGATATTATCTAACCATCTTATCCTCTGTCACCTGCTTCTCCTCTTGCTCTCAGTCTTTCCCAGCATCAGGATCTTTTCCAGTGAATTGACTCTTCGCATCAAGTGGCCAAAGTATTGGAGCTTCAGCTTCAACAGCAATCCTTCCAGTGAATATTCAGGGTTGATTTCCTTTAGGATTGACTATCCAAGGGACTTTGAAGGATCTTCTCCAGCACTACAGTTTGAAAGCATCAATTCTTGGGCCCTCTGCTTTCTTTACATCCATACATGATTACTGGAAAAACCATAACTTTGACTAGATGGACCTTTCTCAGCCAAGCGATATGTCTGTTCTTTAATATGCTATCTAAGTTTGTCATAGTTTTTCCTCCAGGGAGCAAGTGTCTTAATTTCATGGCCACAGTCACCATCTGCAGTAATTTTGGAGCCCTGGAAAATAAAAATCTGTCACTATTTCTACTTTTTCTCCTATCTATTTGCCATAAAGTGATGGGACCAGATTCTGTGATCTTAGTTTTTTGAATGTTGAATTTTAAACCAGCTTTTTCACTCTGTTCTTTAACCCTCATCAAGAACCTCTTTAGCTCCTCTTCACTTTCTGTCATAAGGGTGGTGTCATCTGCATATCTGAGGTTATTGATATTTCTCCCAGAAATCTTGATTCCAGCTTGTGCTTCATCCAGCATTTCGCATGATGTACTCTGCATATAAGTTAAATAAGCAGGGTGACAATATACAGCCTTGACGCACTCCTTTTCCTATATGGACCCAGTCTGTTGTTCCATGTCTAGTTCTAACTGTTGCTTCCTGACCTGTGTACAGGTTTCCCAAGAGGCAGGTCAGGTGGTCTGGTATTCACATCTCCTTCAGAATTTTCCACAGTTTATTGTGGTCCACACAGTCAAAGGCTTTGGCATAGTCAATAAAGCAGAAATAGATGTTTTTCTGGTACTCTTGCTTTTTCGGTAGGTAAAACTGCTCAAAAAGAACCTCAGAATCTAACACTGGTTGCAGTGGAGTCTGCTGGTTATACCAAGCAGACTGCTGCTACTGCTGCTGCTAAGTCCCTTCAGTCGTGTCCGACTCTGTGCGACCCCAGAGACGGCAGCCCACCAGGCTCCCCCATCCTTGGGATTCTCCAGGCAAGAACACTGGAGTGGGTTGCCATTTCCTTCTCCAATGCATGAAAGTGAAAAGTGAAAGTGAAGCTTCTCGGTCGCGTCTGACTCTTAGCAACCCCATGGACTGCAGCCTACCAGGCACCTCCGTCCATGGGATTTTCCAGGCAAGAGTACTGGAGTGGGGTGCCATCGCCTTCTCCACCAAGCAGGCTATTACACAGAAAATCAGAGATGAAAGACAGAGGTGGGGTAGATGGTAGATGGGATGCTCCTAGTGGATGATGAGCTAAGAAATACATGATGCGAAGGATGTAGCAGTAAGGAATTAGGGCCACAGTAAGGCTCAGGATAAAATGGAGTATTATCTTGCTGTGTTGTTAAGAATTTTATTTTTATTGTACCACTTGGAAGACATTAGTTAGGACTTTGCTTAAAACATACATTGATTTGTTCTCAAAAGTATACTTATTTACCAACTTTTGGTCAATTGTGTGGAATAAAGCAGGCATTTAATTAACAAGTGTTTTTATTTCTAAACCTTGAAAATGTTACTTGTCTTTGAGGAGCCTGTTCCTTCATAAATTAGTACATTGGAATGGTTCTTTTATGCTTTTTTTGACTCAGTTTTTCTACTGCTTTCTTTTCTTCCAGTTTAAATGTCATTAGAATAAGATTTACTTTAAAAAATTTTTATTGAGATATAATTGACATAACATTGTGTGAGTTTAAGGTGTACTGCATATTGATTTGGTATAATTATATATTGAGATATGATTATCTCTATTGTTAGCTAACACCTCTATCATGTCAAATAATTCTTTTTTGAAGTGAGAACAATTAAGATTTAGTCTCTTAGCAACTTTGAAGTTTATAATATAGTATTCTCTATAATCACTGTACTATATTCCTTTTGCACACAGAGACAGATTCACAGCGAGAGTAGCTTTGTTCTTAGTCATAGATTTGTAGCAAGGGAACAGCAGTTTTGAGTTACTCTTTTCTGTTAATTATTATGATATTCAGTAGTTCCCAACTTGTATACCACCAGGGACTCTTTTTATTCATCTTTAGCACCTGTGAGATCATGTTTGAGGATGTTTAATTAGGGAGTCATTTTTTTCATAATAATGAGTTTCTCAGTTTTAGTTAACATCATAGTATTATGCAGTTGCTAAGCACAGTCACATTGATTAGCATCATATAAGCAGAGTCCCTGTATCAAGTTGCTCTAATTGTCCCAGGTTTGGGAGGAGGTTTAAATTTGTTTTTTTCCCATAGTTAGGCTTCGTTGCCTAACTTTTGTTTAGTCTTTCTGAAATGTTTTACATATCTGAGTACTTCCTAATATTGTTTTGTGAATTTCTAGAGGTGGAGGTTGAAAAAGACCCAAGTTCTAAACTGATTTTACTGGATCAGTGATTTTAATATTCAGATTTGAGCTTTGCTTTTGCTTGTATATAAAGTGGGTGACTTAGTTCTTTATATATCACTCATGATACAATACCTTTATTCTTGATAGTTTATCTTTTCCACAATGAAAAATTTTATTTGGAGACTTTCTTAATCTTAACAGTCTCTTCTAGTGTTACAGTATCCCCCTTTATGGAGGTATTCAGTGCTTTCAAGTAAACTTGGATTTATACAAAAGTGCCATTTTAGATTGAACATTAAAGATGTAACAGGATTCTTTTGGTATTGGGTTTCTTTTAAAAATTTGATTGTGATGTTTGCATGTTTAAATCTTCATTTATAATATTATTCATTTTTTCCCAATGCTTGTGTGTTTGTGTACATTCTCAACAGGCAACTCCTCAGGATAGTCAAGAAGGAACATTTGGGTCAGAGCATTCTGCATCACCGTCACAAGGGAGCAGTCAGCAGCATTTCCTTGAACCTGAAGCAAATTTGGATGATTCCATAGATACTCAGCAACAGGTAAAAAGTGAATGTTTTCCTGGGTCCTAAAGTTCTAAAATTGATTTCAGAAAAAAATCAATATGGTAATACTTTTTATTTTATGTAAAATCATGTAAACCGGAATGTTGCTTCCTCCACATTAAGCTGTGCATTGTAACTGTTTTACTATTAGGCATTAATGTTACTGTGGTGAATATTTTGGAGTGCAGAAATAATCAGTAACACTGAATCTCAACCAGGCATTTTGTTTGTTTGTGTTCCTTTGACTTTCAAGGATATGGATATAGATGAAGTGCAAGATGCGGTGGAAGAGGAGATCTTTGAACAGGAAGCAAAGAAAGTGGCTGTTCGTTCAAGATCAAGAACACACTCCCGATCTCGTTCAAGGTTCTGCAGTACTATTTAAAAATAGCTGTGTGGAAACTTTTAAAATGTTGGCTTTTTTTTTTTTTTTTTGCATCCTTTGTTTCTTTGCATAAAGGTAAAAGAAAACGTTTGAGAGTAACATATTGTCTCAGGAGAAAGTAACTCAGAACTTCAAAAACAGAAAATACTTGTTTTGTTTTTAGTTGGACATGCCTGTGGTTTTTTTATTTGAATTATTTACACGAGTCACAGCAATATCATGAGACTTGGATTTGGGGTTATATATGGTTGCAGTTAATAATATTATGATGATAGTCAGCTTAGGACATAATTGCCCCTGAACAACAGTTAAATCACACAATAAAGGAATAGCATTAGAAATTCCATTATTTTTGTTTTTACATTCCGTTTCATTTCATAATACCAAAAATGATTATGAAAATCAAACTATAAAAATTGGAAGCATATCAGACTCTCAAAAAAACATATCCTAGAAATGGTTTTCTCTGTGGGCTTAGTCATTTTAAGGCTCATTAATGTACATGCTCAATCAAATTTGAGTTAAGGTACTTTATTCTTAATCTGGTAATTTTCTTGTTTTTGTTTTGAACTGTCTTAAATATATGTTGTCTTTGCCATAAACAGTGTTAAAACTTAAAGTCATTAATCTGTAACATTTTTATGCTGTGTTTTTGGCACACGAATGCCCCCAGGAAGTCTGAAGAGTAAATGCTGGAAGAGGGGCAGTATCTCTCATGGCTTTTTCAGTCATTTCTTGTGTGTTTCAAGAACTTCCTTGTATTTACTTAGAAGTTTCAGGAATTTAGTTTCAAGAATTTGCTTGCAAGTGAGAGCCTGTCAATTCATCTTTCTCTAAACTGACTTCTCTCCAGTGAATTACAGTGCTAGTCCTGAAAATGTCTTTGTCTTAGCAAATTCTTTGTCTTTGCAACACAGTAGTATTTTGAATAGAGTTGAATGGCATATGATTAATAGCAAAAAAGAAACAGTATTTCAGTATCACATTATATTATAAAGTCAAGTACCATGAGATTTTAGAAGGTGAAAACCTATAAACAGAATTGTTTAGTGGTCTACTGTTGAAAACGCTGCTTCCTGATTTTAAGAGTGTAACATCTTTGTCACTTAAAGAATCTGTTTTTTTCATCTTTCATCCCTGTTCTTGACTGTTTGTAAATTAGACACACTAAGAGAAAGTGAGACCCTCATTAGACTCTTCTTTCTCTTCTTGTATCACCCAGACTCAGTAAGAATCATTGCAGACGAACATCTGTATCTAATGTGGACCTAAGCAGTATAGCAGGATAGAGATTTGATAAAGTGCATGTTTGATACTTTAACATTGTCATTAGTAAAATAAGGCTTCTTTTTTTGTAGGTCACCAAGAAAACGAAGGTCTAGGTCACGATCTGGTTCTCGAAAGCGTAAGCATAGAAAGCGATCACGCTCCCGCTCTAGAGAAAGAAAAAGGAAGTCATCACGTTCATACTCAAGTGAAAGGAGAGCTAGAGAAAGGGAGAAAGAACGACAGAAGAAGGGATTACCTCCAATTAGATCTAAAACGTTAAGTGGTAAGTGATGTACTTTATAAGCTTTGGTTTCAGTAACATTGAGAAAATAGTTACCTGCTGTCAATATTAATGCACAATCTCAACCTGATTTTTCAGACTGAGAAGTTGAAAACTGGTTTGGTTTTTGTAATGTGATAGAGGAGAAAGAAAAGTGATAGGTTTCTACTCAAATACTAAAGTCAATGAGAGTTGATTTTTTTTTTTTTGATAGTAGTTAAAAAATATAACTTGACTAACGATTTACAAAGTAGAATAGGCCTTGTATCTACACTATTTCACTGACATCATGATTTCCATGTGTAGTGTCCTAACCAATTTTGAACACCAGGTCTATAGGAATAATTATTATGGGAAGCATGCCAATTTAAAGCTAATTATAAACTTGATCAGTACTGAAAGAGAGATTTCTGATGTAAAAACTTTCCCTCCTTTATAGTTAATCTATAATATACGATTAGACCAAATTTGGTAGTAGTGGGGGTTTGTTTTGGGAGAAACCTCCAGGAGAATTGGCTTGACAGGCATGTGAAGTACAGGAAAATAAGTCGTACTTAGTGCAGGATTCTGCCTAAATGATTCTTAGTGAGTTATGACTTTTAGGGTGAGCGAACAGGCTGCAGATGGGTGAAGTACATAAAATGGAGCAAATTGTCATTCTTTGCCAAAAGCTGAACGCTGATCAGGTTATCTAATTTCTGAAGATCTCCAAACAAATTCTTTCTGCCATGGGTAGAAAGATGGGTAACTGGTACAGCTTACACTGCTGAAGCATCCTGGAAATCCAGGCATGTAATTAAAGGTGACAGCATCTTCTTACTACATTCTAGCAATCTGAACCAGCCTTGGCTGTCTTTCTAGAATCTTACCTGGTTATAAGAACCAATAGTAAATGATTAATAATGTTGGTGCTCCTAACCCTGATTCAAACATGGAGGTTGGGATCATGAGCTGAGGAATGCAGATAACTTGTAGAAGCTAGCCAGCAAAGGTAGGAAACAGATTTGCTCTTAGGGCCTCCAGAAGGAGGGCAACTTGTTGGCTGATTTTAGACCACCAGAGATGTAGAAGATTACCTTTCTGTGTTTTAAGATACTAATTTTGTGGTATTTTGTTACAGTAGCAAAAGAAAACTAATACATTGTCCTTTGAGACCTTGTTTGAGTGGACAGGTGAGCTTCATGAGACCCAGAACAAACAGCAGGGAGAGAACAATCTCCAGGGATCTGTTAACTGAATGATTCCCAAAGCTCTCATAGGTCTGGAAGACATTCACATTCTGACCAGCCAGAGAGACCTGATTGAAATCCACATTTGGTAGATATCTTGCAATGGTTATATTTTAATGTGGGGCTGAATTAGCTTTAGACTAAAACAGTAACCCAAAAGCTGGAGACGTTTTTTTAAAATAACATTGACACAAATCCAAATATAATAAAACTCTGCAAATATATCAGCTGTAAGTATTTTTAAAGTAAATGTTTTCAGGGAAAGGAGATGTTTATGAAGGCATGAACAGTGCAGCCAAAAATAGGCCAGATGTGTCTCATGTGTAGCATTTATTTGTTGAAGAGAAGTGGCTTCCGCCTCTTTAGTATCCCTGGGTCTTTCATGGTAACAAGTTGAGTTCTGAATCAGCCTTTTCTTTTTTTTTTTTCTTTTTAATCTAATTATTCTTTTCTTAAGGGTAAGATACTGTTTTCAGATTTAACTTTTCATTCCAGCACAGAAAGGTACTTAAAAGGTTCACAAATAGGATTGTAGTGAAAAGTGATTTTGAAACTTTGCTGCACATTAGAATCACCTGCAGAATTTTTAAATTACCCCCATTCCCAATCTTCAGTACCACTTATCTTGCATTATCTTTTAGAGTGCATCTCAGATATCTACCATTGGGTGCCATCAAGCTTGGTAATAATGCAAGATGTTGTCTTGGCATAGATGTGAATGGGTACCTGGCATTTTAGTTGATTTTAAACGTAACAAATAAAAATATCAGTCAACATCTTGAATTTTAATTTATTACTGTTACTCGTGTATTTCCTTAACTGCTTGAAAGAAGTAACTTACCTGTGTGACGGCTTGTCTTGGCAGTGTGCAGCACTACTTTGTGGGTCGGTCAGGTGGACAAGAAGGCGACACAGCAGGATTTAACCAATCTGTTTGAAGAGTTTGGACAGATTGAGTCCATTAATGTAAGTGTCAGTCCTTAAATATAATAGTGTAAGGTTTGGAAAAAAATATAGGGAGTTTTCAGTCACTTTGTTTCTGCCCTTAATCACATTTTTATGAGGATTATTTGACTCTGGTCGTTTCTGTGTTTATTTTCCTGTTATCTCCTTACTAATTTTTCTTTTTTAATGGAATTCTTACAAAATATTCTTAGGGGCCTTACTGCAGTGTGGTAGTACTTGATTCCTGAGAACGTCAAATGAGTTAGCAGGAACCGCATGTATGATCTGGTTTAATTCTTTTTTTCCCTTTTTTTAATGAAAATGGAGAAAGTTAGAATTGTCATTATTTGCACCTGAGCGTGTCGGTGATGGTGGAGACACGGCTGGACGGGAGGTCCCAGTCTTCTGCCAGCCTCCTTTCTCCCCCTCACTCTCAGAGCAAACCCTGGGGCAAGAAAACCTATGCGGCCTGAGCACAGGTCCCTCACTCCTCGATATGACTGTCTGTGCCCCCAGTCCCCTTTGAGTATTTTCTTCTTCCTGAAGGGCTAATGTTTCTCCTTGGAGCTAAAACTAAGCCATGAAATGTTTTGTAGTCATTTGTTTGAGGAGACATTAACCCTGATTTTATTCACTGTTACGATACTTTAATGTCTTTTGGACATTTTTCATCATTATTTACCAGGAAAATGACTGGTTTTTCCTTTCTAGTCTTAGAGTCCTTATAGTCTCAACATTCCTTATATGGCCAAATTTGACTTTTGGTATTAATAACAGCAGTGTTTATTTAAATTGAATTTGACCATTTTGTATTTTACTTTCAATGGTGTGTGATCTCATTGGAGCCTCATGGGAAGCTGGTTAATAAGTAATTCATACATTGTTATCTCACCAGGGAGGAACCTAAATGATTTGACTGAGTTACATGGATAGTAAGTAACTGGTTAGTTAATTGAGTGTTTCAACTTAGGTATTTCAGATTCCTCTTTTTATACCATAAAAGTGTTGAAGCCTTCTCTTTTTGTCTTTTTAAATTTCACCTGTCAGAACTTAAGTAATCTTTCAGAGTTTGTGATTGTGTAACCTCTGAAATTTTTTTCTGATTTTCCACTACATTTGAACTAATGGTTCTCAGCGCTGGCTGCATATCAGACATTTGAAAAAACATGGATGCCCATGATCAGTGTCTTTAGATTCTTATTAAAGTACCATAATTAATTACACAGGTAATTTTGATGCAAAACCAGGAATCATTGCTCTGAACAGATCCTGAATCCAAGTAGTGTTTTGTCGCTCACATTGCATATGACATGTCTAGTCTTTCTTGTACCACAGTCATTTGGACATCAGTTTGTCTCCCTCTTCTTCTTTCTTAGCTTATAATAGTGTATTATTTACAAGTAATAGGCATTAAGTTGTTTTGTGAAGTGACGTGTACTAAATGGCTAGTGATAAAATCCAGAATTTGAAAAATTGATGGAAGACTTAATAAACCTTTCAGTTAGTTTTGGGGGAATTTGAAGCCTGAGAAGAGTCTATTAGATTTAGAATTCAGTAGGTCATTAGCTTGAAGACAATGTTTTTGGTGGTTTGGCTTTCTACATTGTGAAAGATGAAGAATTATATAAGGGGTTAGATGAGCCTCTCTTTTGAGAAGTTTGAAATTAAGAGTTGATAGCTTGAAATATTAGCAAGACTGAGGAGAAGGTGATTTTCACAGCTAGAGCTTATGTAATGACTACAGATAAAGTGGTAGAAGACCTTGTAAGTTCTTCATAAAGTGAAATACTCCATGTAGTTTTCTGAATTAATACATTAAAGATAATTTTATGATTTGGTAGTTTATAGAGTAGTTAAATGCTACAAAAATTGAGATCCTTATGCTGAGGCTCTCTTCCTATTCCTGTTAAAACCTTTGACTGGAAGTAGTTGGGCAAAGTTAAGTTTTATAAAGTTAAAAGGCTTTCATTTTATTATTTGTTGTAGATTTTGGACTTTATATTAAGGATAAAATACTTCCCCCAAACAAAAATCCTTCTCACAATACACAACATAACATTTGGAAAATTATAAATACTACTGTAAATAAATTACATGCTTCAAATATGTCAGCCATCCGGTATTACTTTCCGTTTATCTGGTGGTATTATATACATGTCTTTACACATTATTTTGTTTTAATAGTTCATCACTGTCTAGTGAAACTTTGATTGACATGTGATATTCAAGATTTCATGTATATCATCAGGCTTAGAATGAGTCCCAGCTAGCTTCTGAACTTTTTTTTTTTTAAGTAATTGTATATTTGTACTAATAAACAGCCGGAGGAAGAAAGGGGGAAAATGATTCAGTAGTATCAGTAATCAATGTTCTATTTTATTAAAACCATAAAATGCCAGAAATGACTTGCCCTTCCTATACCATTTCTAAAGAAAAAAAATTTTTTTAATAGATGATTCCTCCCAGAGGCTGTGCTTATGTCTGCATGGTTCATCGACAAGATGCATTTCGAGCTCTTCAGAAACTTAGTTCTGGGTCGTATAAAATTGGATCCAAGGTCATTAAGGTGAGATTGGGAGACATGTGCTCTTGTTTTACTGGATCGTTGGAATTCTGTTTCCTGTACTGAATCCTTTTTTAGTGCTATGGGTAAACCTTTACAGAAATTTATTATTTCAGTATTATTAAAATACAGAATTAGCTCTAGGTTAAACAGTGACCAAACAAAACCTTATTCAAGCAGTTCTCTGAAATCACACCTGCACAGTACTCTTTAGTCAACCAGGACACCATTTTATGAGCAGAACTTTATCAAGCTTATCTTTCATTCATTTCTTCCACTGCTTCCTGTCCTACCCATAGTTATACTATTGATGTCTCCTTTTTAACATCTTGCAATTTACACTTTATTTCTGCTATTTTGAAGATAATTTGCTTTATCAATTTGTGTAACTGAATTAATAAATTTAAAATTACTGTCAAAGGAGGTAATATGCCCATGCTTTGTCATTTTATGGCAAGTGTCTAATTGCTTAATTATAAGATTTTATCTAAATATATCTAATTAATTTGAGGTTTTTATGGTGAAAAGTAGATTTGGATTATTTTTAGGAATGTTTTAAGATCATACTAAAAGTGGAAATAAACCCCATATTACAGACACCTTCACTGATTCTAATGCAGGTTTCATTTTACAAATAAAATCAGAAAATACATGGAAGAAAATTCCTTGATTATTGTTCCCAGCAGTGATTTTTTGCCCAGCTGATTTCCGAAACTAATTTTATTTGTATTTACATTGTTAGCTGATGATTTTGTATGTTTTACCTTTTTTTTTTTTTAACAGTATGAATTAACTTTTTTTTTTCTTCTCTTATAGATTGCTTGGGCTTTAAACAAAGGTGTAAAAACAGAATACAAACAGTTCTGGGATGTGGATCTTGGAGTTACGTATATACCGTGGGAAAAAGTTAAAGTGGATGACTTGGAAGGTTTTGCAGAAGGAGGCATGATTGATCAGGAAACTGTAAATACTGGTAAGAACCCTACGGGGAGTTTTATTGTTTAGAAAGTATGCCAAAAGGGTTGTAACTGGTAAGCATTTTGCGTGATGAGTTGAATTGTGTTATTTCCTGGATTTTTTCCCCCTTGCACAGAAGAGGGGAAAAAATGAACCATTACCCTGTTCAGTGTATATACTTACTGGGATCTATTCATAAGTGTCAGAGTGTAGTGTTTTAAAACTCTAAATGTAGTATTTCTTAGATATGCCTTTTTCTGAAGCTTCAGTCTTTCAGAAGAGTTGTGAATATGGAGGCATCTTTAGACTAATTATTTGCTTGAGTTTAAATAAGAACTGGGGCTTTAGGATGGTGTTTCTTTAAAAGAAACTTCCTAGATTATAATATTTTGATTGGTGTCTATGTTGAGAATGGCAGGAATAGAATCTTGGTTTAGAGAGCTGTAGTTCAGATTCCTGGAGCTCTGGAAAGCTTATAACCAAGTGATAATCTGACCTGTTCTTTTAAAAAAATTTGTCTTCAAAAATTCACAGGATAATGGATACTTGGGGAGGAATTGAAATATGATATACCTCATTTGTTGACATCTTAGCTCTTTTACTAGAGTTGGCTTAATTTTCAGAGTAGTGTTTTTGTTCTCCGGCCAGTGCAAAGTTTTCAAACACTTTTTTTTCAGTTGTTTTATTCTTGCCATTTCCTTCTCTCTCTCTTGGATGGCTGTTCTTTCAGAACATTTATTCATTCAAAGCATATTTCAGTTCCTGCTGTGTGCTAGGCATAATTTTAGGAACTGTGATTATAGCAGTGAGAATAGATAAAATCGTTCCTCTAAGAGTGCACACTGTAGCACAGGGATAGACAACAGTCCATGGGCCAAATCTTACTGGCCGCCTGTTCTGTAAATGAAGTTTTATTGAAACATAGCCGTGGTCAGTTGTGTTTACCTATTGTATATGACTTTTAAAATTCAACAACAGTTGAGTCATTGTAATGGAGAACACATGGCCCGCACTGTCTAGAATACTTACAATAAGAAGTATTATTACACTTCTTTGTTTACCAACCCATGTTCTAGTGGGGGAAAAAATGGATGATAAACAAAGTAAATAAACGTAATAGTATTTTGCTATTGGTAAGCCTGAAGAACAAACAGGGCAGGGGGATAAGCAGCGTGGTTTTGGTGCCTTTGCAGTTTTAAGTGGTTGAAGAGGGTCTAGTGGAGCAGGTGATTTTCAGAAGGGTGAGATGTGCAGCTTTCTGGGAAAGAGTGGTTCGTACAGAGAGAACAGCAAATGCAAAGTCTGTTCAATGGTCATAAGAGCAGAATGGTTTGAGTATAGTGAGAAGTGAGTAGTAGGAGATGAAGTCAGAGAGGCACAGCGCGGCAGGTCATGTGAAGTCTTACTAGTCATTTTGATAGCTTTGTCGGGTGTACTCTAAGGGAGGTGAAGAACCTTTAGAGGACCCGTTGGAGCTTTTTTGTTCTGCTTTTGCGTTTTTTTCTGTATTTTCAGGAAGATTTTTCTGTATTGGGTTAATGCTTTCCTTGTTGGGCTCCCCTTGTACCTTGTGACAAAATATAGAATAAGGCTGGTTCCTCTTATATCAGGCAGCCTTTGAGATATGTCTCTTATGTCCTTTTCATGTGTTTTCTCTAGACT
The DNA here is from genome assembly GCA_007570785.1 of Antilocapra americana. NCBI lineage: Eukaryota > Metazoa > Chordata > Mammalia > Artiodactyla > Antilocapridae > Antilocapra > Antilocapra americana. The sequence continues at coordinate 3,793,472 of ML663573.1, forward strand.
GAATATTTTAGCATCTTTGATTTGTGCCTTATTTCATGTTGTTTTGAACTCCTTAGTATCCTAGTCGGATTTATCTCAGCAGAACCAAATTGGAGTGTGTCCACAACACCTAGAGTTGTGGACACTTCTGGAAGATGAGCCATGGTACAGGAAGGACCATTTGGACCTGGAGTAAATGTATGCATAGTAATAGAAAATGAAAAATCGAATCCATTCAGAGGAAATCAATTTCAAATATTTTGTTTAGAGTGGGAAACGGTGAAAAGCTCAGAACCTGTTAAAGAGACGGTCCAGACAACTCAGAGCCCACCTCCAGTTGAAAAGGAGACAGTGGTCACTACCCAGGCAGAGGTTTTCCCTCCACCTGTTGCTATGTTACAGGTTAGTGCTGGGTGTTTTTTTGCTGTTTAATGTGTTGTTTTATATTTTTGTTTTTACTCACTTTTTTATAAAACTTGGGAGAAATTGTCCAAAGTAGATTAACATTAAATATAAGTATTTTGAAAATTTTCATTTAGGTAAGGTGTAATTCATATTTAAGTGTTTATTTATTGAACAAATGGATCAATTGCCTGCTCTGTGACATTCACTGTTCTAGTCACCTGGGATAGGGGAAACCTCAGGGAAAGAAAACATGCATAAATCCTTGCCCTTCTGGAGCATTTGTTCTCAATACAAAAGACAGAAACTAGGAAATTAGTAAGTTTATAAGATACTGTGGAAGGGAGAAGGTAGTATAAGACTATGATGTCAGGAGTGCCTCAGTAGGAGTTTTAAATTTTAAAATAGGACAAACTTTATTGAGAATGACATTTGAGCACCACTTAAAGTTGCTGAGGCAGCTAATCATGTGGCTATCTCAAGAAAGCTTTGGAGGCAGAGGGAACAACCAGCTGGGGGCATTATGGGTGTGTTCCAGGAAAAACAGGTGGGCAAGAATAGGGAGTGAGAGGCAGCTTAGTGAAAGGGAGACTTCTTGGAGGACTTCGGTTTTCAGTCTCAGATGGGGGAGCCTTTATTTTGGAGAAAGAAGTGACTCCCTCCAGCTTTAAAGGATTGCGCTGGCAGCTGCTCTGGGAATAGAATAGTGGGCACTGGTAAAAACAGACAAGTTAAAAGACAGTTGCAGCAGTTCAGTCGAGAGATGATGGTGGCGCGGACGAGATTCATGGCAGTGAGGTTGACAAGAAGCTAACGACACTAGGTGTATTGTCATGGTGTGACCAGTGCGCATAATTGGATTTGGGTTGTGAAAAAGAGCACAGGCAACGTTTTTGGTCTGAGAAATTGGAAAGATGGAATTACCGTTATCTGATAATGAGAGACTGTGGAAGTGTGGTTTTAGGAAGGACAGAGGGAGTTCAGTTTTGTGCATGTGAAAGTTTAAACTGTCTTTCTGGACAACAAAATTGAGGTGTTGAATAGACCACTGATACAGTGTGAACCTCAGGAGAGAGGTGGGCTTCCCTGATGGCTCAGCTGGTAAAGAATCCACTTGTAATGTGGGAGACCTGGGTTCGATCTCTGGGTTGGGATGATCCCCTGGAGAAGGGAATTGCTACCCACTCTAGCACACTCCAGTATTCAGGCATGACTGAGAGACTTTCACTTTTCTTCAGGAGAGAAGTACAGCCAGTCATGCCAAAATGCATATAAATATTTGGGAATTATTGTACCTATTATGAGTAAAATAATTTATGGTTAGGAGTAGAAAGCATTCTACATTTTTCTAATGAGAAATTGCAGCCATTTTAAAGCTGGTAGTGAGTGATGTGCTTCCTTATGGTGATTAGATTGCACAACATAGTTAGGTGTTAACAAACTTAGTGGGAGATGGCAGTTTAAAATTGAGCATGATATTCACTGTTGAAGGAGGTGCCATATTTTTGCATCACCTGAATATAAGGTAGATTTCATAATCTACGCATTCACTCTGTTGAAAAATACTGTCTTTTACTTCAAGTAGGTTCACTTGTAAGAATACAGAAAGGAAAAAAATAAAGCAAGTTAATGTGATGATGTGCATTACTTTTCTGTGAAACAGAAATCATTTACCTTTGATTGTCCTAAGATGTAATCGTTGCAGATGGATAACATGATCCATGGACTTCTTTATTTTCTACCCACAAGATTCCAGTAGCTCCAGCAGTGCCTGCAGTTAATTTAGTACCACCAACATTTCCTGTGTCAATGCCAGTTCCTCCTCCTGGCTTCAGTCCAATCCCTCCGCCTCCTTTTCTCCGAGCAAGTTTCAACCCTTCACAACCACCGCCTGGTAAGAATTCACTTTGTATTTGAACTCTGTTTAGAATTCGTCATTTAAGTTGTTCTCTTCCCAAGTTTAATTGCCATAAGAGCCGTGATTCTCAAACCAGAGCTTACATCCGAATCACCTGTAGGGCGCGTTGGAGCACAGATTGCTGGACCAGCCACCTCCTGAGTCAGTGGAGCTGAGTGGGGCAGGGTAGTTGGATTTCTCACAAGTTCCCAGCTGATGCTTGCTGTTCACAGACCACACTTTGAAGAAGCGTTTCACAGAGAAAAGAAATGGATCTTTTAAAATCATTGAAATACTTTAAAATAATTCAAAATTTATGTTGAAGTTTTTTATATAGAAGTTGTCTATAGTTATCACCCATTTATCAGAAAGTATGCATCAAATATATATAGATTGAAAAAGTGAAAGTGTTAGTTGCTCAGTCGTATCCGACTCTGCGACCCCATGGATTCTAGCCTGCCAGGCACCTTTGTCCCTGGAATTCTCCAGGCAAGTATACGGGAGTGGGTTGCCTTTCCCTTCTCCAGGGGATCGTCCCTACCCAGAAATTGAACCTCGGTCTCCTGCATTGCAGGCAGATTCTTTACCATCTGAGCCACTCTGGATCTAATAATATGTAGATTAGCCATCCTAAAAATTACTAGATTTTCAGTTTGACATTAGAAATTAAAGTATATCTTAAAGTGCTAATTGAATTTGTAGTAATTCTTTTGACTCAATTAATTATTGGTAAACAAAAAGGTCCTTAAATCATTGTTTCTATGTAAAAACCATGGATTACTTAGCACATATCAATTAAATATAATTAATTGCTTATATGTAAGAGATATAGGGAGCTTAGAGCTTTATTAGATCATGGGAGGTTTAGAAGAATAAGGGATCAAATGATACATGTTGTTTTTCAAAATTGTTTTTATTTTTTTGAACTTTCTGAATTATTTGTGTATTATGAAACAAATGACTGAATTGATTTCCGTAATTTAAATCCTTAGCCGTTGTTGAATACAGCTCCTAAAAACTGGAAACAAAACCAAAAATTAAACTCACTGTCTGTTGTACTTTGTCACGTAATATAAAATTGTTAAGTTCTAGTTTAATATATAATTTGAAGTCAATGATTTTAGTAAGAACTGTACCTTTTTATATTTTAAATATTAGAGAATTACTCATAAAATATCTTCTGTATTTGTCATTGAAAATTAAACTTTTCTCAAGATATTTCTCAGAAGATTTCTTTTGTCAGAAGAAATACACGGTATTTCAAAAGCTATACACACGTTTGCATTCATTTGTTGAAAATCATATTTTTTCCCCATTATTTTTAGCCACTTTTTCTAATGGAATTTAATGGTAGCCCTGTATTTTAAAAATACAGAAAAGCAGGTTAATAATTAGATCATGTAATATTTAAAATCATGCAACTGCCAGTAGTAAATCTATTTTATTTATTTTTATTAAGGTTTGTTTCAGTGCTCAATACAAGCTATAGTAACACACAAAATTAAAGCAAATATTCTGGTCTAGTGGATAAACAGCATATATATATATATATATATATATATATCTCAAAGAAATACAGTAGCACATTTTACAGGTGACATTATTGCATATATTACCAGCAGCTTGAAATACAATGCTTAACTCCCCATGCAGTCTTCAAACTAACATAGAAATAGGCTGCCTGACTTGAATTAATGTTTGGTTTCACAGTATCATAGAGCGTGCCACAGGATTTAGACAAATGAGTAAACAAATAGTATATGTTCATGACAAGGATCTCTGTGCTTTTACTTAGCCTACTAAGTGCCAAATAAGGTTGTGTATATAAAAATGATTATTTAAATGGAAAATATATTCATAAATATGAGGTTGTAGTAATGGTTATATAATGAATGTAGAATTTTATTTATAGCTGTTGAAATCTTTGATTTAAAAGAAAGTAACTTTTTTGTTGTTTTTTTTTTTTTGTCTTTTTTTCCCCATTTAGGTTTCATGCCTCCTCCAGTTCCACCCCCTGTTGTACCACCACCTACTATCCCACCCGTAGTACCAACATGTGAGTTTTCTATTTAAAAATTATGTGTTGATTCTCATTCTTGTGAATTATTGTTAATTTTTTTATTCTGAAAGTTTTCAGACAAATGCATTTTTGGGGGGAGGGGGTTAACTGATTTCTGACAAATCAACAGTATTGTATGACAGTCCATATTCATATTTGCTCTATTGTATCAAATTTTTTTATAATTGTTTTATTTTAATTAAAGGTTCTCATATCTTTGTTTTTTTGTTTTGTTTTATGTATAAAATGTCTTAATCTGGAGCACCTCCACCCACACTCCCGTTTTAAAAAATGTCTTTGACTTCATGTCTTTGACTTGTTGAAAAGTAATTCATTTTTGTATGCGTGTGTGCTAAGTTGCTTTAGTTGTGTCCAACTCTTCAACCCCATGAACTGCAGCCCACCAGGCTCCTCTGTCCAAGGGATTCTCCAGGCAACAATACTGGAGCGGGTTGCCATGCCCTCTTCCAGGGGATCTTCCCGACCCTGTGAGCGAACCGCATCTCTTATATCTCTTTGGCAGGCAGATTGTTTACCACTAACAGCACCTTGGAAGCCCTCACTATATAGGATCCCAAATAATGGATTTGGGTTTTTTTGCTTCTTTGTGGCACCAAATTTGTTTTTCTGTCTTCTTCAACCTCTTGCAGATAGAAAGTTTTTAGCACCATAGGCTTGTTTAGAACATGCTTCAACTCTTTTGGTAAGAAAACTTACCAAGCGGGGTTCTGTGGATTTGATATTACTTCACATCAAGAGCCATGCGGTGCTTTCTTGTTCACTTCTAATGATGTCAGAATGGGTCAGAGCTTTCAGATGGTGGAACCTGGTCATTAAAAGTCGCCTTTCACGTTGTCGTCTGATGCATTCATCCTTTGATTATTATTACCAGAATCTACTTTTGATTAGTTGCAAAATGATCTTCCAAATTTTATGATCCCTTCCACATTTAAGAATTTGTTCTGTAAATTATATTTCATGACCTTGAAGGACAGGAGACGCAGGGTAGATGCTAAATTCTTTACTGCAAGTGCCCTCTTTCAGAGTAATGAGTTCTGTTATCCGTGATACCCAATGGCTGAAAGTAGGGGAGAATTTCTCTCCTGTCTTCTCTACTCCCTTCCCTCTATGTTTTTCCCCTTCGTTTTTAGTAATGTTTATGGATTAATGGATTTCTACTTTCAAGTAGTTAAATTCACTTTTCTTTTTGAAGTTCAGTTTGTTCACCTTTGGACAATGAGACTTTGCATGATACTGCTCTATCCTTTCGGGATGATTGTTATCAGTTTTTGAGAGCTGCGTAGCTTTTTGGCATAATGGACCAAAGGACTTTATTGTAAAGAGTATATATGATACAGAGCCTACCTTTTGATATTGTAACTCATTTTTCTTATATTTTTAAACTCCTTTTTCTCCTAGTGCTATTAGACAACATGAGGATCCTTTTTATGTTACTGTTGGTTAATTAGGGAAAAATGTTCATTTTTTCTGAAAACTAGAAAAATGTTCAGAAGCCATTTCTGAATTCACTGTTCACAGAGACTTATGCTACTTAGAGCCCATCTCCCAATTTTATTTCTCCTTATTTTGAAAAATCTGGCATCGGTTAAAGGAAAAAGAGAAATACCATGTGCGCCAAATACTCACCTGCTTGTTCACACCGTCTCATTTAACAGTTCCCATATGGGGGCTCAGGTCATTTTATCCCTGTTTTACAGCCTTGTTCTTTGTTAATGGTTTGTCTAGGTAGTCTGGAGTTACATGTGAGGATAAAACACTTTTTAGAATCCCAGAGTACATGATTGAGTAGTGTGACATAAATTTGATCAGAAATTCTAATTGTTCAATTGTAGTTTTAATATTCCTCTAGCTTAGTTTTTAATGTTTGTGTGACATATAGACAGGACATTTCTACCCATTCGTTAAAATGAAATTTTTGTACCTTTTCATTTGTAGTTCTAATCTGATGAGTTTCTAACCTCATTTGACAAAAAGTAGTGAATGTAAAAGACCCTAGAACTTAGAATTTCCAGAGAATTGGGCAGGTTTTCACTCTCATTTGTTGGTCTTTGTATTTACACCACTCATTTCTATACATTTAGATAGTCACATACTGACATCCTTGAAAAATTACTAGGTTTTACTTATTCGCTTTTGGCTGTGCTGGGTCTTCATTGCTGAATGAGCTTTTCTCTAGTTGTGGCGATACTCCCCAGTTGCGGTAGGTGGACTTCTTGCAGTGGCTTCTCTTGTTGCAGCGCACAGGCTCTAGGGTGTGCGGGCTGTAGCGCGCAGGCTCAGTAGTTGTGGTGTGCAAGCTTAGTATCCATGGCATGTCGGATCCTCCTGGATCAGGGATTGAACCAGGGTCTCCTGCACTGGCAGGTGGATTCTTTACCATTGAGCCATGAGGGAAGCCCCATCTTTGAAAAAATATGATTTTAAGTGTGGGTCCTTATTTTACTAAGCTTGTTTCTACTAAGTATTTCTAAAAATTGTTTTACCCTATTTTTTTAAGAAAGGATTCTAAGTCTAATTTAGCCTCTTCAAGATGTCTCATTTATCATTTTGAGCATCAGTTACTATATTTATGATGTGCTAGGTAATAATACAGTTGAGTTCAGTTGCTCAGTTGTGTCCGACTCTGTGATGCCGTGGACTGCAGCATGCCAGGCTTCCCTGTCCATCACCAACTCCCAGAGCTTAGTCAAACTCATGACCATTGAGTCGGTGATGCCATCCAACAACCTCATCCTCTGTCGTCCCCTTCTCCTCCTGCCTTCAGTCGTTCCCAGCATCAGAGTCTTTTCCAGTGATACAGAGATGCCATTAAATGAAACACTCAGGCTCCCAGAGGTTAGTTTTCATCATAAATGAAATAAAGGGACCAGAAGAGAATTCATATATGTCATGTCAACTGAGCAGTCTCACCAGGTATTTGGGAGAAGAGGCTAGGAGGTGATTTGAAACTTCAGCAATACCAGTGTTGGTCGTACTTAATATTTTAACTTGGCATGTTAGTTGATTAGCTAATTAAATCTGAACTGTATATTCTCCTTCTTTAAACAGCTTTAGTGCAGCCGCCATTATCTATGACTCCAGAAACTGTGAAAGATGTTGGATTTGGTAGCCTTGTTTTACCAGGTGGTTCTGTTGCCAGCAGTCTTGCTACTGCCACTCTGCCAGCTGGAAATGTTTTTAATCCTCCAACGAAACAAGCAGAGCCTGAAGAAAAAGTACCTCATCTTATTGATCACCAGATTTCTTCTGCAGAAAGCACCAGATCAGGTAAAAAGAAATTCCCAGAAAGACATAGTTAAATCATAAGTACCGCTTCTCTGTGTTGGTGTGTAATTCTGAGGTGTCATGCAAGTGTAACCAAGTCAGTGCATGGAAGGTGCAGCGTTTAAAAAAAGAAAAAGAAGATCACTTGTCTCCTAAAATTTCTGTTAAAAACAAATTTGGCATTCTATTCAGGATAGTGTATATTTTGACACCTTTTTGTTAAGACTCCTCCTTTTTTTGGCCTATTGGGACCTTTTTAATGTGTTGTTATCAAAATAAGATTGCACAAAGTATGTATACCAACAGAAAGATTAAAACAAAGCAATCAATATAAGGTATAGCTTCTACCGATTTTCAGCTAGGTCTAGAAGGTAAGTGTGTTGTTTGAAAGCGGCAAGTCTTTTTTTTTTCTTAAATGACACTACTGTTAGAAACGCTTTTGTTACTAAATAAAGGTGGAGAATCAGTATAAAACCTGACATTTTAGTTTAACTTTAAAAGATTTCATGTAAAGATGTTAGGTAAGAGCTCCACTTGTTTTAATATTTAAATTTTACTATGGTATTTATAATTTTAGCTTTAATTTTTATTTAATATCTGATATACCTTGGTTCTTGGGGAGGTACAAGTAGCTGACTAACTACTGGAAATTATAGCATTAATAATTATAAATACAGTAAGTCCTCTCTATACGAATGAGTTCTGTTCTGAGAACACGTTCTTGAGTCCAACAAAAGTTAGCCTAGGTACCCAACCAACACCGTTGGCTATATAGTACTGTACTGTAATAGGCTTATAATACTTTTCACACAAATAATATATAAAAAACACTGAAAATAAAACATTTTTAACCTTACGGTAGAGTACCTTGAAAAGTACAGTATTAAAAGCATAACAGCTGGCCTACAGGGGCGGCTTGAGTGAACAGGCAAGAAGCGTTACTGCCTAGAGGAGGGAAACGAGATGGGGGTGGTAGGATGGTACTGGATTCTGTATTCAGTACCGTGCAGTAAAGTACACAGAGGGGGTGCATGCGGGTGACCGTGGATGCTAGACACGTGAGGGACTTAGTGACTGGGCGTGCGAGCGCACGTTGACGTCTCTGAAAGCTCACAGCTTGAAGGTTCCTGTGTAGGGGACTTAACTGTATGGTTTCTTTTTCATACCAGAGTGATGGATTATGTTATTTTTCTCCTTTCCATTTTAGTGATTCCAAATGATATTTCAAGTGGCCCTGCGATTTTAGGACAGCCACCAAATGTGACAAGCAATTCTGGAATTCTGGGAGTCCAAAGACCAAATGTATCCAGTAATAACGAAATTCTTGGAGTCCGGCCATCTAACGTTTCCAGTAGTTCTGGGATTATTGGAGCCCAGCCACCAAATATTCTAAATAACTCTGGAATTTTGGGATTACAGCCACCAAATGTGTCAAGTAGTTCTGGACTTTTGGGAGTGCTTCCCCCAAATATGCCTAATAATTCCGGACTTCTCGGAGTACAGCCACCCGGTGTTCCAAGTACTTCTGGGCTTTTGGGAACACAACCACCAGCTGGACCTCAAAACTTACCCCCTTTAAATCTTCCTAATCAAAGGATGCCTGCAATGCCAATGTTAGACATTCGTCCAGGACTGATACCACAGACGCCTGGACCACGATTCCCTTTAATACAGCCTGGAATTCCACCCCAGCGGGGACTCCCTCCCCCAGCAGTACTTGATTCAGCTCTGCATCCACCACCCCGTGGTCCTTTTCCTCCAGGAGATATTTTTAGTCCACCTGAAAGACCTTTTCTAGTTCCTGGAAGACAAAATGTAGACAATGTTCCTAACCCAGAAAAAAGGATACCACTTGGGAATGATAACATTCAGCAGGAAGGTGACAGAGATTACCGGTTTCCTCCCCTAGAACCCAGGGAAGCCATCAGTAGACCTCCCCCAGTGGATGTTAGGGATGTGGTTGGACGCCCTGTAGATCCACGAGAAGGGCCTGGAAGGCCTCCGTTAGATGGTAGAGATCATTTTGTAAGACCTCCCGTAGACATCAGAGAGAATCTTGTGAGGCCAGGCATAGATCATCTTGGCCGAAGGGACCACTTTGGCTTTAATCCCGAGAAGCCCTGGGGGCACAGAGATTTTGATGAGCGAGAGCATCGCGTTCTACCTGTCTATGGCGGTCCGAAAGGCTTACATGAAGAAAGAGGCAGATTTCGGTCTGGAAACTACCGGTTTGATCCTCGAAGTGGTCCTTGGAACAGAGGATTCGGACAAGAAGTTCACAGAGATTTTGATGACCGCAGAAGACCCTGGGAGAGGCAGAGGGACAGGGATGACAGAGATTTTGATTTCTGCAGAGAAATGAATGGGAATCGTCTTGGACGAGATAGAATTCAAAACACCTGGATCCCCCCTCCTCATGCTCGGGTTTTTGAGTTTTTTGAAGGGGCCACTTCTCAACGAAAAGGGGATAACGTGCCTCAGGTTAATGGTGAAAATACTGAGAGACACGCCCAGCCACCACCTTTACCAGCACAGAGTGATCCTGAACTGTATGAGAAACTGGCATCTTCCAGTGAAATAAACAAGGAGAAGAGTGACACAGTTGCTGATGTAGAGAGTGAACCAGTGGTAGAAAGCACAGAAACTGAGGGGACATAATCATCACTCAGTAGGTAAAAGATACATTTTGTAAAGTTGTCATCTCTCTGTAATAGATTAATGGCTGACTGGACCATAGTTGTTCACTTTTGTCTGCCAGAATTAAGTTAATCTGATGTTCATGTTCACCTTTCTCTTAAAATAATTGTACAACTGACTTGTATAGACATTGTTCTTAATATGAACATGGTAGGTAAAACATTTTTTTATTTTTCTGATAAAGTATAAATGTTGCCCCCTGATTCTTTTAACTTCAAGGAAACGAATAACAGCTTGTCAGAGACTTCCTATGGAAGAAAGAATTTTTTTTAGATACTACCATTAGGTTGGATATGGTAATAGATATATTTCAGAATAGCAAGTGATGGTATATCTTATCCATATCTGTAGGCTGCTGCAGAATTTTAAGGTAATAGACAAAGCTGTGATATTTTATGCAAAGACTGGCTCTAAATATTTGAGGAGCACAATACAGAGATTTTAAAAAGTGATTTTGTAAAATCTACACTCTGGTCTCTGTTTCTCCAAAGTAAGTGTTTGTGATTTGTTCCTCATACTGCAGTGAGTTCAAAAGAAAAAAAGAAAACAACATCAATATTAAAGTACGTTTCAATGTTGGGTGAACTTTGTTTTTAGATGCCAATAAAACTTCTTTGTTTGATAACAGTGTTCTAGGAATTGTATTTTTTTAACCTACAAATTCTTAAAACCATGGATCATTAGCAGCATGTGCTTAGTTGTTGGAGAAGTTTTCTATTACTCTTAGTAACAACAACAAAGAACCATGTGTGGAAAAAGCATGTACTTTGATATAAAAAAAATCATGCAGTCTCATTAGTATATGTGTAATATCTGTGCATATTTATTGTGTAAGTCATATATAGATTTTTTTCTGTTTCTCTGTATGTCTGTTTCATGCACATACAGAGAAAAATAGAAAGTTGATAGTTCAGATAATAAAATATTCTTTAAAACTAGGTAGAAAATTAGAGAAATTTGGCTAATTGACATTGCTCATAGTTACAGCTCTTAGCCTCTATGATGGTAAAATAAGAAATACTGTAAAGAGGTACATTGACAGTATGGCAGTTCTTTTTCAGTACAGTTAAGCATGAAGTCAGATGTAGCATGGAGCCGAATTTCACGTAAATGCTTGCATTGCTTTCTTTCACATTATATTTGCTATTCTGCATAGAGAGTGCTTGTACTTACTGATACTTACTGGTCACTTGCCTAAAGTGAATTCCTTAATTGCACAAAATGTAGAGTTGTGGGTGTTGGTGGATTTAAAAACATTAATTTGTATTCCAGAAACAGTGTGTCCATCATGGGTTTTGTAGGCTCTGCGTGACACTGTTTCAGATTAGCCTCCAAGGTAAAGCCGAGTAGCAGAAAAATCAGGGATTAATTTCCTGTTATATTTATTATTATTTGCTTTTGCATTTCATTTATTTGCTAATTGTTTCTCCTTTGGGTTTTACATATATACACCCATATATAAAATCATTGGTGTTTTTTTGTTTGTTTGTTTGTTTCTAATGAAGGCTTTCATTTGGTCCCGTGAATAGTCATTTGTTTCCTCTTCCGATAGTTCATTGGTTCCGTTTATCTAAAATTCTTCAGTTACACTTGTCAAGCTTCCCCTAGAAATGATAGCCATACATCAGCCATTTAAAATTGGGAGGTTTTGCTTACCTCTTGTGATCTAGAGATCTTTAGGGTTCCTCGCCAGAAATATTCTTTTCTTCTTATACGTTCTGAAATAGAAATAGTATGTTATTATTTTTTTTTTTTTTTGCTTTTTTGGAAAAGTAGATGAGAATGGAAGTCTGGTGTTTATTTCTAAGATCATTGAATTCAGTCCAGTAATTTGAGTTGGTTTCATATCCTTTCCTTGGGGTAATGGGGAGAACTGTGACACTACACTGGTACAAAGTTGTAATGTTCTGGAAAGATTTGCCTTGCCCTTAAGGAAATGATATTAACTGGAATTTCTTCAAACTATTAAATACTTCAGTTACATTTATCATTATTAAAATCGACATCCACTTGTATTAAGTAGCCACAAAAGAGAGTGAGACTTTTCAGTGAATTTTGATCCCAAGCTTTTTATCACCCGTGGGCTTTCATGTGCAAACTTGAAAACAGAGCATGCACAAGTATCGCACTGGCTGGAAGATTCTGATGGTGGGAGTTTGCTGATCAGCTGTCAGTACTGTATCCTCGAGACCCATCCTGAAAATGTGCGGCACTCTGAAAACAGCCGAAAGACATTGATGTGTAGCTGTCCTCACTTTATCTTTTATTGTTATGTAATGTTTGAGTGAAAGGATATTACTCACCCTGATACCAAATTTCCAAAACATACTTACTTTACAATTTTTTTTTTTTTTAGATGGTGGAGAGAAAAGTTAATTGTCTTACTTTGCTAAATTTGACTTAAGACCTATCACATTTTTGACACTTTTGGTCACAGTACTGCTGTCACTAGAATGCTAGCAATTGGAAATGTACAAGGAGTAGCCTAAATATTTCAGTAAAATAGTTTGAACTGCTGCAGGCAGTAATTATGTCAGACATGAAGTCATGTAGCTTTTATTTGTGATAGAGAATGATACAGCTTCCTGTGGTGTTAGTAGACTGCAGCATTAATAGACATTCATCATTAAATTTTTTTTTTGTCTTTAAACGTTTCATTGAACATTGGCTTCTGTTCTTATCATGAATGCATATACTGCACTTTGATCATCTATATTGTAGGTAGAAACTTCTTTTAAAGCAGAGTAGTCTTTATCTACAGCGTATCATCAGTGAAATGTTACTTTAATTTTATTTCATTGTATAGGGTGGACAAACTACTAGGAAAACATTGTAAGATGGAATAGTATAAAATTGCTTGTTTAAAACTCGGGAAATGGCTTCCTATAATATTTAATTAATACAGTTATTATTTCAGCTATACGTTCTTACCAGAACAGTTTGCTTTGTTCTGGTAATTTAGTTGCTTCCACAAATTTGTTGGCCATTTTTCACTCATACGAAATACAGCTTTATGGAGTGACACATTTGGGATTGTTTTGGGGAGGCAGTTTCGTTACATTTAAAAAGAATAAGTTACCTCTTTTAGTTTAAAAAACTATTTTTTAAAGTAACACTAGTTCACAGATCTAAGGTGCTATTAGTTGTAAGAAGCACCGTTCAAAAATTTAAAAATGCTTCCAATATGACATGCCAGTGATTATAAGATGAATTTGTAATTCAGAAATGTCAAAATATAAAACGGGTCTTAGAATCAAAGAAATAAAGTATTTCTTTGGTATGTGTATATATATGTATATATAATTCCATATATATATTCCCTTACTCATTAATGATTTAGGAAAATTTTTGATTTTTTGTCATTGTATATATTTTAGATGGGCACAACATTTAGTGAAAAAAATTTAACATTCAATTAAAAACAGCTTTGTTATACCTTATGTGCCTTCATCATTATTGTTGGGTGCTATGTTAATAAAATGTTTAAGGGCTTTTAACTCTTTCAAAGAAAAGCATTAACATATTACTCTTTAAATGTAGGAGAGGAGAGCAAGTGTATGTTCATTTTTAAGATAGACAAAATAAAATTATGTAAGCAGTCATAAATACTACAGTGTGGCAGAGAATTATAAATGTTTCCTTAATTGATGATGCTCTGGTTTTATAGGAAACATATTTTAAACCATAAATAGTCTCTAAAAAGTTTATTTTCTACTAATGAAAAGTCAAGTTACTACATTTTTTAATGGGAGATTTAAGAATAAGATACCTTGATGCAAACTTTCTGGAACTAGAATTTAAATTTAACGGCCCAGATTATTTTCTTTGGGGGCATACTTTAAATAGAGGGCATGTGTATTGAAAGCTATTTGAAATGCACTGTCTCTGTGGTTCTTAGCCAGGAAATGTGTGATAGAGTCACCTGTGGAACTCTTTGGAAATATGGGAGGAGGTGGTCACTACAGACCGACTAGTGCAGAATCTCCTGGGGAGATACATGTTTACACACACACCCCTGCCATGTATTACTACTTTAGATATGTTAAAATCTGTAAATACTTAATGCACCGTACACTTGAGATTTTTAAGGTTTTTTTTTTAGTAAAATAGTGATACATAGTTTTTACTGTTTCAATAAAATATATACTTTGATAATTGGTATTGGTGGATGAATAAAAAAGTTCATCATCACAGAAGTTTTACATTCGAGTTAATCTAAAAATGAATTATTTTAACAAGAAAGGGATGAAAGGAAGTATAGGAGATGGTTTTGTAAGAAGTATTTTTGACTCAGCCGGAACCTTGTTATAGGATACCTCAAAGAAAAATTTACTAGATACCATGTAATTAAATGCTTCGATTATAGAAAGTGCCCCTTTGAAACAAACCTGCAAGTATTATCAGGGATTAGGAGTAAGGTTACTAGTAGGACTACTTAGATGTGGGTTGCACCTGAGAAACTAATGCAATCCAGCACTTTGTCTTGGCATGAGCTTTGCTCGTTTTTCTTCCCTCTACTTAGTTCTCTTTTTCACCAGGAAGCTCTTTGCCTCATACGGACACTTAGAATCTCACTCTGCCTTGTTCTAGTCAAAATATAGAACAAATATTCCAAGTAATTTATAAAAAATACATGTAGGGTGTCCAAGAGGGTAAAATGGTGAGAAGTATTAGATGCTTCAGGCAGTAGGATGACCTGTAGTGAAGGAAGCAGAGAACCTACACACTTGGAACTTGTGACCTTGGGCCCTTAGTTTAGTGAGAATGGATGAATTCGTTCCTTGGGCATATTGAACTTATACAGCGGTGGCAGGATGTTGAACTTGGTCGGCCTGGGTGTTTGTCCTTGCACCACTCTCACACACCCCCACCCCCACCACGGGCAGCTGTCACCGTTTCGTTGTATTTTTCTCTGCCTTTCTCAGAATTCTCATCCTTCTCACGGCACCTCCCGTCCTCCTTTTTAACCCATCGTTCCAAGCAGAGACCATCAGTTTGGATTTGCCTGTTGAAAGCAGTTTGCTGCTCCTTTGCGTAGTAATTTCTAAGGTGGTTTCCAGCATTTAAATACCTTGAGTCATTAAGTTTTGTCTTCTGTGAAAGACCAGCTGAGGAAGCAGGCTGGACAGAGAGAAAGGCTAGTAACATTGGAAGAACACAGTTCTTACTGCCTTTAGGTTTTCATAACTGGCTTTAACATTTCTAGATGTCTGTCTTTGGCCAAGTGACTGCACCTCTCGGCATCATTTCTTAACAGCTAGCCTGCAGGTTGTCTTTTTTTTTAAGTTGACAATATTAGCTAATATTTAATAGACATACACCATGTGACAAGAACCGGGGTGATTGTATTAGTGTCATAACGTAATCCTATGACAGTCCTATGAGGTATTTGTTATTTTAATATCTCTTACAAAAGAGGGGCACAGATTTAATATCCTGAGGTCTCACAGCTCGCAAATGTTTCAGCAAAGATTGAAACCCAAGTCTGTCAGATTAAAAACTTACCACTTAATAAAGTGCCAGACCCATGCTGCAGAGGCTCACCAACTATTAGTTCTTCTCTTTAGAAAAGGCAAATAAATTTGGTGCAGAAGAATGTGAACTTGAACAGCCCTAACCAGGCTTACCCTTAAATAGGGAAAGGCTGCAGTGAAACACTCAGCTGGTATTTTCCTTGTTCAGATGTCTGTGGCGCTTTCTTCTTTTCCAGTGGCTGGAATGTTCCCTTTAGCTTCATTTGCTTAGATTCTATTTTCAGGATTTGCTTTTTTTCCTGAAGTGGTACCATAGCATAATATTGTTAACTTTTAAGTACCTTGCTACTCCAGAGGCAGGTTTGTATTGCACTGATATTAAGGATTTCTTTTTGAAAGCACCTTTTCCCACAAATTAAATAAAATTTCAAAACTTTTTCATTCTTGAAAATGTTTTAATACATGTAAAGCAGAACCAGTGATAGGTTACAAATTTGTATTTTAGGTTGTGGCTTTGGCAGCTCTCTGAACTGTGCTGGTTATACACTGTATATTTAGCCAAAACTTGGAACTCAGTTTTCTTGTGTATAAAACTCCTATATTAGGAATATTTTGTGACTTGAAATAAATGAAATATGTTAAGTTAGCTTTACACATAGAGAGTAAGCCTTCAGTGTTGTCTTGATTCACCACTTGAATTCACGTAGTCTAGAGGTTAGCTGTTGTCTTTGGTAGCAGTGGATAATTTGCAGTTATTTTACTTTCTTAGAATAGATAACCTGATTCTAGGTTTTCTTCAAGTCACTAAATTTAGATTCTTTTGAGGTTTAATCCACAGGGTGTCTTGGTGCTGGCCTTTGGTCACCTTTTCCAAAGTCTTTGGACATGTGACTCTAAACAGTGTGGCCACACTACTACCCGATCCACACATCAGGGGAGCATGCTCTCCACATCTGTGAATCTTTCTTCTGTTTCTACTGATCTTGCCAAAGTTAATTACCATTTTGCTTATGTTATTACTTGAAATAAAAAGTTCTTGCTTTTGAAAAATTAATTGGATTTTAGTGACATGAGTCTTGTGTTTATTACTGAAGTTGGGTCAGTTTGCACATTAGTAAGGATATTAGTAAAATCAGAAGACTTGTATTAAAAAATAAAATAATCTTTGAAAGTATGAAAGATAACTTACGTAAGAATTGTTCTTTCCTTCTCTGGTGATTGAAACTGCTTTGAGCTTTTCAGACAGGCGAGGGTAGCATTTACCATCTTATAAAACTTTGAGATAGTCACATGTAGCACTGTGGTCATACACACATAAAGATTTAGAGATCTCTAGTGAAGCTGTTGGGGCTTCATTTAGGAAAGTGTTTTTTTTGTAGAATGTATTTAACAATATATGAATTACAGCCTTTTTTATTTTTTTAAATCATATTTCTGCACTGTTAGCCAAATAGTCTGTTTGACCATATGTTAAAACTCCTTTTCATTACAGGGAGAAGGGTTTGAGAGTGGAGAGAGAAAAATTTTAACCTCTGTGTCATGGACATTCTGTATCATTTATCTTCAGAAACATACCGTTCTGTAGGAGTCATTTCCGTTCTTTACAAATAAGCAAACTGAAGTCCACGGTCACACAGCTTTTGATTGGTACAGGTATTTGAACCCAGGTTTTTGCTGACCAGGCAAAGCTTTAAAAGATACTCTTGGATGTGTGCTAAGTCACTTTAGTCCTGTCTAACTCTTCACGATGCTATGGACTGTAGCCCCCCAGGCCCTTCTGTCCATGAGATTCTCCAGGCAAGAATGCTGGAGTAGGTTGCCATGTCTTCCTCCGGAGGACCTTCCCGACCCAGGAGTCAAACCAACATGTCTGCTGCATTGCAGATGGATTCTCTAGCACTAGTGCCACAGATTTTAATTTTAACACATGGTTTGTGTAATTCCATAGAGCTGCTGTAACAACGTACCAAAAAGTGAGTGACAGAACAACAGAAACGGAATCTCTTAGAGTTCTGGAGGCTAAAATCTGAAATCGAGCTCTTGGCAGGGCCATGCTCTCTCTGAACACTAGAGGAGAACCTCTTGTCTCTCCCCAACTTGTGCAAGTTCTCAGCAGTCCTTGTTACTCTCGGCCTCTAGACATATTGCTTCAGTCTCTGCCTCTGTCCTCAAGTTGCTGTCTTCGAACACATGTCTTCGTATTACCTTCCTTTTATGTCTGTCTGTTCTGTCTGTCTGTAAATTTTCTTCTTAAATTAGATACTAGTTATATTGGATTAGAGGCCCACCCTACTCCAGCATGACCTCTTTGACTAATGATATTTATAATGACTCTGTTTCCAAATGAGGTCACATTCTGAGGTACTGGAAATTGGAACTTACACATCTTTGGAGGACACGTTTTGTAACAGCCTGTGACTGAATTCTTTAACTATTTAAGATCTAAGTAAATAGACCTTGGTGGCTCAGATGGTAAAGCATCTGCCTATAATGCAAGAAACCCGGGTTCGACCCCTGGGTTGGGAAGATCCCCTGGAGAAGGCAATTGTACCCACTCCAGTTTTCTTGCCTGGAGACTCCCATGGACAGAGGAGCCTGGTGGGCTACAGTCCTTGATGTCCCAAAGAGTTGGAAACAACTGAGCGACTGACACTGCCACTTTCAAATAGACATTGAATAATTTAAAACATACTTAGGGAAAATAGTCATATTTTAGAGTGTTGAAACATCTTTATAGAATTTCATTGTTAAATGTGATAGACACTGCCTAGCTTTCTAGGTGAATTTGTAATACCCATAATTTTATGTTTTTTAGTCATACTTGAACTAACAAATCTGCAAAGAAAATCCAGTAATATTAACATTATATAGCAAAGCATCTCCTACAATTTTTTCTTGCACTTAAAATGATTCATGCTGACTTCTAAATATGAAGTTTATTTTTTAGACTTCATTAAATGTAGCTCACTGAAAATATGCAGTGTGTTTCATTTCCACTATTTCTTTTTTATAGTATATTAGCATTTTTTGTTTTGTCCAGATTTTCTGTTAAGCAAATGATAATGACTATCATTTTGCTATTTTGGTGGTGTGTTAGAAATAGCTTTCTCATTTACCAAATAAGTTAACAATTTCTTATTTACATTTAGTAGTATAATCTTAATATATTTCTCTTTTTTTCATACAATTATTCAGCAAAATCTTTGAAAAACAGCTTTGTAGCTGACTGAAACCAACTTGTCTGACTATATAAAGTGAAAGTGAAGTCGCTCAGTCGTGTCTGACTCATGCGACCCCATGGATATAGCCCACCAGGCTCCTCCGTCCATAGGATTTTCCAGGCAAGAGTACTGGAGTGGGTTGCCATTTCCTTCTCCAGGGATTGAACCCGGCTGTCCTTCTGGTTTATAGGCAGACGCTTTACCATCTGAGCTACTGGGAAAGTCTTGTCTGAATATACAGGTGTTTACTAAATAGGTCTTTTAACAGTGTTCCCTATGACTTGTAGAAATTTGAATGGGCAATTTTCTTGATTTTCATTTGAAGAGCACCAAAGAACTTAGAACACTGCCTGGCTTGTAGAGTACATTGGTATTTGCTGTTGTTATACTTGTCCAAAACGGCTGAGACTTTGTGCATGCTAAGTCACTTCAGTCATGTCCGACTCTACAACCCTATGGACTGTAGCCCGCCAGGCTCTTCTGTCCATGGGATTCTCCATTGCAGGAATACTGGAGTGGGTTACCATTTCTTCCTCCAGGTGATCCTCTCAACCCAGGGAATCGAATCCGTGTCTCTTAGCTCTCCTGGCATTGGAAGGCAGGATCTTTACCACTAGCGCCACCTGAGAAGCCCAGTAGAGACTTTGGGAGCATGCAAGTCAGTGTTGTATATTAACTGCCGATAATTAAGGGATAATTTATGCAGATTTTATGTTACAAGCCCAAGTTACATGTTCTTGGAGCTTTAAAGCTCCAAAGTTTTCCTGCCTCTAAAGCTTACTTAGTTGTTCGAGCTGTATTTGTGTTTCTGGTCCCATCTTGAAACACAGGAAGTCTGATTCGCTAGGCCAGTGGCAAGCCTGCTGGCACACCTGGCTTACCAATCAGGAAGGGATGGCAATGATCTAAGAACAGTTAGAAAACTTCCTTTCTTTGGTTGTTGTTCGGCTGCTAAGTTCATATCCGACTGCGACGCCACGGACTGCAGCACACTAGGCTTCTCTGCCCTTCCCTATCTCCCAGAGTTTGCTCAAATTCATGTCCACTGAGTAGGTGATGCTATCTAACCATCTCATCCTCTGCTGCCCTCTTCTTTTGCCTGAATCTTCCCCAGCATCCAAGTCTGTTCCAGTGAGTCAGCTCTTTGCCTCAGGTGGCCAAAGTACTGGAGCTTTATTTTCAGCATAGTTTCTTTTGTTGATTGTCTAAACATGGGAAGAAATACAGAGACTAGGGAGAAACATAGTCTAGAGTAGCCTTGGGGCAAGGTCCTGTTTGCCCATCAATACAGACAACAGTATCTCCGAGCTATTCAGGAGATACTGAAACCCCTTCCAGGTGGGAGAAGTTAACAACAGTATGCTACCCAGAAGCATGTAGAGCCCGGGCCAGTTGGACCTATGTCCAGAGAGTAACAATTCAGTGGCTAAAAATAGCGTCCTGATTTTCTTGCTCAATGAAGTAGGAACTCAAGTTTTAAGAATAGGTATTTTTTCATGAGACTTAAAAAAGGCTGATTAAGGTGAAAAAAAGATTTACACTTTTCCCATGAATGTATTCATACTTAAAAAAAAATGTTGAGAATTCCTTGGCAGTACAGGGGTTAGGACTGTGCTTTCACTGCTGACTGCAAGGGTTCGATCCCTGGTTGGATAACTAAGATCCCACAAGCCACATCATTCAACCATTCAACCAAAAAAAAAAAAAAGTTGTTAATTGCAGAAATAAACGAATTAACTTTTAAAAATTGTGTCTGACTCAATCCATTATACAGGGAGACCACATTTAGAATAATGATTTTAAAACATTTCTGTTAGACCTCTCTGTGTAATACTGAGAATTTGAAAAACATGTTTAGAGTTATTTTATTCCAAATGAAGTCTGTCAAATAAAATTTGAGATCTCAAAAGAGATTATCTATTTAAGTGAAAGAAGTGAAGTTATTTATTTTGGTCATTCATAGCAACCAGTTTAGGAAGACATAGTAGGGATCTTGGTTTCATTGAAAATCATGAAATGCCACCATAACCATAGTTACCTCTACTTCCAAATGTAAAGCAGTAATTTAATTTCTCATCAGAGCATTAAAAAATAATAGCTAGACTCTTAAGAGGATAATGTAAAAATTTAATTGTTACCTTGATATAGAAAGCTCAACTTGGAGTGCAGCAACCTCTTCATCTGCATCACAGCTGTACTTTTTCTTTGCCACACGCTACACACATACAGAGCTAGGACTCAATGAAGAGGTCTAAGGACAAAGTGTACTTGTCACCAGGGTCACAGTTCAAAGCCTTTGTTGTAATTTGAGCTATGTGCTAAATGCTCTCTTCATAACATGGTTTTCATACTCTGAGCAAATAGAATCAGTAGTGTACGTTTTATTTAATGGTAGATGAAGAGTGACTTCTAAACTAGTATCTGTTCAAAGGGCCAGAGAAGGGCTTCCCTCACACCAGTATTTTTCATTTAACTGATAGTAAAAGTAGGGTGTGTGAGAATGTTTATGGATGAAGCAAGAATTCTGATTGATGGGGGATTCAGCTGAGAAACTATGAATAAAGGCGCTGACTAGCCTTTGGATCTCATGAACCTTCAGATACGATTATTCTAATTCTCCAACGGTTGTAGACTAGGGTATGGCCTTGATTGTTTCTAAAGCACTAAACATCAGATGGAAGTGATTTTTGAGAGTATATGGTGGTGGTGTATTCACTAAGTCATGTCTGACTCTTGCGCTCCTGCGGACTGTAGCCTGTCAGGCTCCTCTGTCCGTGGAATTCTCCAGGCAAGAATATTGAAATGGGTTGCCATTTCCTTCTCCAATTACGAGTGTATAGAAATAGTATAACCAGGTCTTGGAAACAGTCATGCCATCTAAGTCGAGAGAGTTGAATAAGGCTGACATTTTTTGATGAGTTGTTAAGCCCTTTCAAGGTATGAGTTTCCCAATTTCTCCAAAGGAATACTTTGCTACTTTTCCCGTTGTTCCTAAAAGTTTAGATAGCTCTGTATTCCTTTTTCTAGCTCTAGGGGTTGGTGGTCTGGTGGAAAAAAGAAAGGGAGTTATTGACTACTTCTTCTTGTTGGGATTGTTGTCAAATACCTACATTGACAGGTTAAACAAAGCACCTCTTCTAGCTGGCTGTGGGGGAGCCAAGTTGATTTTTAATAGTAATTTTTTTTTCCATTGCTCAATGAGTAGTCTTACTTTGCTTTTGTTTCTGTCTTGACTGTTTACATTTTTAACATTTGGAAATGGTTTCTAATAATCTAATACAACTTACAATATAATACAGCATATACATATAAATATATGCCAGACACCTTCTCAAAGAACCTTTAGCAAGCCTTGTAGATTTTCTTTTGATCCTTTATAATGGTACATGAATATTCTTTCAGGAGTCAGACAACTTAAAACCAGTCTCTCTTCTTTTACTGCTTTGAGTCTCACATCTGCTTATCAAACTCATTTCTTCGGAATTAGATCTTTAAAGCTGGATACATCCTCATCAGGTTCAACTCAGGCTTCATTAGAAAAAAATGACTCCTTTAAATGCCGCAATAAGTGGAAATTAATACTAAAATAACGTGTGTGTGTGTGCTTAGTCACTCAGTCGTGTCCAACTCTCTGGGACCCCATGGACTGTAGCCCCCCAGGCTCCTCTGTCCATAGGATTTTACTCAATACTAGATATATTCTCAGAGAACAAGAGCCAACACAGAGCTGCCTTTAATTTTTAAAGCAGTAATATTTCTGATAGCTAGCTAAAAAAGAAAAAGCAGCAGCTTTCAATGATTTCTGAGTTACGATTCATCTCCTGGTTTATTCTAACCTAACTACTCTCTCACATGATCAGGAGTACCCACTGCTCTCCATACCATCAGTACTGTGGTCCACTTGGTGGATTTTCTCCAGCTACTGCTTTGGACTAGCTGGTTCCAAACAATGTCAGAAGGTAACTGAGGCTGAACAACCTCAGAGAGAATACAGAGGAGTGAGGAATTCAGCGGTGGGCACACATACGCCCCTTCTTGGCCTTCTGACTTGTTTGATATTCACCGTTCTGCCGAAAGGAAACCTTTTATTTTTCTTTTTTGTGAATTTTTTGAAGGCTGTTTTGTGACTGTTCTTTTCGGATGTTGTAACTTGTGAACCACCATTCTGAACTCCTTTTTATCAAACTGATAAATTCAAAGTAAAATACCTGATTTCATTGAGCCATTGGTGCATACGATGGATTGATAGAAATAAAGATCGTATGTTTGACTCGTCATGTGTTTAGAGTTCATATCTGAAACCCAAGCAGTGGACCTCTTGGGGGTGATGATAAACATGCAAAAACCCCAGACATTTATATGGTTTTAGAGTTTAGCCCAGGAAAGAAAACGTCACGGGTGCTGCTGCGCACAGTCTGATGTACACCCTTTGCGTGCTAGGTCGCTTTAGTCGTGTCCGCCTCTGTGAACCTGTGGACTGTAGCCCCCCAGGCCCCTCTGTCTGTGGGGTTTTCCAGCTAAGAACCCTGGAGTGTGTTGCCATGCCCTCCTCCAGGGGATCGTCCTGATCCAGGGATTGAATGTCTCCTTCATTGGCAGGCAGGCTCTTTACCACCAGCGCCAACACACCCTTGGGCTCTCTTTAACATTACAACTTTTCCTAGTAAAGGAGAATTGGTGGTGTTTTCAGTGGTTCTTCCCACACCCCTCTGCTCTAAGCATTTTACAGTCTGAATTCACTTCTGTTAACGGGATTGCTGAGGCCTTAGCAGCCTTCTTGCTTCTGTCTGTCTTGTATTCTTCTGATCTTAAAGCTTTCATTGTTAATTAAAAATCTGAAGCCCCAGGAGCAGGACTTAGTGTATTTTAGGGTGCCTTTTTCCTATACCTTGCACGATAGAAAGAACCCTCAGTCTGGGGAAGTTAGCGCTATAATCCTCATCAGTGACAGAATTTGTTCCCTTGTATTAGCGCTCTAATTTTTATTTAGAGCAAGGTTAAAAAGTAGGCAAGGTGTACCAGCATTTTCCTTCTTTCCTCAAAAGACGCATATATTTTACAGGTACAACTATGACAGATACCATTGATCTATCCAGGGAGTCTTTTCCTGCTAAGCCATGAGTTTTTCACTTCTCTAGTGGATGTTGTAACTTGTGAACCACCATTCTGAACTCCTTTTTATCAAACTGATAAATTCAAAGTAAAATACATGATTTCGTTGAGCCATTGGTGCATACGATGGATTGATAGAAATAAAGATAGTATGTTTGACTCATCATGTGTTTAGAGTTCATATCTGAAACCCAAGCAGTGGACCTACTACTAGTCACAGTTATTAGCGTTGGAACTGAAACCACTTCACTGTGGCACTGAAATATTTTACCATTGATAACTATGTGCCTTACTTGAATAGTTACTCCAGTGTCCTCTCAGTTTGCAGCGTGCAGTTTTTAGTTCTTTGGTAACATTACATGATGTTACTTTCCATTGGTTGACCCTGTTCAGATATTACTCTGTTTGGTGCCTCATTTGAGATACAGTCACATCTTGTATCATTTAGTCAATTAGCTGTTCTGTTCCTGAATTTTAGGTAGCTTACAACAGAAATAGTACTATAGATAAGATTATTGACTCTCTTGAATCGATTAAAGTGTATAGTGAAGTTTTATCTGCTTAATGTTCTTCCTGAAATAATTTGATGCAGTAGCTTGCAGCAATAAATAGATGACAAAGGTGGTTGTTTCATCAATAGCTGAGTTGTGAGCCAGGTATTGAAGCCCTTAGATTTGTTAAATATAATTGAATTATTTAATATCTAGGCTGTTTTTTAACTGTACTTACATTGCCTTTCTCAATTCTTAACACCTAAATATAATTGAATTATTTAATATCTAGGCTGTTTTTTAACTGTACTTACATTGCCTTTCTCAATTCTTAACACCTCTCAGCATGTTTCCAAATCATGTGCACTTTTTGTTTGTCTTTGGAGGAATAAAATCATAACCTGGCAGCTTTAGAGAGAACCCTGATTGCTGTATGAACATGTTTGCTTCCAGTAAATGTTTTTGCTCACTTGGCTGTCGGCTTATGTACCATTTGTAGTCAGGTTTTGGGTGAAATGCATGGGCTTTTCCTGATGTTAACGCCCGTTATCAGAGCCCATCATATAGAGACCTCACATGTGCAGAAAGTGAAAGTGTTGGTTGCTCAGTCGTGTCCAGCTCTCTGCAGTCCCATGGACGGCAGCCCGCCGAGCTCCTCTGTCATGGGATTCTCCAGGCAGGAACACTGGAGTAGGTTGCCATGCTGGGCTCCCTGATCTGTTTGCCTTTCCCTGGCCCCCTATCTGATGTCTGCCATAAACACCATGTGTTTTGGCAATTTGATGTAATCTGCAGTTCCTTGAGAGTGCTTTACAGCCTGTCTTGCTGTTCCTTCTGCCCGAGTAGGAATGCTCGTCTTCTCCAGTCTGCAGACTCCTTTTTATCTCCAAGTCTCTGTACAAAGGCCGCAGGTTCAACCTTTTCTGCTCCCCCTGGGAAAGTAGCCCTTCTCTTCCGTAAGAGCTGAGGTCAGATCTTATTTATCCTCCTAGTGAATTGCCTGCCTCATAATACACATTCAGTAAAAACTTTGTTGAAAGAATAAGTGAATGTTGAAAAGAAGTTGGAGTCAAAAAAGATCACTGAAATCTATAGTGAAATCAGTTCTCAGCTATACAAAGCCTTACACCTTCAACTGCAGCAACACTCTTGGAAGCTTGATAGAAACTCAGAATCCCTACTGACCAGCAGGTTTGCTCCCAGACCTGCTTACTCATCAGTCTGTGCATTTTAAGAAGTTCCTCAGGTGATTTGTAGAAATTATAAAATTTGAGAAGTAGGATTCTAGGTCATTTTTTCCCCAGCAAATGTAGGTTTTCCGTGTGTTTGTTAGCTCAGTTGTGTCCGACTCTTTGTGACCCCATGGACTATAGCCCATGAGGCTCCTGTGTCCATGGAATTCTCCAGGCAAGAATACTGGAGTGGATTGCCATTCCCTTCTCCAGAGGATCTTCTTGACCCAGGGTTCCCGGGTCTCCTGTATTGGAGGCAGATTCTTTGCCATCTGAGCCACCAGGGAAGACTATATATATATATATTTATTATATATATTTATATATATATAAATCTTGGGGTGGGGTGGGCCTATGATCTGTGGATTTGGATCAATTCCTGGATTCCTTTCGGCCCTTTCTGATTTGGGAGGGGGAAGTCCCTAAGTTTGTCTTGGCCTCACTTTACCCTGTAGGTACTGGCAATGTGCCCTGTAAGGAATGGATATAATGAAGTATGAAAGGCTGAAAAAAAAAACAGTCATTGGTAAATGAGATGAAAAGATCAAAAACTGTCAAGGCTTTATTATTTAAACGTTACTGTAAGCAGTGTGACTCAAGTCTGCTCTAAGATGAACATACAAAGGGGAAACATGTTATATGACACAATTTTTGTGTAATAGGATTTCAGTTGTATTAAATTTTTTATAGCATCATTTCCAAAAGTTTTGGGAAATCTGACAATTTTGAATAATGGTTCTAAAAAGAAAAACCATGAAGGCTCAAAGTTAGATGTTTTGACCAGACATCTAAATTTCCGAGTTTTCTTGCCAGATTCTTTGAAACTGTTTTCAAAACTTTAAGTGCCAAGACTTAAATTTGATTCTATTCAGAGCCCTCATCCGTGGATTTGAAGGAGGCTCTCTAAAATTTTTAGAAGTCAAGTGTAGATTTCTTTGGAAGTTCAGTTTTTCTCATTGTCCTCCTCCTCCTTCATTATGAATAACCCCAGTCTGTCTCACTTTTTTAAAGTTTCCAGAATATTAGTGGTGTGGCCCTTTCATGACAGCTTGCCTCTCCTTCAACATCTACACTGTCCAGCAAGGAAGTGCTTAGTCATATGTGGCTATTTAAATTATTAAAAATTCAGAATTCTCTTGGCCAGTCACACCACCCACACTTAAAAATGCCCAGTAACCACATGTGGTTGCGACTCCCAAACTGGACAGCCAGAAGGTTCTATTTTGTAGCGCTATTCTAAAGAATGGTGATTGCTGATTGTAGTGGACCCCAAAAGTGGGCTCTTTACCTGAGCAATTTTTTAATTCAAAATACTCTTCCCTCTACTGTATTATTTTTTTTTTAAAGAACACCTATTACCTTTGGTTATTTTCCATTAAGTAGTTATATGCTTGAATAATTTAAAAATTTTTTTTCCTTAAAGTTTTAAAAGAAAATTTTTAGACATCTTTCAAATGCCATTTCTGATAACAGACAATGATGTTGCATTACATTAAATATATTCAGTATTCACTTAGAGTTTTCATGCTGCAACTAGGGCTTCTCAGGTGGTGCTAGTGGTAAAGAATCCGCTTGCGAGTATAGGAGGTGCTGGAGATGTGGGTTCAATTACTGGGTCTGGAGTGTCCTCTGGAGAAGGAAATGGCAACCCGCTCTAATATTCTTGTCTCTAAAATCCCGTGGACAGAGGAGCCTGGCAGGCTGCAGGCCATGGCGTCACAAAGATTTGGACACAACTGAGCATACACACATATATTCTTTACATTATTATTAAGGCAGACACACCAACGGATATGCTGTAATTTTGAATAAACCAGCCAAAATAACAAAAAGGCTAAAAAGTTTCTCTACTTAGGGTGCTTCTGGCAAATTTACAGTGAATAGAAGTCATCAGTTATACAAACATTCCAGATTGATTTGCCAAGAACCAACCTACAAATCATCCCAGAAATTTCCACATGTGTGCTTATCAGGATCTTCCTTTTTAAAAAAATTCTGGAGCCCCCAAAATGATATTTCTCTTTGCTGATTTGCAACAAAAACAAATTGGATTTATAGATATGTAAGTAAATGCTGAGTTCATTTTCATAGTATGAAATCTATAATTAGTGTTGCCCCATTTAGTTTACTGTATAATTCATGATATGAAACCATATTCTCTAGAATATGGAGACATAGCTACTATAAGTAGTAAATGTAGCTGTAGGACTTAACTCTGAGAGATTGAGAATCAGGCAAGAATTGAAGAGAAAGTAAATAATCCCCTGTTGTTGTTTAGTTGATAAGTCATGTCCAACTTCTCTGTGACCCCATGGACTGTAGTCTGCCAAGCTCCTCTGTCCATGGGATTTTCCAGGCAAGAATATTGAAGTGGGTTGCCATTTCCGTCTCCAAGCCCCGACCCAGGGATGGAACCCTTGTCTCCTGGTTGGCAGGCAGATTCTTTACTGTCTGAGCCACCAAGGAAGCCCCTTAATGCTTTTGAAAACAGCTTGAATGGAGATCATTTGCTGTATTTTTAAAACATGGCAAAATTTAGAGAGATTATGACTTTTACCCATAATAACAGATGGAGGTGGCAGTTTTTAAAAAAAATATGGGTGTAGTTGACCCTTGAACAAAAAGGGGGTTCCATACAGTCAAAGATTTGTGTGTAACCTATAATAGGTCCCCTATATTTGCAATTCCACGTCCGTGGATTCAACCAACCTCAGATCACATAGTACTGTAGTTATCTATTATTTCAAGAAATCCATGTATAAATAGACCCGTGCAGTTCAAGGGTCAACTCTAGTTGCTTCCATATAAAAAGTTTGTATATGATTCTCATAGTGTTTATACTTTCTATATCTCCACAAAAGTGCAATAAACTAATTTGAGTTCAAAGGCAATCAAGAAGGGCATCATCTCTTAATCTGAGTTCTTTTATGTAAAGCAGAGCCAGTGTGTCTTCCTTGTGTGTTTACTTTGAGGTCTTAAAACAATGCTTGGTACTGATACAGCCTACGATATGGTTGAATCTGGAAAATACCCCGTGAGTTGCTCAACGCTCAGTTGTGTCTGACTCTGCATCCCCACGGACTGTAGCCCACTGGGCTCCTCTCCATGGGATTTTCCCAGGCAAGAATACTGGAGTGGGTTGCCATTTCCTCCTCCAGGGGGAAAATGGCACAGGGATAAAATAAAAACCTGTGTCTCTTGCATTTCCTGCATTGGCAGGCCAATTCTTTACCACTGAGCCAGCTGGGAAGCCCCTTGGAAAATATTATGCTTAAGTAAAAGAAGTCAGATGCAAAAGACGACATAATATATTATTTATTCGTGTGAAGTGGCCAGAGGAGGCAAATCAGTGGAAACAAAGTGGATTAGTAGTTGCTAGTGGCTGAGGGGGAATGGAGGGTGACTCCTGGTGGGTACTAGTTTATTTTGGGGATGATGAAAATGTCCTAAAATTAGATAGTGGTGATGGTTGCACGACTTTGTAAATATGCTTCAGGCTACTGAATTGCCCGCTTAAAAGGGTAAGTTTTATTGTCTGTAAGAAAACAAAAATCTGTAATGCATGTAAAGCATGAAACATAGTAAACTCTCTCCAAAGACTATCTGCTGCTGTTGCTAGGAACCATTTGTGAATTTGAAGACAATGCAGGAAATCTAGGAAGTATAGCACTTAGCATTTTATTTTACTACTGAAACATTTATAGGTGACTTAACCATCAAGAGTGTATTTTGATTTTTTTTTGTCAGCAGTAATAGTATGTATAACGTGAAAGAGGTTTTTGCTAACACTAGGTTCCAAATTCAGATGTAACTACAGAAAAAAATTCTACATTTTAGTCAGTATTGCAGTATTTCAACAGTTTTCTTAATATAAAAATAAATGTCATTAAAATGGTAAAATTTAATATTCTGTGTATTTTACCACAATTTAAAAGATGACAAATAATACCAAGCTTAATAATGATTTTTTATCCTTAGTCTCCCCTTGCCATGTTTATAGACCTATTCTTTTTATTAATTCAAAAAAAGATAATCATGGTGATAGAAATCTTTAATGATGACAGATGGTATGTATCCTCAGTTTTGGAATTGTAAAACCAAAATCATTAACAGCTAACATCTCATGATCATATATGCCAGGTACTGAATAGGGTACGCAAGAAATAAACTCCTTACCTTAAATTCATCTCAAAGTGTTAGTATGATTAAAAAAAAAATAGATTCAATGCTTTTGGTCTTGGGGGGACACGCATAATGCCATAACTTCTCATCTTAGTTGTAGTATCAGTGTCAGTAACTTTACAAGTAGAAAATTTTAACTTTCAGAGTCTATGATAAAGAAGTAGTATAAAACTACTATGTTTGTAATACCAGAAACAGGGGGAAAAACTCATTTTTGTTTTTAAAGACTCACCTGAGAGGGAATTGAGGACAAAGACAGTTTACTAAATGAAGCTGTAGTGCCTACAAATAGTGCTTGAAATAGGTAGTCAGATATCTGTGTGATGATTTGCAGGTGATTGGGATATAATTTTGTAATAAATAAAAACATGAAGTTGTGGTAACTACTATCCGGTCAATTATATGACTAGTATTTTGTTTGAGTGGGAGTTGAACGGGTTGGGTGGAGATAGTGAGAAATTCTTTCAGTGTTACTGCGTCCAAGGAACTTGGAAAGTTATTAGGGGACTGAAGGGTGTGGAACTCGACAGAGCAGTTGTAGTAAAAGGTGAGGCTGAATATACTCAGATGCTTCACTGTTTGGGGAAGGTGTTTGAAATGCTGCAGCTAATCAGAAAAGGGATGCAGTAGAGACTGAAGTCACGGTAGTCCAACTGTTCAGAGGTTGATAAGATGTAGGATCACTTTGAGTCAGGTAACTTATGGTTTGGTTGCTTAAGTGAGACTGGGTTACACGGAATCTTTAGCTTCAAGGAGCTGAGAGGTTCATATTTTATCATTTAGCTTGTGGGGAACCACTTAGTATAGGTTCTCAAACTGAAAAATGGGAAGTGGTGTTTCAGGAGAGGTTGATTTCGGTAGTTTTGCATGTAGCGAAGGTGAATGGTAGCGGACAGACCTGGTCACTCTGCATTGCCTAGTGTGGGTGGTAGTCACTTCTTTGTGACACAGAGATCTGGTCCCAGCAGAATTTTAAGTGGGTTGTCACGTTTCTTTTTTTTCACCTTTTCTTTTCATGACAATTTGCTGTCATTCATTAAGTTGGTAATTAAAAAATAAATTTAGTAAGTGAATTTTATAAACAGAGCTTTCTTTGTCAAATTTTCAATGGACAAGGCTAGTGATAAAGTGGTAGGGAATTCATACTTTTGGTCAGGGCACACTGCTCAGTTGGAGTCACAGAAAAGAAGGGACCACATGTCACTTTTTAAGGTCAGTGCTTCTCAAAATGTGGACCTACGGTAACCTGGATTAGAATACCCACAAGGCTTGTTCAAAATGCAAACTAGCTCTTCCCAAGCCCTAGTGGAGCTAAAAGCTTTGGGAACAGGTAAAGGAAACCTGCCTTTTTAACCAGCAATCCAGGTATACTAAAGGCATAACCAAATTTTGAGAACCACGGATTAAAGAATTGTAACTTTTTATGGAATTATTCTAGCAGGTAGTCTTCTTAGATTTCATTTCCTTCAGATCAGTTTCTGTCTTAATGGAACATTTCTTAGTAGACCAAGTTATGTGTGGCATCTTACTCTCAGCTGGTAGCTAAAGGAACATTAAATAATCTAATTTGGGGGACACAGTTTTGCAGTTTTTCCTAGAGTGTAAGCAAGTTTTTTGTTGCATAGTAAAGCAAACAGTTCCCCCTTGGAAGGATTGACGCAACATAAGCAGCCTGTCTGGTGTTACTTGTGTCTGGTTTGTCAAAGTTCGTTAAATCAAATTCCTTTTCTATAATAATGTCAGTGTTACCATTGTCTGGAGTTGAATGATTCCTATTCTACCTGTTAGACTGTTTACTTCAAAAGTGAAAAAGTGAAAGTGTCAGTCTCTCAGTTGGGTCCGACTCTTTGCAATCCCATGGACTGTAGCCTATCAGGTTCCTCTGTCCTTGAGATGCTCCAGGCAAGAATACTAGAGTGGGTGGCCGTTCCCTTCTCCAGGGTATCTTCCCAACCCAGAGATCAAACCCATCCTCTGTAATTATTAGGGTCCAACTTAGAGTGTGTTATATTAACCACTGAATATGTATTCTTAAATTCTAGTAACTTAAATTGCCAGAGTTGGGAAAAAAAAAAAGTTAAAGCAGGAATTCCAAAAACATTGCCTCAGAAGTTACAGGAATAACTGAAATTAGCCTGCTGTTTGCTGGTAAAAATTTGAACAGTTGACGTTTTTATTGCACCTGGCTCCTCTTAACCCTTATTGACCTCTGTTTACTATAAGTATGAATAAATCTAAACTATTACCATTTTATTACTTACTTGATTGAAAAGCAAATTAAACATTGCTTGAGAAATACTACTAAGATAAATGGATTTCTTTATGTTCATTTTTAGGTGGGTTTAGGTTTGGAACCAGAAATGTTTGTTTGTTCCCCATGAATGTAACGCATAGCATGTTATTTTCCATTTTGGTTTCTGGTAATGAGAGAGTCATCTCCTAGGCAGGTTGATAAGAAGTCTAGGGGTCCCCAAGGAGAAAGGAGTCTGGAATTCTCAAGGAGGAAGAAAGGAGAAACTTATTTTTTCTCTCTACATTCTTTAGGATTATGTAACAATAATGTATCCTGCTTGAGGACAGTCTGGAAAAAAACCTGGCTAATCCTGTTATCTTAAAATGTAAATTATGGGAGTGGGTCTGGTGAGGTCTTTACAACCTCCAGACATTCTTTTGATTCACTGTAATAACTAATTTGAGAGTATATAACTCCAGTGCTGATGCTAGCAAGGGAGTATTCTTTCTACCCCCTTCTGATGCCTATGTCAGAAGCTTTCTCTATCTCCTTTATACTTTAATAAAACTTTATTATACAAAAGCTCTGAGCGATCAAGCCTCGTCCCTGGCCCCAGATTGAATTCTTCTCTTCCGGAGGCCAAGATTCCCGGCGTCTTTGTTGTGATTTCATCCACAACCTTTCAGTAACATTGAAACTAAAATATTTCTTTCTAATGTGTCCAGGCTGATAGTCATCCTTGATAGTCATACTGGAACCTCTTGTTTGTAGTGTGAGAAGGAAGTAAGCAATTTATTTACTTATATTATAATTAACCTGCAAAGTCTGAGAGCAGTATTTTAAGAAGATACATATATCTTAAATACAGCAATCACACACTTTGCATTTTGGGTGGATCAGTTATCTAAGATGCAAGTGTACATCCTGTCTTTTCCTGAGGAAAACATTTTTACAAGGCAGATTTGTCCCTGACTGACCCCCCCGCCCCCCCCACCTTTTCTTCTCTATGTCTCCTATAATAATTTTTAATTTGGATTATTCTCTGCTAGCCTAAAAATATCTGTTTTTAAAAGTAGGAAAAAGGGTTTTGTAGTTAAGTGTTTTGCAAGTCCGTCATAATGCAGATTCATAAGGCAGATGTATTCATTGTACATCAAACTTTATAATAGAGACTGTAGAGTGTTGTGGTTTGCAGCTTAGTTGTGTATGTAAATGAAGAGTAAGTAGCTAACCAGGTCCGTGAAGGTGAGTGTTAGAGCCTCTCCGTTAAAGGGCTCATCAGTCCATTTCCCAGGAGAAGGGAATGGCAACCCACTCCAATATTCTTGCCTGGAGAATCCCATGGACAGAGGAGCCTGGCGGGCTACACCCTATGGGATCGCAAAGAGTTGAATACAACTGAGCGACTAACATACACAGTCAGTTTCAACCAGAAGGGAGGATTTTAAAATTGCAATCAGTTGTGAAAAAAAAAAATGCTCATGACACAGCATTACTATACAGTTTAAAAAAAAAAATGTCATTTGCCATAGCAAAAATTAATTTTCAGTTTTTCCAAAGATCTTTTGACTTTTAAATCTGCTGTGAGGTTACGTTGTGCTATTAGTTATTAAGATAGAGGAACTATTCCCTGCTCAGAAATGAAGATGTCTCCATTTCCCTTTGGTCCTGGGGCTTGAGAGCTCCTAGCTGAGTATAAAATATCTTTTAACTGTTTAAACTCTTTAGAGTTTAAATATCTTTAAACTCTTTAAAAGATAAATCTTCATTTCTTCAGGATTGTCAGGTCATTTTACTGTTTATATGGTGCTGGTATACCCCTTTGGGTCATACCATCATTTCTAATTTAAAGTTGGGTTTTTTTCCTTAATTTGAGAGGACTTAGTTTGGAGAGCTATTAACATGCCTCTCATTTTGTAAGCTTCAGCAGAATTTTGCCATTGCCAGATGAACTGATGTCGAATTTTGACTCTAATAAATACTCGTGAGGGGCAGATTTTTTAATTTTTTAGCAATAAGCTTTTCCAGAAGATGAAGAATGTTACTGTTTTAGTCTCCTGAGATAATAAATCTAAAAGTGGGAAGTGAATTGACTCTCAAAATCAGAGCCACAAAAACACCTGCATTGTAAGCTTACTCTCGTGCTGACAAAATTGACAGTTTTTTTAAGGTCAGTCGGGACTCAGTGACAGGTTTGCTTTTGCTTTCATTGCGCACGTGATTTTCATACAGCTTCTAAGGGGCATGCACACACACACAAGGACACTTTGGGAATTTAATCCGTTAAATACGTAGTTAGCCTCAGGTGGTTGTAAAATAAGTGAAGTTTGCCTTTTCCTAGCTTTCTTTTTTTGCTTTCCTCTATCGATTTTTAAATTAACCTAACCCAGAACCTTTCAGGAATTAAAAAAAAAAAAAGTTACTCTTCACACCCCTCAGTGAATCTTCAGTGTCACAAGCACATTTTTATGCAGAGCGAATCTCCCTTGACTGAAATGAATGACTAACGAGTGATCAGCAGCTCACAAGTTCAAACTGCAATTGCTGGTGATCAACAGACCTGCTTCACTCTCTCTTCGCACACAGACAAGGGAGCATAAAGTATCTTTTACCCACAACTCTACCCAAGTTTTATATTCTTCCTCCTGGTTGCCTTCTCCAGTGAATCTCCCTATCATGTTTGTGCACACTCAGTCATGTCTGACTCTGTGACCCCACGGACTGTAGCCCACCAGGCTCCTCTGTCCATGGGATTTTCCAGGCAAGAATACTGGAGTGGGTTGCATTTCCTCCTCACAGGGATCTTCCTGACCCAGGGATCAAACCTGCATTTCCTGTATTTACTGCATTGAAGGCAGATTCTCTACCCGTTGAGCCATCAGGGAAGCCCAAACCTCTACCTATACTAGTTAGTAAATTAAAAATTTATTTTGTGAAATTTCATACTAGGTAACATAGTTGCTTTTGTTGTTGTTTTTTTTTTCTTCCTACAATATTTTCAAAAAGCGAAGGAGGAAATGATCCCTCAGTTATGACATCTTGGAGCCTTCAGATTTGATCTACATTTAAAAGCAGTGTTCGGTGTTTCTACATTGTGGTCCTTTTCAAAACCATTTTTACTGCCTTCTTAGTCCCCGTAGAGAATTCTGTCCCAGGGGTAGAATTTGTCGCAGAATTTATCGAAAGGACTTATACAAATTCTTCATGCTGTGTTATTGTGTTATTTACGGTTCTGAAGTGTTTGCAGCAAAAACTTCCTTAGGGTGAGGAGTCTGGAGCACTGCTCACAGCTAATTCTTGGAGTGTTAATATTGGAGCAAAGTGTTGAATAAAGCAAACAAACAAGAAAAACTTATGAGGATAACTGTGGAAATAGGATATATTTTATAAAACATTATAACACTCCTACACTCAAGAACTCTCATGTAAAAGGTCAAGGTTATGACCAACCTAGACAGCATACCGAAATGCAGAGACATTACTTTGTCAACAAAGGTCTGTCTAGTCAAGGTTATGGTTTTCCCAGTAGTCGTGTATGGATGTGAGAGTTGGACTATAAAGAAAGCTGAGCGCAGAAGAATTGATGCTTTTGAACTGTGGTGTTGGAGAAGACTCTTGAGAGACCCTTGGACTGCAGGGAGATCCAACCAGTCCATCCTAAAGGAGATCATTCCTGGGTGTTCATTGCAGGACTGATGTTGAAGCTGAAACTCCAATACTTTGGCCACCTGATGCGAAAAGCTGACTCATTTGAAAAGACTCTGATGCTGGGAAAGATTGAGGGCAGGAGGAAAAGGGGACGACAGAGGATAAGATGGTTGGATGACATTACCAACTCAATGGACATGGGTTTGGGTAGACTCAGGAGTTGGTGATGGACAGGGAGGCCTGGCGTTCTGTGGGTTATGGGGTTGCAAAGAGTTGGACACGACTGACTGAACTGAACTGCAAGGTTTATTTCCTTTTAGGAATACTAGTATGTTACCCAATTGGGTTATTGTTTTTTTTTTTAATTTTCTGTTTGACATTAGATTATATTGACAAATGGATTTATCAGAGTATTCATTTGACAAAAAAGTTATGTACTATATGTCCTTTATTTTTGTTGTTGTTGTGAAGATCTCTCACACTCCTGTTTTCACCCCACTTCTCACAGAACTGTGGTTGGGCTTTTGTCATTCAAAATAGTATTTAGTTTATTATTATTTTTCTATTTTTTAAATTCTGCATCTTTATCATGAAAATGCAAAATTAGTCAGCCAGCCAGTTGTATGTATCTTTCCAGACACTTCAGTGCAGGAAAGCATACTGTTCTCTTTAATGCATCTGTAATACTCCCGTTTAGTTACCTGTAATTTAATTAACCAGGCTTCTGAGGAACGTTGCCGCCATCTCCTGTTAGTCTCAGCAGAGTTTTAAATGACCTTTCAATCCTCTACTGAGGAATATTTCAGCTGGTTCTTGTTTCTCTTAGACACGATTTTGGTGGAGTTTTAAATGACTGTATTGCTTTTGGGGACATGCTATTATAGAGTACTGTCAAGACTTGAGTATTTACATAGGGTTTTGTGGTGTAATGTTTATGATTTTGAAAACCATGAAGTCTTTCCGTGAATTAGAGCTACCTTATAGGTAGCTATAGTTTGCTTAGCTGTAGTGTCGTTTGCTATCCTGATGTGAGTTAGCATTGTCCTATAGGCTGAGAGCAGAGACTCTGATGGACTCAGCAAAGGGTTTTCACTTCCTGCTTAGTCTTTCTCTACTAAAAATGATGCATCTGTTCAGTCTGTGATTCCAAGCATCCATTCAGTATTTGATTCCAGGGCATATTTTATGAGTATGATTGGTTGAATAGGAGAAGAATTACATGGTAGGAATTGCTTGAACAACTGTGTATATGGACAGATGTTGGTCCAGAAGCATAATTTTCCCCATCTAATCCCCCCAAAAAGAGGCTGCAAAAGCATTCCTTTCAAGTGGCTGCAGGTACTGCATACGTGGTGGGAGTGTGGAGTTCTACAAAAATCTTAGCTTTTGAGGGATACCTTCATATTTAAAGACCAAATTATTTAAAATATGTCTTTATAATTGTATACAGCAATCCTATTTTCCTACTAACTGCTAGTTCCTTAAAGCAAGTGCCATGAGTGTGTTAGTCCCTCAGTTGTGTCAGACTGTTTGTATCCCCGTGGACTGTAGCCGACCAGGCTCCATGGAATTCTCCAGGAAAAAATACTGGAGTGGGTTGTCATTCCTTTCTCCAGTGGATCTTCCCGACCCAGGGATCAAACCCGGGTCTTCTGCATTGCAGGCAGATTCTTGACCATCTGAGCCACCAGGGAAGCCCAAATATTTATTACCCTTTTATTCTTGATTGTGCCGTACGTGGAGTTCAAGAAATACTGACCGATCAGTTAATAAGTAGGAATAATGAAAAGGAAGTATAGTATAGAAATATGTAAATCCTAGTTATCCAAGTTAAATAGAAATGTCTTCATTTTTCCAAACCCATTCATTACTCTTATTTAAGCAATAACATTTCTTGAAAGACAACTCTCCATTTAATCTGTGTATATGTTTTGTGTAAAACCCAACTTACTCACCAGCCCTCAACTGTTTTTATTATGCTTGGTTAAAAAGAAAGAATATGAGCAAGATTAGAGAAGCTGTATTTCCCTGTCATCGGAATAAAATTTGGTTTGCGAATGCATCACTGAAAAGTAGCATTTTGAATTTTTCCCTGCTTCATTTTCTGCATTGGAAATTTATGGAAATGAAGTTTCAAGGAAATTGTTTCAGCCTACAAGAATTA
This sequence comes from Antilocapra americana, assembly GCA_007570785.1. Taxonomy (NCBI): domain Eukaryota; kingdom Metazoa; phylum Chordata; class Mammalia; order Artiodactyla; family Antilocapridae; genus Antilocapra; species Antilocapra americana. Next base: position 3,831,548 of record ML663573.1, read on the forward strand.
AAAGTATTCATATTGGTTTTTAAATTTTCATACTTTTCTATGAAGCTGTGTACAGTATTTTCATCATAATTGCATGTGTGTGCCTGTTACATAACAAAGCATATTAAGGCTGCCCTAAGGTCAAGTACAATTGACCCTTGAACAACATGGAGCTTAGGGGTACCTACCCTCCCCACGTGTAACTTTCAGTTGCTTCTAGTTGGCCGAGGCTCTATATCTAGGATTCAGTCAACCTTAGATTGTGTAGCTCTGTAGTATTTACTCTTGAAAAGAATGTGTGGAAATTCCGTGTATTAACTGAACCTGTCCAGTTCACACCCGAGTTGTTCAAGGGTCAACTGTATTATTTGACATTTTTTCACATGTAGTGAAATTTTCTCATGGGAAGTTTTTATAAACTTAATAAGCTTGATCTATAACTAATTTTATTTCTGATAATCCTTGAGACTTGAAAAAAAGCTTTAAGTTTCATTTCGGAAACAACAAAGCAAAATAGTCATGGGAGTGTGGGCCACATAATATTCGACAGCTGAAAGTTTTAATTTCTTATCCTGTAATTGGTGCCTTTGATAACTTTTGGGTTTATTAAAGGTATTTCCAAGAAGCTATTTTTTTTATAAGAGCTTTGATATCATAACACTTAATTGTATTGCTATCACCAGCAGGATTAATTTTTTAATGACAGTACTGTTTAGTTCTTTCCATTCTGTGATGTTGTGTATGTGGTCTGTTTTAATTGGAATGTTTAATACTAGTAGAGAAGGAAATTTCTTTTTTAATTAAAATTTTTAGAAGGTTCCCAAAGGATAAGTTTTCTTAATTGTGCCTCTGAAAATTTATGGGGAAAATTGCATTTCAAGATTCCACATTTGTACCAGTAGAGGTCACTGTGCACCCATGAAACGAAATGCAGCTCTTTGTTCTGGTGATGAGCTGGTCATCTTAGAGCTAGTGTTTATCAGTTGGCATTTCTGGGAACCTAAGCACATTCCTCCTTTCCCCTTAAAGTCACTTGCCTGTTTTCTATGAGATGGTCCTTCGTATTCCCCATAAAGGGAGCATATCCTGATGGTGTTTAGTGGAGTCCTGACACACCTTCCTATCAGATGCTTAGGTACAACATCCACTAAAGCACCAGAAAGTATGATTTCACAAAATCATGACATTTCTGAGTTTAAAGGAACTTTAATAGTCATCAGACTCAGCATATATCGGAACATTTAATTTGCTAGTTGAAAATAGTCTCAAAACAATTATTTTCGGTTACAGACACCTGCTAGTTAGTAGTCTAGAATTTTACTTACTAAAACTGCTTGTACCTTTACACCATTATGGTGTTCTTACTACATAGTGCTTCATTCCGAGTATATAAACAGATTATTTCATAGGAGAATATTATTCTTAATGTTATCTCCACAGATGTGTCTGCTCATTGTAACAGAAGAGAATTAAAGAATTAAAAAACAAAACAAAACTGGTTATCAGACAGAGAACACCTTTAACCTGTATACTGATCCAAGTCACTGTGAAGGCGGTTTTAGCAGGTGGTAAGGAATCTTGTGAAAGGAGAGAGCAGGTGGGAATCAAGGATCACTTCGTAGACCCTTGTGACGGGGCCCCAGTGTATAGAATATGAGAATATTGTTCTAGGTGTTTTTACAGGTTCCTTTAGTGCTAACATTCTAATTGTTTGTGGTCAGTGTATACTGCAGTGGATCCTGGAGAGTGATCACCTTTCCTGACTCTGCCACTTGCCAGTTCTTAGGTTATCATGGAGTTACCCTCGCTGCCCCTCAGTTTCCTCATCTGTAAAGTGGGCTTCTTTTGGTAGCACCTGCAGTGTGTAGTTATTAGGGTAATTGGTTTAAAGTTCTTAGAATAGTAAGGACCTAGAGCATAGTGAATATTAAAGCTGCTGTTATCACATACACTCAGTTTTTCTTCAGAGAACCCAGTCTGGAATATGATAACTGAATTCTTGGACCTTACTCTGTTCTTAACTGCTACCTGAGGATCAAAATAGGAATTTATTCTTTGTTTTCTCTAATTGAAAGTGAAAGTCACTCCATAACGTCCAACTCTCTCCCACCCCATGGACTAAACAGTCTCTGGAATTCTCCAGGCCAGAATACTGGAGTGAGTAACCTTTCCCTTCTCCAAGGGATCTTCCCAACCCAGGGATCAAACCCAGGTCGACCCTTATTGTAGGCAGATTCTTTACCACCTGAGCCACAAGGGAAGCCCAAGAATACAGGAGTGGGTAGCCTATCCCTTCTCCAGCGGATCTTCCTGACCCAGGGTCAGGGTCGAACTACGGTTTCCTGCATTCCGGGTAGATTCTTTACCAACTGAGCTTTAACCCTCAATTAATGGCATCTATATCAAGGAACTAGCCATCTATATAATTTTTAATGATTTAAGGTTTCTCCTTTCTTTTTTTCTTTAAAGTTGTTCTCATATTAATTTAATGAGTTTCATTCTTTTGATCCAGTATTTTGCTCTGGAATTTTTCTTGTGGTGTATATAGTCACATTTCAGTTGCTGTTTTAATGATTCAGAGCTTCACTTTTTAAATATGTAAATGTCCTAATTTCCTGAAAATCGTAAGACCCAAGTTTCCTTTAAACGGGGTTTCTCGGTAACATTCCAATGTTTACAGAATGTTTTGGTCCAAATCCATTATGTCGTTTATGAGGCATTTGTATTCAGTCAATTTATTAAAAATTTTAGAACTGTGATCTGACCATTTATCTACTCAGATAAACCTCTCTGTTAACTTTCAAATTCTTATATAGTAAAAATATGTACCCGCATATCAGTTCTGAGGGAGGAAACCAGTATCTGGCACATAAATAGATTTTTACAGGTATTGATTTTTGATCTTGAAAGGTGAGACCAGTAAATCTGGCATTACTGTAGGAGAGGAGTGGAAGGAAGTAGACAGAAGGCCATAACTAGACTTTCTCCATTAACCCAAGAACCATCTATGTTTTTGAGCTTCCCAGGTGGCTTAGTGGTAAAGAATCCTCCTGTCAGTGCAGGAGACACAGGAGACATGGATTCAATCCCTAGATCAGGAACATCCCCTGGAGAAGGAAATGGCAACCCACTGCGGTATTCCTGCCTGGAGAATTCCATGAACAGAGGAGTCCATGGGGTTGCAAAGACTTGGACACCACTGAGTCCACACACACACACACACACACACACACACACACACACACACACACACACACACACACACAAATCAGCCTCTGGAAAAGGAGGCAGCCTCCTTTCCTTACATTTCTCCCAGTGATATTAACATCTGTTACGTGTGATGAACTCAGCATGTTGAATTAATTTAATGGTAGGAAACAGAGGGAATTTTTACTAGAAGATAATATGCTCTGTTTTGTTCAGTCAGTTACAAGCCTTTTTTTTTTGAAGTAAAAGTAATTATTCTTTTTTTTAATATTTTCAGTCCATAAGACTATTATAGATAAAATTTCAGTTTCCTAATTTCTGTTAGTATTCCAGAATGACATGGTGTCAAGATTTGTTTCGTCAATTATTCTTTTATGGAAACTCAAGAAATAGCCAAGAATACTATTTAGGTCACTTTTCATAATTTTTTTATTTTTTCCTCACCATACTCTCTTCTTCTACCCAGACCTATCCTCCATGTAAAATTTCAGCTCTGGAAGTTTAAATTAGGGCATCAGGGCGATGCACGGGTGAAGAACATAGCTTTGGAGCCAGCTTCTCTTTTTCCCCACGTTACGTGACATTGAGCAGGTTCCTCAGTTGCTCCCTTTTCTCACCTGTGTCAGAGGGTTGATGACGGCTCTTCACAAGGCACTTGGCGTTTAGCCTGGGACTGGCACCTGGTGTATCGTGCAGCTCTTATTTCCATCGTTATCCAGATTCTAGAGAAAAGGATTTTTTTTTTTTTGAGAAAAAGATTTTAAGACTGTAGACATTAGGAGTATCAGCCCCTCTTCGCTCATATTCATTCTTAAGAGGAAGTTTCCTGTAAAATATATGGAAATGAAATGGGGCCAGGGGTGTGTTTAAGTCTCCCTCTCTTTGTAGCAGTGCTTTGCTCTCAGAAAAGCATACCTTTTTACAAGACGTGTGTGATAACACCGTGGATATGAGATAAGGCCAATAAAAGCTCTGGCCTCTGCCGTCTTATTTATTCAAAAGCGGATAGCATGATTGTTCATAAAGATGTAGGAAAGAAGGGAGGTAAAAGGCAGCCATTCAAGAAATAACCCAGCACCCAGAACTCGATGGGCATAGCGGTAAGAATACTCCTTGAGAGTATTACTCTCGAAGTTCATGCACTGTGTTTTCACTCTGCCTGCAAAGGCAGAGGTGGAGACCCGTGTCTGCAGAGGGAAGGGAGGGTGCTGTGTGCAGAGGGAAGCCACATGGCCTTCAGAGAACTGGCTCTAGGGAGACAGGTGATGGGGAAGGAAATGCTGAGCCAGCGCGTCACCTGCCCCCGCAGGGAACCTGAGTCTGAATCTGACTGCAGGTGACACGCCGCTCGGCTGTAGTGGCAGGCTCTGCCAGGCTCCATGGGAACCTGGCATTCCCTCAGCGCAGTGGAGCTTGTCTTGCAGGCTGTGACCATGCAGCGTGTGGAGGTACAAATTCCGTTTGAGATTCTTAAAACAAACGGACCTTGGGACATAGCAATTTCACGGGTCATAGATCAGAGAAAATTAGAGATGATCTAGTCCGTGAATGAGCATTTGGGTATGTCACATTGGGGAGAACAGGAGGGAGTTGGGAAAGCATGTTTAACCTGCCTTGTTTCCTAATGCAGAAGTTTTCAAATCCTCTCAACTAAGGGAAGAGCGCTAGAATCTGATGATGTGCCAAGGATTGTGGTGGGCTTGGGATGACAGCCATGTCTCTGCCATGGTTTCTCATCCACAAAGCAGAGTCCAGGTACCAGGTGTTTAGAATGAGCATCCAAAGACATCCCAGTCAGAATTCCTTGGAAGCTTGGGGAAACTTAGAAAAACTTGTATATGAACGATGCTGTTTGTTGCCCTCCTAGAAACCATGTTCTCAAGTCTCTGGGAATTGAAGATAAAGGCTCCCCTTAAGTGAATTAGAGAAAAGAGGCAGTAGTTTTGCAAAAAAAAAAAATACAGGAAACCCAGCTGAATTTGAATTTCAGGTAAACAGTGAATGACTTTTATTTTTTTAGCATGGTGCAGTATGTCTGAAATTCAAACTTAACTGGGCATCCTGTATTTCTTGTTGCATCCCTAATTAATTAGATATGTAGAATCACAGTGGAGCCAAGACCCTGGCTGCAAGCTTGATGTCCTGGTACGTGTGGGGATTTCACCCGTGGTGTTGGTCTCCTTGGATTTTTCTAAATTCCTAGAAATAATGTTTTCCTTCCTTTCTTCTTCCTTCTTCCTCCTTCCTCCTCGTCCCCAGATGGGGAGTGTTGGGATGAGCACCTTGACTGCATTATTGAGCTGTGTGTGCTTGTCAGTGTTATAATAGAACGTGCTGTGTGCTAAGTCACTTCAGTTGTACCCAACTGTTTGTGACCCCATGGACTGGAGCCCTCCAGGCTCCTTTGTCCATGAGATTCCCCAGGCAATGGACATGGGTTGCCATGCCCTTCTCCAGGGCATCTTCCCAACCCAGGGATCAAACCCGCATCTCTTATGTCTCCTGCATTGGCAGGCAGGTTATTTATCACTAATAGTAATGATTTTTCTATAGTGAAAACCTGCTATTCTAGACCTTTTACATAAATGATTTATTCTGCGAGAATATTATTTCACTTCTCAGATCAAACAAGCAGTTGAGCCCAAGTTATGCAGCTAATTTGGGCAGAAGTTGGGTTCTAAAAACCCAGCGGCACATGATGATAAATCCTGCGTCCTTCACATCTTCTCTGTGTCTTTTGGGTCAATGATTTGCACCAAATCTAGGCTAGAAAATTACCAAGAGCTCTTTTTGTTTTCCTCCACTGTCTGTTGTGTGAATTTCTGCTCAGTCCATACTCTGTCATTCTTTTCACGTTTAGACTTTGTTCACTCCATTTGCCTAAAATAGTGTTTTATCTTGCTCATTAAAATAGCGCACTTTGATCCCTGCAGAAATGTTTGGGTTCTGTCCTCACATCTGTAGAGATCAGCATGAGATGAAAGAACTCAGGGCAGACGTTGGCATGTGACAACTTGGAGAAAGGCAAACAGGGCCCACAGCATCACGTGGGTCTGTGGTCAGCATTTTATCTATTCGCTCTACATAGCTTCTAAATGAGTTCCATCCAGTTAAAGAATGGAAATCCACTGTTGAAAAACATTTTATCGATCATCAAATTATGTTTTAAGTTATTTTTATTTTCTTTCGGCTCTCACACACAGCCCTCTTCTCCATCTGATTTCACTTCTGCCATGTTCTTAGAGGCAGAGATTTTAGAAACATGACCGTTGGTCGGCTATGAGATGTAGAATCTATTTGTATTCACGCTCATTGATCTGAGTGTGACACGCTAGAGGAATGTCCTGTTCTATTCATTTACATGGTCAGTACTTGCGCAGTGAGTTCTTCTAATCTAGCAAAGTTTCCATTTTTCTAGTGAATAAAGATGAAGTTTTGACCGAAGTGAATGTCAGGAGATTTTAGTTACAGGAATAAAACGCGCTTGCAGCCTGACCAGCTTTCACCTTGTGGGCCCACGTTTCCCTGGATAGTTTGACTCGTACTTGTGTGCTGTGTCCTGTAAAGACTTGTCTTCGTCATCATTCTCATTTTTTAACCCACTTTTGACCACTGTGTGTGACGTTCGGGGACTTGCTTTCATAATTGCTTTGGGGTTTTATTGGTCTATTAACCACATCTTTTATATATTTTAAGTTGAAGGCATTTGCATTCAAAATTTTTGAAATTAGAAATGGAGTGAATAAACGGTGATAAAAATGATCCAATTCTATTAAGTATATTTCAGTAACATTTAAGGCTAAGGGACATGGAAAATACTCAAATCTAATTCACTGAATTCATACAGTACTCCAGTAGAAACTCAAAATATAACCATTAATAGCTGTAAATTTGAATTCGTTTAATTTTGAAATCTAGTTAAAACATTTAAGTTAGGATATATGTTTGATATCACTTTTGCAGAACCCATTTTTTTTAAATGGAGAGAAGGAAAGAGTGGCTTCATTTCTTTGCCAGGCAAAGGGGGAACACACAATAGGCTAGCAGAACCCCTGTATATGCGGATTCTTGAATAAAATCATGTTAAGTAATAATCATGCGTGTGACAGAGATGATCAGGAGAGAGATTTTACAAAATGTTGATAGTAGAACAAGTGCAGGAATTCCGCCACATGAGCATGTTGGTAATTTTTAGTCATAGTGTTTGTCACAGTCAGAGGTATTTGCCCGTAATCACTTTGCTGGGTAATGTCTGTCTACTGATTATTTGTGAGATAATTTCCACCGATTACTGTATTATCAGTCTGGGAAATTATGGAGCCAGATTTTTTGATTTTGGTGTTACTGATATCCTTGAGCTGATCTTATTTAAATATATGATACTACTGGTATGCAGCTTTTTATCACTGGTACTTAGCCAAATGCCAGGCCATGCCTAGCTCTTGGTAAATATTTGTTGAGTTGAAATTAAATTGCCTGGTTGGGGGTATTCATATTTATTATTTTTAACAGGGAAATAGAAAAAATCCTTTATTAGTTTCACTTTACATGTTCCCCTTATTGTTAGGGAATATGGAAACAAAATTTGAGTTTCTAAAATATTTTAGTGACCAACCAAGACAGGTAACATTTTTCAAAATATTATAAATATCAAAATTATTTGTATTTTTTAAATAATATTTTAAAATATTGTTTTACTTTTCTCAAAAAGCATTTAAATATACTCACCTCTTCATATGTGTTGTTGTTTAGTTGCTAAGTCATGTCCAATTCTTTTGCGACCCCAAAGACTATAGCCCACTAGGCTTCTATGTCTATGGGATTTCCTGGGCAAGAATACTGGAGTGGGTTGCCATTTCCTCCTCCAGGGGATCTTCCAGAGCCAGGAATCGAACCCAGGTCTCCTGCATTGGCAGGTGGATTCTTTACCCCTGAGCCACCAGGGAAGCCCAATGAACATGTATATACACTGCCATGTTTAAAACGGATAACCAGCAAGGACCTACTGTATAGTACATGGAACTCTGCTCAACGTCCTGTGGCAGCTTGGATGGAAGTGGGGTTTGGGGGAGAATGGACACATGTATATATATGGCTGAGTCCCTCCACTGTTCACCTGAAACTGTCACGATACTGTCAATTGGCTGTACTCCAATACGAAATACAAAGTTTAAGTTGAAAAAGTGCACAGGAGTTAGACAAAACGGAGTAAGTAACCGTGGCGTCCCTCCCCCACTGTCACAAGTAAACCCTGCAGACTAATATAGAAAAGTAACGAGCTACCTGAGAACTCTGAAAAAGGGACTCCAGACTGACTGGAGTTAAACTTGAATAATGACTGGTTACAGCGGAGAGGGAGCTGCGTGTGGATGTTTAAGTGAATCTCACAGTGTTCAGTGTTCCTCTGTTGTCTCTGGCTTTGGTCCTCTGGAGGAGGAAATGGCAGATGGATTCTTTACCACTGAGCCACTAGGGAGGCCCTTCTTTATATACAGATGTCTATTTTCATCAGTATATTTTGCATTGTTTACCCATTTTTTTTTCTGGTTTTCCAAAACCTAGAATGCTCTAGGTAGTTTTATATCGTACAAGGATAAATATTCTGCTCAGAAGGCAAAACTTCCTGTCGTTAAAAGTTTGCTCTTGTGTATCAACTATATCTCAGATTTTTAAAACTTGCTCTTAAAAGCAAGGATCATAGAATAGCATCAATTTCATATTCAGACGTTCCTTCAAGTGGTATTTCTGAACCCCGTAACAGTTTACATCTCTATTCTGTAACTGGGCACCTAAGTCACACCCTCTGCCCAGTGACATAACAGTAAAACTTTATGACTAACAATATAGCTTCATTCATCCAAATATTAACTAAAAGTCATCTTGCAGACTTGTCCACTGTATTCCACTTGTTTCACTGTATTTTTTAAATAGGAGAAATCCCATTTTTAAAAATTTAAATAAATATGTAAAAAAATAAGTAAATATTTGAGACATAACGGGTTTTGGGTAGAATTTTTTTTCTCCTAAGAGTTATATCTATAAAACAAAGTAACTGACTAAAAGAATAGGCCTGCTAAGTATAAATAGAAAAGCATTTTAGAAAATGAGTTTCTGCTCAGAAGTTTTACATAGTAACTAACAATATTGAGTCCAGTTCTCCTAACTTCACTGTAGATCGTCCTAATAACTTAACTTCAATGAGGAGACTATAGATGGAAGTTTGGGGAAAGGTTCTGGCCTAGGTATCTTACCTGATTACTGAGAAAAGTAGGAAGTTCTGTAGGGAAAACCTTGTAACTGAATTATCTAAAAAATATTTTATGCTTGCAGTCAAATGCAAATTGTTTTCTTCTTAAGCAGTCTTGTAGCAGTTTCCTTAGAATCTGTCAGTCTTCCCATCTTGTGACAGTTTTGCTCTGATGGTATTCTTGTCACGTTTAACTTTTCCTTAAAATTGCTCCGGTCCAAGATACATAGTTGGGATCCATTTGGCCGAGGAGAGATCCTTTGTCCCTTGCCTAGTGTGACTGTGTGCCTGGTTTGCCCGGAGAACCTCCGTTCACGCCTGCTGTCTCAGTGTGTTACTCGTGCTGCTTTTCCCTTTTCCGTGGACAATAAATTCTAAATTCATCATGCTTTTAACTGTGCTCTTGAGTGAATACGATGCAGTCGCCGCAAGTCACATCGCAGCACGTGAATCCTGAATGATTTGCAAGGGAGAGAGGGATCTGTCAGAATTTGGCAGGTTAATCTCCCACGTCTGAAATGGAAGGAGTAGCCGCTTTCGGAGGTGTGTGAGGAGGGTCGATGCGAGGTGGCTGAGGCCCCAGACCGGCTTCTACCTTGAGTTAAACACTGCTGTCACCAGACGCTGGTTGAGTCCCTGCTGTGTGCCCGGTCCCACGGAAGCCTTGGGGGTACGACAGAGACCTGGCTTATCTTCGAGGAGCTGCCAGGAGTTGGCCTGTTAGGTCCTGTCCAGCCCATGTAAACTGGTCACCGCAGAACTCCGCTTTCACTTTGTGAACCGCAGACGGAGGCTGTATGTGTGTAATCTGCAGACTTCGTGATATTCCAGCCTCGTGGCCTCAGCATGCCCTTTTATTGGCTCATACATGGCAGTGTGGGGCTTCTGGGTGCAGAAGTCCCTGTAGGAACTCGGGATACCTGGCCGCAGCTGCAGCGCCTGATACTTTGTGGTACTAGTATCATATGAGTTCCTTCAGAGAGACGGTCAGAACGTCCCTGGTGAGAAACCCTGAGAACGAAACCAGCTGATGATTTTACTTCCAGAACCATTCGAATCAAGTACTTCTTAAAAAATCCTGACTTATTTATAAGTCTCTCATGCAGTACCTTCCACTATTCCTAAACCCACCCACTAAAAACCAGGAAGTGAGGCGTAGGGGCCCCTGAGTGGCCCAGGCCCTTGAGACGAGGTCTGTTTTGGAGGATTACGTAGACCTGCCTGGAAGGGCTAGGCTGGCGTGTGTGGCTTGGGGAGGCAGTCACGGTGGGTGTGGTTGGCCAAGTCTTCGTTTAGGGAGCATCGGGCCTCCTGCAAATCGGGTGTGTGTTTGTAGGCAGGCTAAAGGGCAGGGCCCCTGGGTCCAGACCAGCTGTGATCTGCTTGAGGGCAGACAGGTTGCCTGTGAACCCCTTGGGTGGCGTCAGGGAGTGAATTCCGGTTCGTATCTCATTCACGGCTGTAAGAATCTGCATCCCTTGGTTCTCTGCTCCACAGTGATTACAGAGGTGAGGCTGACAGGTGTCCTGGTAGATGAAGAAATTCCGCCCTAGTCCAGCAACGAGACCAGCCTCTGGTGTAGAGCTGGCCGCAGCAGGCAATGGCAGCTGGTAGCTCTACATTGTGAGATAAGGCAGAGAACACTTAATGAAGAGCAAAAACCAGCCAAAGGTCGTGCCCTGTACCCAAATATGCCACTGCAAACTGAGTTGAATTTATGTTCCGTGTGCAATTATAGTTCTGGAACAATACCTTGTGTGAGATATCTCGTTTGTCAACACTGCAGATAACTGAGATTTAGTGTTTATTGTAGGCAAGTCATCTGTTTTCCCTCCAAGTTCTTATGTCTGAACACAATCATAAATTCACATTTAATCTGAAGTCTGGGGTGGGGGGGGTATTGTTTTTGGTTGTGGTTTCGTTTTTTTCTGGTTGATTTTCAAGGGACCAGCTTTCGTTTTTTTTAATTTTAGGCGTGTGCGGGGTGCAGCTATGGCCTTGAATTTTTCTTGCATATGTAGAGCACTGAGGATCATTCTTTCTCCTCTCAGCACCAAGTGGCTTTCTGAACGTATGCCGCTTTGTCGTTTTGGTTTAAAAACACGTTGACGTTCTTCCAGTGTAATGAAGAAAGTTTCCGTTGTTGAATAAAAACAGTAGCAAGCCTGCTTTTACTTGAAACTAAGGGCAAAGATTGTCCCGTGTAAAACTTGCAGGATTATGTCATTTTAAAAGCAAGGCTGATTTTGACTGTTGATCTGATTCAAAGCCAGTATCTTGCAAGAACAGCACTGAGACGGCAGGGAAGACGTGGCTTCTCCAAGCCCCGGTTCCCGTGCGTGGAACAGGCGTGCTGGTGATGATGCCTTCCTCGGGTTATCGGGCATAGTGTATGTCAAGTCTTCGTGCACTGCCTGGCATGTACTTGAGTACTCATTGTACTCATTGAATACTTATTCTTGTATTTAGATGTTTCTTTCGGAGGCTCCTATATGCTTTGTTGTTGTTGTTTGGTCGCCAAGCCCATGACTGACTCTTGGACTGCCCATGGAGTGCGGCACACCAGGCTCTTCTGTCCTCCACTATCTCCCAGAGTTTGCTCAAATTCGAACATAGACTTTAAAAAAAAAACCCTTTAAATAGCAGGCACTGTGTGCCTGCAGGAATCCACTGCTGTTGCCAAGTCACTAGCTGACCCTGACTTGAGGAAGGACAGGAAGTAGAGCATCACTGTGATGCCTTTGGATGTGGGGATCGGGGCCACAGGGAGAGCCGTGGAATATTCGGGGGGGTTCAGTGGGTGACAGGGAAAAGGTACATTCGATTGCCTAGTCAAGGAAGAGCTTGATTTTACTCTAAAGGATGAAAAACACTGAAGCAAACTTGAGTTTTCCCTAGAAAAATCACTTCTGACCTTCAGCAGTTCTGTCTGGAAGCAATCGTTTCCCCCAGACCCCGACTCCCACCCCCGCCATACACACACTCAGGTCTTACATAGCTGTCTGACTAACAGTTTATTTGGGTGGATATTTCATTTTTCATTTTATGGCAGCCTTAGAGTGTGTATGCCTACGTTGTATGTATTTCTGTTTGAGGCGCCAACAGAAGGCATCTTGTATTTATTGGATTTGATGGTTCTTCAGGAATTTAAATGGGAAATGGGTGTGGGTTGCATGCTGACTTGTTTCCAAAGTCCACATAGCTCCAGTCCCCCGAGCAGGCTCTTAGGGATCAGCGCCGCCCACCCTTTGCGGGGAGAGCCCTGGGCAGAAAGTAGTTTATTAAAGACACGTTTTTGGAAAGCCCTGGACATTCCTTATATTCCCCAAGGAAATTCTATTTCAGAATGGCCACTCTTCATTATACTTAGCTGAAAATATTCATCGCCTATCATCGTAAGTGCTCAATTAGGTTGAATATTTGTGTACATTAAAACTTAGCCTTGACTATATTTATCCCGTGTAAGCAGACTCCTCCCTTCCACTCGCCTGTGGAAAGGAAACACTGGTGGCATTGTGCACGTTCATTTTTGGGGCAGGAAAGTCTGTCTCTTTTGCTTACGCGGTGTTGTAGCTCCCTTGTGGAATGCAAACACGGGGCCCAGTGGAGCAGGGAACAGGGTGCCCCTGGGGGTAGGAACCCAGGGCAGGTGATACAGGTGGAGCTAGGAGAGTGTCCAGGGAGGACTGCGGCTGGAAGGCGAACATGGGGCCCAGTGGAGCAGGGAGCAGGGTCCCCCCGGGGGTAGGAACCCAGGGCAGGTGATACGGGTGGAGCCGGGAGAGTGTCCAGGGAGGACTGCGGCTGGAAGGCGGACACGGGCCCAGTGGAGCAGGAAGCAGGGTGCCCCTGGGCGTAGGAACCCAGGGCAGGTGATACGGGTGGAGCCGGGAGAGTATCCAGGGAGGACTGCGGCCCCCTCACGGGATAGGCAGGAACAGTGGTGTGAGGACCGACGGGAAGTGGATACAGGTGTCCCTCGGGAGGTCACAGGGAGCCCATGGGACAGCAAGCCTTGAGGGCAGGGCAGGAAGAATGCGGGGAGCACAGGCTATGGATGTGTTCGCCATCAGCCGAGAGACTTAGACGTGGCAGTGTCGGCTTTCTGTTCTAGTGGGAGGGAGCCATTCCGCGGGAGGTTGGTGGTGAACTGAGAACGCTCGTTACTCTGCCTGCTTTTCAAGTGATAGTACTTTTTAGCCATATACCTCTAGTTTGGGGGAAGAAGTTAGTGTATAGTTTTAATTAGTAGTTTCCTGCCAGGCAGAGGTGGGAAGGTGGATGTTCGCAGGTAACTGGGATAGGGGGGAAAGAGCATCGGAAGGTCACGGTGTGAATCCTGGCTCTGACACCTGCCTTTCACTGTTCCCACACCCCAGATGACTGTTCTCCTCCACGGGGCCGCCTTCACACCTGCCTTGGGAAACCTTGAGGCTCACAGGAGGCCTTGTGCTGGAGACAGGCCCTGGCCTGCGCTCTGCTAGTGTTCCTTCGGTGACCTCGCCTGTGATGAGACCCATCATCACCCAGGTTCTTCCGTGTGGCCAGCACGTCAGCATTAACCCCTTTTGCTTTGTCTGATTGGTGTCACGAGGAGAGAGCGAGAGCCTGTGGCCGTAGAGCTTAGGGAGGCTTCCGTCATGGCCAGCTGAAGCATGCAGAGAGCATCCTCAGTGTTAAGGACTTCGTAGGAAACCATCACACAGCACGCAGACACTGAGTACCCGCCTCACACTGCAGCGTTTCAGCAGACACACGTGCTCCCGTAATGGTAAAAATGCACGTCCCAGCTTGGAGTTCAGCAACAGTGAAGGAGACCTCAGTCTGTTCTGTGCTGCTGCGGATGGTGTTAGAGAGCAACTTCAGCCGCAGCAACACTGACCAAAATGGTTACAGTTCTTAGCTGCCTGTGTATATCTGGCTTCCTGCAGTAGCAGTGTCAGGCTGAGGGGTGTAGGCATGTGACTGTCGACTGTCCAGAAAACCAACTGACCAGTGACCTACAAAATCTGCCCTCCCCACCCCTCCCTGAAGCCACTGTGCTGCCCACCGTGGCCTGGATCAGCATGTGTAAAAGAGAGACTTCCCCTCACTTCCTGCTCTTTCTTTCCAAGAGGTTGATACACACACCGAGCTTCCCACTTCCTTTCACGCTTGAACTTGTGCTAATCGTAGGCATAGTCTCTTGTGTATACACATGTCTTCTTTATCTTCTTGTTTGTGCTCTTTCCCATCCAAGGAAAGCCAAGAACATCCTGCCCAGCCTTCTAGGCATTCCCCCAAATAATTATTGAGACCTCATGCATGGCAGTATACTGGCTTTAAAGTTGATACGAGGTTGAATAAGACCTTAGTCCTATATCCGCAAAACATACATAGAGCCGATGATTTCTAAACCAAAAGCTCCAGGGTAAGGTAGAAAGTCAGTGCCAGAGTGTGAGACTTTTTTCTACCATATTTTCATTTTTCAAGTGAGAGAAAAGCTGCATTCGTATAAACTTTCAGATGTTCTGTGTTATTGTTGGAACTAGTACAGGAAAAGACAAAGGTTGTTAGCTATAAAGAATGAGTACGTGTTAGTCATCAGTTTGGCTTTAGGCTTTGTTTGCTTATTTATTCACCCAATAGATAACTGGGCGGCCAGGCCCTGTCGTCCTTTTAGAAGCTCTGAGTGTAGTAATAACGGAAGGCAGGAAAGGACAGAAATCAAATATGTACCCAGTGTGTCTCATGTGACTTCACGGGATGCAGGTCTGATGGCTAAGAGGGGTTTATCTGAAAGGTGTCGTAAGGACTGTTCATCTCAGGAGTTTTGACGAGGGTGGGGGCTGTGATTTTACAGATAGATGGGTAGCTGGGGACAAGGAAGCCAGCCTCTGAAAACCACATGAATGTTTGTAAAGTCTGATTCCAAGTTTGCCACGGGCAAAACACAAGGGAAATTGTGTAATTCTGAAAAAGGGAATGATGTAAATATAATGTGATGTGGTTTTAAGTGGTTTTATGACTTTATCCAATAGGTTAGGAAAGATTAAAGGCAGGTCACCTATTATAGAGTCTCAGTTAAGCTTTTTTAGAAATCAGATGAAATGTTTTTCAAGACACTCAGCTTATTAACCTTTTAGATGTGAAAGATTTATAAAAGGCAAAAACTACAATGATGCTTCGTATAACCAAATCCCAGAAAAATCTTGGCTCTGGTTCTAAAAATCTTGAAATAAAAATGTTTTCTGGAACATTAATTGGAAGACAGCTTGCTATCACCAAATTGTTAGTCTGTGGTAGAAACTCAAAACCGCGAACAGACGCTCCCTACAGATTTTTAAAATATGGAATTATTTCAGCCAGCTGCCAAACCATTGATCTATATAGCTTTCTTAAGTTATGAAATATGCGTGTAAATCTCCATAACTGTTCAACTGAGAAAAAGGCTTCCTCTTTATACTGTAAACATCTGATTCCCAAACTGCCTCGCCTTCACTAGAATTAAGCTGTTGAAATTAACTCAGAAGTTTATCTAAAAATAACTTAGATTAAATTCAGGTTTTAAACATTAGAACTTAGGTTCTAGTCCTTGACTCTGCAGTAACTGTGTAACCTTGTATATCAGCACGTCTGCAAAATTTCCAGATCCCTTTAAGTCCTCGTTTCTGGTTTGTGTACTTATGACCAGTATAATGCGCCTATAATCAATATATGTTGTTGGACTATATTTAGGAAAACTCCCAAGGATTTGCATTAGTTAGTTAATGAAATTACGAGGGCATGGGAGCTTAGGTCCACTCTCAATCCATCTGGGTGAGTCCTCCTTGCTCCCATGTAGACGTTGAAGAGGCTGGGGGAAGTAAACAGAAGGCCTTTGGAAGTTAGACTCCACTTCTGGACACACCTGCCAGTGAGCTCAGAGTGGGAGCTCCAAGGAAACCAGCAACAGAGCCTCGCTGGACCCGGGGTGGTGGAGGGTGAAGCCCGGGCCTCTGCAGCAGGAGAATGTGGTTCAGGCTGAGATATGTGATCACCCTGGGCAGAGTCATCCTGCCCCACACAAATCTCACCACGTCTCAAGTTTTAAATTCAGTTCTGGTTTCCACGCCTTGAGGGACACATTTTGAATGTGTCCCTTGGAGAATGACCCAGATTCGAGGGGCGGGGTATATGTCAGATGGGAGTTAATGTGCTTGTCCTGGAGAACATTTCGTTGGTTTTATGGCCACTGGCTTAAGTGAAGCGCCATTGGAGGATTAACTCTCCCTTCGCACAAACCTGGGCTTCCTGCCATTGGAGATGTCCAAGAAGAAACAGGAACGCCAGGAGAGAGGCCCAGCCACTGGGGAGGCTGCTGGACACAGGCCACTTTCGGAGACATTAGACACTTTGGGGGTCCAAGGGGACATCCGTCTGATGACACGTAAGCCCCCATAGGCTTGAGAATCTGTGCTTCTGGTTCTTTTGTAGTTTCCTGTAGTTGTGGGTACCCATGGTTGTGTGTGCCCATTTCGAATTGTTGCTGTCAAACCTGTGCTGTTCGAGATTGTCTCTTTCTTGTTAGGAGTATGGCTCAAAGCTGATAAGTCTGGGTTGTCTTGTATGAAAAGGGCCCCAGTTTCAACCTGGTCTATATCACAAGACCCGTTGTTATCCTTCAGGGCGATGGAACTCGACTGAAAGTCAGAGGGAGGTGCAGTGACACCGCAGGTCCTCATTATTTATCTGTGCTTCTCAGTGCCAGATAGCGGAGCGGCACTGACAGGGTAGAGGGAGCTATGGTTTTTCCTTGATTCTTAAGCAAGTTGTTAAGAAGAGATGTGTTCATATATTTTGAATTAAAAAAAAAAAGATTTATAAATGTAAAAGGAAGACCTTCCTTAGAACTTTGGGTGCAAGCCAGAAGCCTGGTGTCATTAACTCTAACTGATAAATGATGGCCAGATTCCTAGTTCTGGACTGCGCTACGTGTCCCTGTCCTTTTGAACGGGGGAAGGGATTCCAAAGCCATGGGAACCTTGTCTCCAGCGTGTTCCCAGGTGGAGACAACATCCGCCAGTTGCTCCAGTGTGGAGTGTTGGTCCCCTTAGCGACCTCCTTCCTGGTCACACATTCCTCCCCACCCAAAACGGACATGCCCTTCGAAAACGAGGGAATTGTTTTCCTGGTCACAGATTCACTTTTTTTTTTTTAATTTTTATTTTCAGTACATTAAATTTACTCATAAAAACATTCTAAAACCATACAAGTTTTCCTTTTTAACAACGTGCAATAAAACATAAAATCCCAAAGTGTGAGAAGACATAAACCAGCAAGGCGTAAAACTATCGCCTTGCTAGTTTTACACACTGATAACAGATGCACCTTCTTAATGCAGTCTGTCCACAGGGATAGCTGTTGACTTCCCCCAAATACGCTGTAGATGCTCAGGCGTCCTTAAACAGAGGAGGCTCTGTCTCCTCCTTAGCGTGGGAGGCTGGACTCAGAAGCTGTAGGTCTGCCCCGAAGGCTCTTGCTTTTCTGCACTAGGTGGCTGCAGAGTGCTTTCCTCTGGGAATGTCAGATGACCACGTCTCTGTCTTCCTGCCCTGCCCCTGCCACACGCCCTCTCTCTCACTTTTCCACACTCCACATCCTCTCTAAAACACACATTCCTCTCTGTCCTGATTTAGAGATGGCCAGAAGAGCATCCTGTCTGAAACAGTGCCCATCCCTGGCCCGCGACCCCGCTTGCTTTAACAGCATGTGTCTGTTCCCTTGTCCATTCAGTTCTTCTCGGGGACTTGCCTGGTGATCCAGTGACTAAGACTCCCCGCTCCCAATTCAGGGAGCCTGCCTTCGATCCCTGGTCAGGGAACTGGATCCTACACGCTGCAACTAAAGATATGGAGTGTTGCAGCTAAGATCTGGTGCAGGCAAATAAATTTAAGTGTTTCTTTTTTTTTTTTAAATCTCCCTCTCTGGATATGCAAGCTCCCTGAAGAGAGGTGGTGCTTTATTTTCTACCTCATCTCCAGTTCCTAGAGCATCCAAGGTGCGTGGGAAGCTCGCAGTAATTCTCTGAGGGAGACAAAGGAGAGAACTGTTAAGGGGATTATTCTCACCATCCTGACAGACATGCAGAGCTAGGGCGCCCACCTTGCTGTGGATCTGAAACAATCTGTTATGTCAGCTCAGCTGAGGTCCCCACCCTCACTCCACTCCCTGGTAGGATGCTAGAGGAGAAGCAGGATGCCCCATTAAACTGAATTTTGGATACACACGAAATTTCAGTATAAATACATCCTGTGGACTATTTGGGACGTACGTATACTGAACATTCTTTCTTGTGTGTTTTTACCCCCTCATTCCCTGATATGTATTGATTTGCCATAAGTCAGGATGTTTCCATATTCTCTACAGTTTTCCTAAAAGAAATCGTGTCTCATGTCAGCTTGCCCCTGGTGATGGAGGATCAGTGATGGAGCCATGGTTCATTCAGAACCTTCCTTTGACTGAAATACGCATGAAGAGTGATATTCATGTATACAGCCCACCCCTACCAGCTTCCCCCCCGCCCCCGCACTCTAAAAATCTTATTGAATATAAATGATAGGGACTGTTAGTAGTGATAACTTTGAGTCCTTTGTGATGTATTGTTCAAAACAAGTAACTTGCAGATTTGGACTTAATTATTGTAACTCCACCTAAGAAATGACCTAGTGACCTCTCTTAGCTCACTGCAGATTTACTGAGAGGTTAAGGATGAGTGGGCTAGAATTTCGTGTTAAAAAAGAGGATTGAGGATTTTATTTTCTTTGAAAGAGAAAAAAAAAATCTTGGACTCAAAGAGGACCTTTCTGAAGAGCAAGAGATGGTTCAGTAAAAGCCCGCGTAACTGCTAGGATGGATGTCCTTGATACTGCGTCGACAGCTTTTTACATGTAACAAGACAAAATAGGACTCCACCTAACCCCACTGGCAGGGCCACTGAAGTAGCTGAATTAAAAGCTTTTTGAAAACACAGAGGGCCACATAAACGAGAAACGATAATATCTTTTCTCAGTTTATAGTCACCACCAAATGTTCGCTTGTTACTTAACTGTAAAAACTGCTTGAGTAATTTAAGATACAGCAGAGATTTATCAGCGACCTGAGGCACAATTGAAATAAACCAAAAACAAAAAATATGCCATAGTGCCCACTGGGATAGTTTTTAAATGTAATTTAAAGTAGTTTTTCAGAATGTAATTGAGTATTGATGTGAATTTTTTTAAAAAAAATAAGAAAAACCTCTAATATACTACCACAGACTATCAAAATGTCGCTCAGCTTCATTTCTTCTAAAGAGATAAACGAATAGACATATTTATTTGGGTCCTTTGGTTGCAGCCAAGTATCTGTCATTAGCACTCTTTATGTAATTTATTGATCTCTGGCTGTGCTGGGTCTTCATTGCTTCATGAGCGTTTCTCTAGTTGCAGCAAGCAGGGGGTACTCTTTGTTGCGGTGACTTCTCATTGCAGAGTACAGACTCTAGGGCTCACCAGCTTCAGTAGTTGGGGTGCACAGGCTTGGTTGCTCCGAGGCATGTGGGATCTTCCCAGATGCGAAATCTAACCCGTGTCTCCTGCTATGGCAAGCGGATTCTTCACCACTGAGCCACCAGGGAAGTCCCTATCATTAGCAATGTTGAGATCCCTGAAGGGTGGTTACTTTGAGTATCATGCAAACGAAAAAGTGGCGTGTGAATGCCTATCTGGTTACCTGGGACGTCCTGGTTTTACATCCTTGTCCCCTGTGTCGTAACTTTGTTCTGATGTGTTGGTGCAAGTCCAGCTATTACTCTGTAAACCTTGGACCACTTCTCTAGAGTGACATTCTGTTAAGCATCCTCGGAGACGTTCCAAGGAGTGAATTATAGGAATTAAAAAAAAAAAAAAAAGTCAAAATTTGTCCTAGTTCCAGAAAGAAGGAAAGCCAGAAATTTTGACAAAATTTTTGGCAAGTAGGTCTTCTCTAGATGATTGGCTCACATGTGCTCTGCTGGCATCGCAGACCCAACCGTGGGTCATCAGTGCAGAGAAAGGCTTTTAGGCTGGGTTCATCTGACAGCCTGGCAGAAGTTTCCTGGCATCTGACCTGTACTTAAAGCATCAACCACCACACAGTCCCTTGTTGGGTTGAAATGCAGTCCTCTATGGAGGAAACATCTCAGGGAAGAGATTGGACTTATCAAGGGCGGGCTCAACCTTGCAGTAGCAACATGAGCTGAGGAGCTGACAGTCTCTAGGAGCTGATCGTTAGGTCCATGATAGCTGCTGGAAGGTCCAGCCCCCCACCTCACACCTAGCACCTGGCATGTGCGTGCATGCTCAGTCGGTCACTCGTGTCTGACTCTTTTGCGACCCCATGGACTGTAGCCCTTGAGGCTCCTCTGTCCATGGGATTTCCCAGGCATAGCAGGCTGCCATTTCCTTCTCCAGGGGATCCCCCGACCCAGGGATCAAACCTGTGTCTCTTGCATCTCCTGTGTTGGCAGGTGGGTTCTTTACCACTGAGCCACCTGGGAAGCCCTGGCCCTGGGCACAGGTGACACAGACCCACGTTTCCTCCCCTCCTCGCTGCCATGAGAAGGATTTACAAACCCATGTTGGCTCCCTTGCCAGGGTTTACAAAAGCTCGCCAAGTTCAAGCAGTCATTGAAAGAAAAGGATAACTAGTTAGGGCAAGGTCGTCCCAAAGAGGCAGGAATATTTTCTTGGAAATTGCCAGAGACGATGCAGGTGTTTGGATGTGTTTCGTGGCGAGTGGTTTGAAAAGTAAGTAGTAATTTCTTCTGAAGATATAAAGAGACAAGTGAATTGCAAACTCATGAAATTAGCCGTCTCAAACCGAACATCATTTTCTTGTTGTGTGATACTTTCTTATAAATAGTCGATAGTCAGGACTCTGCTCAGATTGTCCTGGAGCCTGTTAGGGTTTTTTTCTTAGTTCTCCTGACTCCCAGCCAAGCCACTTAGGCAAAGAACACTGAGCCCTGTCCTGACTTTCCATCAGGCTTACTCTGCTTTGTATCCATCATTGTCAACAGTGCTAGCCAAGTGCTGTTGTTCCTTGGGGGCCACAAGAGTTCATTTACTTTCATAGGTCCTTTACCCATTGTGTACAAATGATAAATGTGCCTGCAGCTTGGAAGTTTTCAATGACCACTCTCTCAGTGTATGTGTGATTGGGGGAAAGGAGGGAGATACTTAAAGAGAAAGAGATGATTTAGGATCAGCTTGTATAAACCCTGATATTTGTATCAGGACTAACACTGGATGGAAGAGGTTATTTCATCTTGAATTATTATTTGTAGAGTAGAGCAGATCAAGCTTTCCTTCAACACCCATTGTAATTGCAGGGAGGGATATGTTCCCAGAACAACATTTCAGTTTCCCAAAATGTGACGCTTGATGTTGACAAGAATCTGGCTCCTCAAAGTCCTCAAGAAATCTCAAAGGGCCTTAGATGTCAATCAGGAAGACGGCCCCTGACTTGACAGGAAGTGAGATTCTCCTTAGGGAGTCTCACTCCAAGGAGTTCTCGTGTGGATCCAGAGCAGGTGGTGTCTGGAGCACCCCTCATTTAGCCTGGCTCATTGGTGGCACTTAAAATCGTTTCAGCACAAGGCTTTCCAAACAAAAGCTGTATACACTAGGTCTGTGGCTTTTCAGACTCTGTTCATGGGGCAGAGGTCTGCAGGGTCCCCTCAGGGATGGGGAGAACCTGACTTCTGCTCCATTTTCTACTAGTTCTGGTTTCTACTGGTCTATCTCACTTGACATGAATCTCACAGCTTGAAAAATAGAAGACGAATTACAAGCTAACTCCAGGGTTCCTTGGCTCTAACGTGTCTGGTTTTGGCTGATCCAGGTCCGCTTACAGCATGTTGTAATTTGTTGTTTTGCTAAGACACAGGTGTGCACAGCCTTGACTGTAAGGCAGGTGGGTGGCCGTGTGTCTCAGGCCTGCAGTCACCGTTCCCCCACTCAGCCTTTTTCTACTCATCACTACATACCTGCCTTAGGGGTAAATTACATACGATCATGAGACTTGTAATTTGGAGGTTTGCTGAAATGTGCCATCACCGCCTGAGGTCTTCTGTGAAAAGGCCCAGGACTCAGGACAACTGGGTGGAATGTGGATGCCATGGGCCCCATATTGTGAGCTGTGTCCTGAGAGGGTCCTTGTCACACCGCCTGGTGAGCGCACGCGGGGACTCTGGTGGGGTACACATCCGTGCTCAAGCACTGCAGGTCAAGGGACGTTCTTATCCCAGATCCTGGACTTCTGAGGAATATGATTGTGGAAAGCCATGCAGCTTTTAAACAAATCACCTCCCTTTTTCTTCTGTGCTTTCAGATCTGCCCAGGCCAAGACAAACGTTCCTGAGACTGTACTGTGTTTGTAGACAAAGAATGTCTATTAGTGGCTCATTATCTTGGGTCATGCTTGAAAATCTCTGTGAGCTTGCTAAAATAAGACCCTGTGCCTTCCTGAAAACCGCTCTTCTGTTACAGACAAACCAAAAAAGCAACATGCAGTTCAAGTGTCTTGTTTCTTGCTGACCTCAGAGTCGTTACTTGAGGCGCTGAGGGGCCCCCAGGCCCAGGTTGATGTGGATTAGGTGTGGACTAGCCCGTGGGGGGCTTAGTGGTCCTCTCTGTTTCCGGGTTGAACTGTAACTGTGACCCGAGTTGTTGCCTTTCCTGCCCCCTCTGTGGTTGTGGAGCCCCACTTCCTGTCTTAGTCATTTTAAGAGCTCATGAGAGAGAGAGATTGAAAACAGACGGACGTAACTCAGATAATTTATCGAAACAGGCATGAAAGCAGTTTCTAGTTGTTTTGTCGCTAAGTTGTGTCCGACTCTTTGTGACCCCAAGGACTGTAGCCCACCAGGCTCCTCTGTCCGTGGGATTCTCCAGGCAAGAACACTGGAGTGGGCAGCCATTTCCTTCTCCAGGGGGATGTCCCAACTCAGGGATCGAACCCATGTCTCCTGCATTGGCAGGTGGATTCTTCACTGCTGAGCCACCAGGGAAGCCCTAGTTTCTAGTTGCGTGCATGCATGCTGAGTCGCTTCAGTCATGTCTGACTCTTAGTGACCCTGTGGACTGTAGCCCACCAGGCTCCTCGTCCATTGGATCCTCCAGGCAAGAATACTGAAGTGGGTTGCTGTGCTCTGCTCCAGGGGAGTTTCTAGTTATGCCCCTCCAAATGCACATGAAGAGTAAAAGTTTTTTCTTCTTTCTTTAATTTTATTCATTTTTCCTGGTGATGCTTTGAAACAGCCAGTTCCTGATTTTAGGTGTTAATTCTAGGTAAGGAGATAAACATATGCATGCATGCAAAGTAAAGACCTGAGGGAGGGGCAACCTGTGCAGGAAGCCAGGTGGGGTCCCGGGCGTGTTCTTTCCAGCTGCCTCTCCCCTCCAACCTTGGGGCTGGGAGTGGGTGTTCCTGTCCTGAGAATCTCCATGGTCACCTTTCCTGGGTTTGTATGTTCTGGCATCCAAGGAAAGTGAGGGGCTCATCATGTCATTGACTAAGCCACGTCAACTCGCTGCCACTAATCTAGTTTACAAATTAAAACAAAGAAGAAAAGCATCTGCTCAACTAGGTGGCCGTCTAGTCTCTCCAACTGTCAGACAGCTGAGGGCACCAGATTGAATTTGCTTCAAGCAAACTGGATATGTGAAACTTGAAAATTTCTAAAATGGATGACTGTTCACTTTTCAAAAATTCCTTTGCCCTATAAAAGATGAACAGGAAGATTTCTTTGAACACCAGCTTCTTCCAGTACTCTAAAAATAAGATGTAATTAAGGTCCCATCTTTCTTGGAACATATGTTATACATAAAGCAGGAATGCCGGTAGGAAATGTTGAAAGTCTTTTAAAATTAACTTTTTCAATTAGTACAATTTTTTATCTGATGGGTTCAGTTTTACTAGTAGATCTATACATGTCAATAGTTTTTGCTCTGGACTGGGGGAGGGGAAGAATACATCCTGCTAGTCTGAAGATGAGGGCGGTTGCATCATGTGACCTGCTGGTTAATCTCACAGTATCTGTTCTTGGGGGAAAAAATGTCAAAACCTTTTAACCTTTAAGCTAGCAGGAGTGACGTGTTGAGCAGCTATTGTGTAAAATTCATCAGCCCCCAGCCCAAGGGCCTCCAAGCAGTTGAGCTGATTCCACTGCCAATGGAATGACTGTCAGAGGATGGTTTTATCTAAGTTGTCTAGAATGATAAAAGGTTTAGCTGGTAGACATTATACTTCCAGGATGACTGTGTGGAGTTCCTTCCCTTATGTTCATACAGTCCTTCATTCAATGTTGAGTGTCTATTGAGAAGCCCCGAGCCGAGGAGTCTAGATAGCAGCAAAGACAGGCCTTGGCCCTGCTCACCCGGAGCCCACACACCTGGCCGCGCGCCTGGCACCTCTGACAGCCCTTTCTTTTCCTCAGTCTCCTTCTGCTGCTTGTCTCTCCTACCTGCTGTCCCAAAGCTCAGGGGGTCAAAGCGCACACTTGTCACATGTGAGTTGTTAACATAATTTGTTTTTATTTTTCTTGTGGCTCAGCAAGGGCATCAGCTTTTACTTTAAATATATAGAAGTACTGATTCCTTGTTGTTTTTAATTAATTTTTACTGGAGTATAGTAGCTTTACAATGTTGTATTCGTTTCTGCCGGACAGCAAAGTGAAGTAGTGCACATACCGATTCCTTGCTGGCTTGCGGTGATGCTCTGTTTGAGTAGGAGTGGCCCAGGGAGAGAGAGAAAGGTGTGGCGGGGAGAACGTTGAGGGGTGGAGGAAGAAGGAGGCTAACTAATAGTTTGGCTGATGGGAGCAGGTGGAGAAGGGAAGGGTCCTGACTTTGTCTGGCCAGAGTAGCACGGAACACATGGTGGAATCCCCGCTGCCTCCACGAGCAAGGCCTCTTTCATTCACTCTTTCAGTCAATCACAGAGGTGCTGATAGTCCAGACAAGGAGGGAGAAGACAATGATAAGACCAGGGCTCTGCCAAGGGTGTAGACCTGGGGGCCTCAGCCAACGGAGAACCTTCCAGGGAGGCAGCCATCAAGTAGAGTGTTTTCGATGGCTGCGAAAGCACCATCGGGTGGAGACAAGGAAGAGCATTCCACACGGAGGGGATGGCAAACGTCAGCCTGGTTCCCAACACCTGAGCATCAACAAGTGTCTCTGCTCTCCGCTTGTGTCCCCTGGACTCCCTGAGAACATGGCCAGCAGAAGGGAGACCCCATGCCCCTCCTGCCCCCTCCTCAACAGACACTTCCAATGCAGTCCCGCATGCCCTCTCCACGGTTAGCCTGGCTGGTGGGCAGGAATCTCCATTTTACAGTTGAAACTTGCAGTGGCTAAGGAACTTACCCAAGGATTGCGTATCCAGTAGAGAGCAGCTTCAGAGCTTCAAGGCCAGGTGTCACAGGGCACACTTTAAACCAGAATTCTGTCTGGAGGGTTCTGCCAGACCCTGGGCCCGGGGACCCTGTGCCTCCCACCCACCAGCTCCCAGGAGGTTGGATTTCAGCCCTGTTCGCAACAGCTCAGTCCGTCTGTGATGGTACAGAAGTCTCTGTTATATTTGGATCATTCAAAAGTCTGTGTTATATTTGGGTCATTCATGCCAAGTGGCACGATTTTTTAGGATTTAGTGTCTGAGAGGCTTGACTTAAATGAGTGAGAGACATTGTGGGATATACAGGGTATGGAGATACAGGAAACCTGATTGTTTAGATTCCCAGCCTTTGTGTGCCCATGGGCCAGTGTGAAACCCCTGCGCTTCAGATTTCTAATGTTCAAGATAAGAATTTTGTGTTCTGCCATTCCCGGGGTCTGTTTTAGCGCTAATATGATATATATGATCCTTCTTTCCATCACATTGGAATTAAGAAGCTTCTTTGGGGAATCTAAACAATTTGTATGCCTGGTACCTGTGTGGGCATGACACAGGAAACAAAACGCTATCTCACTTTAAGAGAGGAGCCCTGCATATCCCCCATCGTAGAAATGAACTTCCCTAGTAGGAAGTCTTTTTATTTTTATTTATCTTTTATTTTAATGATTCCTGTGCTTGGTTCTTGGGGAGACCTGACTTCGTACTGTTCTAACCTAGCAGGACGTGTGCGGCTCCACACATTTATTTTAGTAGGTTTTTAACTACAGAACAATAAGACATTTAGCAAATTATGTTAGAACATGTCTGCACACACTGCTCCTTTTAGATCTGTGCCAGCCATCCTGCTCCCATATGGGCTGACCAAGTGGATCAGCTGGACGAGGCAGATGGGGGCCTGGCATCCCTGAATAACTCTGGCACCGTCCCTTTGGTGTGGCAGGGCAGGCTGGCTGAGGCCTGGATCTGAGAGTCTTTTCAGAGGGCCTGGTTTTCTTGGTATTGCTCCATCACCTCCTTATTTAGCCCACTGGTGGTTAATCCATGAGCATCAGTGCCAGGACAGAGCGCTTCCTGGGTAGGTTTTCTGTCCCCTGGTTTCACAGTCACACGCCTCCTCCTTCTGGGGAGAACAGCAGACAGGACAGTGGATTCCAGTGCGCCAGCTTGGCCTATCCCTGAGCTGCTCTGGTGAGAGCTTTACCGGGGGAAGACATGAAGGGCTCAGAGCCTCTGTTACAGACGCTCTTTCTCGACTGTAATTTATAGAGAAGTGATTCTTCAGGCTCTAGGCAGGTTTCAGCTTGCTGCTGTTAATAGGTCATTTGGAATCCTGTGTGCTAAGTTGCTTCAGTCGTGTCCGACTCTTTTGAGACCCTATGGGCTGTAGCCCACCAGGCTCCTCTGTCCCAGAATCCTCAGGGATTCTGATGAGACTCCCTCATGAGATTCTCCAGGCAAGAATACTGGAGTGGGTTGCCATTTCCTTCTCCAGGGGATCTTCCCGACCCAGGGATTGAACTGGGATCTCTTATGTCTCCTGCATTGGCAGGTGGGTTCTCCACCACTAGCAGCACAGGATCACATTTACTTAAGGAGGAAAAAATGGGAAATAGACCACAGACGCCTTGACCTAATTCCTGTTTCTCCGTGCCATTGGCCCACCTGCTGGTCCTTACTTCCCCCTGCATTCTGCAGCCCTGTATTCATGGAAGCCTGGCTCCTAGTTCCAGAGCTGGCTGGAAAGGGCGTGGCTGCTTTGGGAGCCCTGGGCCTCCCTGCAGAGCTGGTCCCTCGGCAGCCTTGTGACGCACGGGCCCTGGTACAGGGTGGCCGTTCGCTGTATGGAGCTCAGGTATGTGGGGAAGCAGCCTGTATGAGGTATGAGAGGAAAGGCAGGTAACCTGGGGGCGAGACACACGTAACTTGAAAGTCAGTCTCGGCCACTACGTAGCTGTGTCATCTTTGCGAGGTTATTTCACCTCTTTGAACCTCATTTGCTCATATGCAACGTGGCATTAATGAGTTTGCCAGGCTGTTTGCAAAGAGTGAGACCTGGACTTGGACTCACATATCCAAGACCTGGACTCACATACGCAAGACCTTACTTGCCTATGTGAGTGACCTGGAACCCGTGGATCCACAGTGAGTTCCTGCTGGGTGAGGGGCCCCTCCCAGTCAGCTCACCTTCATTGTGCCCAGGTTATAAAAGACTGACTGCATTTCAAAATTAAGGACAGTTGCAGCAAGTGCATCATTTATGGCAGCTTGAGCCACAGAAGCTCAGATGGTAAAGAATCTGCCTGCAATGCTGGAGACCCTGGTTCGATCCTTGAGTTGGGAAGATCCCCTGGAGGAGGAAATGGCAACCCACTCCAGTTCTCTTGCTTGGAGAATCCCATGGACAGAGGCTCCTGGCAGGCTGCAGTCTGTGGGGTCACGAAGAGTCAGACATGACTGAGTGGCTAGCACTACTAGGATTTTTACAGTGACCTTCCAGGTATGACTTACACCTCCAGGCACTGCTGTCTCTCAGTTTACTTAAAAAAAAAAAATATTTGCACCATGTTCTCACTGAAAACTACAGTGCTTGGCCTCCTACTCTATGAAATTATAGCCCGTATTAAGGGCGATCATGCAGCCCACCGGTAATGGTAAAGAGTGATCCCCGAACAAGCAAGAATGCTCTTCACAAAGACACTCTATTTAAGGAGTTTGGAGTAAGCCCGCCTGTTTGCAGTGTCACTTGGTGGTAGGTCTCTGGAGTGGCTGGTGTCTCTCTGTGTAACTAGGTTTTAGATGCAGGAGCTCATTTTGGATTCGACAAGTAAAGATGGGGCTGCATCGCACGCATAGACACTTCTGCCCAGTGGTCCAGCGGGCACCGCAGCGGTGTGGCTGGGATATGAGCGGGAACTGGGGAACCTCAGATGCCAAGGCTCTGAGTTCTGGCTCTTCTGTTTGCTGGCTGCTTTGTAAATGACACCAGGCAACGCGCTTCTCCCGATCCAGCTGCTTTGTGGCGGCGCTTAGATCTAGTTTGTAGGGTATTCTTTATGAGACAGTCTATGAGGCGTAACTGTAGGAGCAAAAGGGTGCAGAAGAGATGAATAATAGTAAGGAGTGAATTCATCGCTATCAGCATTACCTGCTGGAGGCAGCACGTGGCGGAGAAAGGGTTGGTCCTCCTACGCAGTGACTTGGTGACTCACATACCCGTGTAATGCCAAGCAGGTCCCTAACCCTCAAACTGTAGCCACCTCTCACATCAGCAGGGCTCCCCACCATGTGAAGGGGCTTTAAAAACTAAAGCACTTTCTGAACATGAGCTCTGTGGCCATCATCTGGTCTCTGTACTGTTGCTTGGTGCTCCCTCTTTCATCTCCACCTTCACCAGTGATGGGATTGGGTTACAGGCTCTTGCGGAGATTCTATCAGACACTTAGGATCTGTGCTAACACATCCCAGAAATCCAGTCGTGAAAATACTTGCCAGAACACCATAATTAATTTCACTCACTGTTTGTTTACTTCGAGTTCATTTGTTAAGACAGAAATATTTATTTCTCTTACTTGGCAACAAAGAAACCCAGAAATTTAGTCTGCGTGGATGTATGTGCCTGTGTTACTAGATCATTCTCATGGGTCCTTGCGGGACCATTCGAGTAAATTTGTGTCTTTTTCCTTTTTGCTCCCCGTTGTGGGTCTCTGTGCCTTTTATTCTCCAAATGCTGATTTGCTCCTGACAACAACCCTATTGTGTTACAATCTGGCAAATCTTACCCAGATTTAAGAAAACAGCTCTGTCCCTTTAGAACTGCAGCTTATTTTCATTGTCGTTTTCTTTCTTGTGTAGCTTTTAAGTCATCGTTTGAAGGATAAACTCATTAGCAAAATACTTAGAATAATCCAATAGATATCTTGATGCCAGTTTTGTGCGAATCATTCATAAATTTCACAAAGTTGTTTCTCCCCTTTTGCCAAAGCCACAGTAGAAAGATGAAAAAAAATTATTGAGCTGTTTTTTGTCATGCATATGAATGCAATGATGCCTTAATATATTTATATACATATATATTTATAATGTAATAATGACATACTATAATAGTACTATAATAGTATGAAATGATATAAACAGTTATTTCAGCATTATCTATGTTTTACCAGCCACAAAAACAAAAATCAAATCAAAATGGCTAAATACAGTTTTTCAATTACTGAAGCTTTTCATTTTGTTACTAATGGAAATAGACCCAAATTTCCACATATTGAACATAATTTCTGGTTGAACCTAGGACAGCTGTGAAAGTCACAGTAAACATTCCAGCCCCAATTCTCTACTGTTTTAACAAGGCGCGGTAAGGTGGTTTGCATGGTGGTTAAAAGCATCAGTTTTAGGGTCAGACTCCCGTGTCTGGGTCCCGTGTCTGCTCACCAGTGTGGGTATCTTTGTAAACTTATTTGACATATTTACTTAACTAGTCCAACTAGTCGGATTTTAGGTTAGGTACTATGTTTCTGAGCTTCCCAGGTGGCTCAGTGGTAAAGAACCTGCCTGCCAATGTAGGAGACACAGGAGACAATCCCTGGGTTGGAAAGATCCCAGTCCAGTATTCTTGTATTCTTTTTTTTTTTTTAATATTTATTTATTTGTTTAGCTGTATCAAATCTTAGTGATGGCACTCAGGCTTAATTGCCCAGCAGCATGTGGAGTCTTCCTAGAACAGGGATTGAAACTGTGTTCCCCACATTGCAAGGAGGATTCCCCACTCCAATATTCTTGCCTAGGAAATCCCATGGACAGAGGATCCCGGCAGATTACAGTCCATGAAGCCGCCAAGAGTCAGACATGACTGAGCGACTACAACAATAGTAACCGTGCTCTTACAGAATGCATCCATGTTATATTTATTAATGTATTTTTCAACTTTTACATAACTATTTCTTAATTTAAGAAAACCAATAGGTACCAAAAAAAAAAAAAAAAGACACTTCTTAGATTTTAAGACAGTAAAAGATGTGTAAATATGTATTTCCAGAATTTTACACCCATCACATCACCATTTAGGAAGATTTTAATTGACTGCAGATGCTAACATATATGTTGAAAACTTCCCTGGTAGTTCATCGGGTTCTCGTCACCAATCTAAACCAGGACGGTAGGCACCCCAGGCATAGATATTTTGAAGCCTACCCATTGCCCACAGACTGAAATGGTTCTACCTGGTTCTGCTGTTTAAGGACCTGTGAGGGCAAGACCACATGGACTCACTAAAAGTTGGTTGGTGGCTTTCTTCTTAGACTTCGTTCACTGAAGTCCTCTTAGTCTACACGTGAAGAAACTAAGGCCCAGCAGGTTTAGGTGACGTTGTTAGTTACTTGCAGAATCACGTCTGGAGCTTGGGCATACTGACCTCCGAGACAGGGGTCTCTCCTGAACCATACCCCACGAGGAGAGAGCTGAACACCCTGGTTCTTCCTGCTCCGCTGGAGAAAGACATGGCACTTTAGAGCACAGAAATTCATCAAACATTGAAACATTTGCTGTTTTATTCACTCCATCTCTTCTTTAGGAATTATCTTGGAAAAAAAAAATAGGAGAAGTTATTCCGTTGACCAGTGATGACCAGTTATTGTTCCTTTTGTCAACAGGCAAGATGATGAATGAAGTTCTGGCAGCTTCCAGTGTCCCAGGCCTTGTAGACATAAATGAGACGTGCTTCAAAGTTCCAATGTGCACCACATCGGATCTTGTTTAAGGAAGCGTTAAAAGGAAGCCACCGTTACTATTGAAGGCTCTGTGCTCTCAGACATTGTTTCTGATTGAATCCAGAGGTTGCAAGCATGCCTCCCCGTATTACCTGTTGGAGCAGGTTTAATTTTATAAATTTTAAACACAAACTCTATGAGTTTCAAGTCCATAATTGTTCTTTTTGAGGATCCATTCAGATGAACAGGATTGCATCTGTAAGAGATATGCACTGCCACAGGACCAGAATTTTTTTGTGGGGTTTTTTTTTTTTTTTTTGAATATAAATGGCAACAAACTCCAGCTGTAGCATCATCCCGTACCAGTGATGAGAAGGACAGATTGCAAGGAAACCGTTGAGGGAGAAAATGTCATGTTGTGTTGGAACTACAGATTATTGGACCCATAGCTGTAGTAAACTAAGGCTCTTTTGCTTAAACACAACACGCAAAAACTGTGGTTCTTGACTGGTGGCTTTCATCCATCGTTATTAGTCATCTCCTTGGACACGCAAACATTGAACGTCTTCAATTTTTATTAAAAAGGAAAAGAGACGCAGCTTTGAGAAAATCCAGGTTCAATGTAGTCTTCCAGGTATCTCACCCCAGCCCTCTTGTCCTGATCTTACAAACAGCAGGTACCTGGTGGTAGGGGAGAAGCCTAGGGAAAGAGGAAGGAAGGGCGCCATCACATTGTATGGAAAACGTACTTTATAAGTATGTTTTTTAATCACTTCTTATTCAGGCGGAGATGATAAAAGTTTGTTCCAAGTATTCAGACCAGGTTCTGGGTTTTGGAAATTATCAGTGTTCACAATACGTGCAGGGGGTGGGGGGGAGGGTGAAAAAAAACACACTCGAATATGAGCACTCTTGACACTTAAAAGAATATTTTTATCATTCTTTTATTTGTTTTGGCTCTGTCACAAATTAAAGTGCTTGGAATGCTGTATCTGTGGTCTCTTGACATTTAATCAATGAGAACCTAACACCTTCACAGTATGCTGTCACTTTGGACATTCATAATAAAAACTGAAACGGATTTTGGTTGGTAGTCGTTTATTTTGTTTTGTAGCTTAGCGCATCTTTCGTGGTTCGTCGCTGCCTGTCATCCAGATGCTTTGTGTGGCCGTATACCTTGACATGGATGCACATACATAGTTAAGGCCTTTCAGTCTTCATCAAGTCACTGTTGTTTTCTGTATTTTAACAATCACCCTCTCTTTGTTGAAAGGCTGGAGTATTTTTGAATGCTAAGGGCTTTTAGATTATGCCTTCAACAACATGGATTAAAGATAATTCTTGAGGACTCTTAGCTTTCTTCAGTTTCTGGTTATACCACATTTTCTATTAAATTCATTAGAATATATTTTGATATTTTCTGTTAAATAAGTAGATAATTGGAGAAGGCTGTGGGCAGTCCAGCTATGGGCTTTTCAGTCACATCTTTTTGGTTTGGTTCTGCCTCATGTGTTGTGTGTTAGAGTATATTGTTATGTATTCCATAATATTATAGTAATAAATTAAGAAACTCCAATGAAACCCAAACACATGAGCCTGTGTAGAAGATTTAGACCTTGCTTGGCACTTTTACGACATTTGATATGGAAATAAGAAGAAAAGGTCCCCTTCTTTTTCTTCTTTTGTAACTAAACCTGCAGTCGGCAGATATGCCATTCGTCTCTCTCCCACTTACCATCATTCCCCCAAAAAGGAACAGCACGGATTGGGAAATAAACATGGACATTCTGGTGCATATCTGAGCAAATGATGTTAGAACTCTTCAATTAGGGGAAGAGAAACCTAACAGGGGGTTCTGGGTTCTTTTCAGTGGGTGGGTGGCAGGAGAAAGAGTGGAACAGTGAACCAACTTAAAAGTAGGATCATTCCTTTAGACTGAGTTGTGTGCAGTGTTCGCACTTAGCTGGAGGTACATCTCTGTGATCAGGCATCCATCCAGGACCCAGCTGTTAGAGGAGTCATCTTTTCTAAAGTCCCAAGGCACCATAATAAGGTCAGAGGTTGATGCTTTTGTTCCATGGATGAATTCCCTTTTCCGAAGCCTCTGCTACCCTCTCTCTTCTGAGCATCTGGACAAGCATCTCTTTGTGAATCAGCGTGAATATTTACCAATCCATACTGCATCCCTGCCTTCAATAGGCGGCAAAGAGAAGCTTTCAAAAGTCACTATTCTCTAGGGACCTAAGACATTTTGAGCTGGTTTTAAAGACAGTGTTAGGTGACTTTGAGAAACTGAAGCTATTCTGTGTTTACACAATTAAGAATCCTTGGTGTGGATTGTTTAGTTTTATCAGTAGATGCTGGCTTCTCATATGAATTCTAATACTGAGATCTCTTTCAGATGAGACCGGTGGTCTTAAGCAATGTCTTTGTGGTTAATAAATTCTTCAGAGAGGGGAAAAAAAAAAACCAGACGTCTGTTTCAGAATGGTTCCCTGCATAGGAATTACACATAGATGATTACTTATTTTCAAAGCAATCTGTGTTTTAAATGATTGAAGTAGTTAAGAAAGCAGTTTGATGGTTTAGAAGAAAGCCTCTTTCTGGTCATTTTAGTGGTTTTCCTAAAATCTGCTATTTCTGTATCCATTTGTTAAAATTGAGGAATGTTCCACACTATTGTGGATGGCATTAGATCGCATCATCTTTATGGCTGGGGTCCCTCTGGGGACCGCTTCACCATGACCAGGAGAGGAGCCTGGAGTGGTGTTCAGACAGGGCATATCTGTTGTTTTATAGGTTCTCACTGCACCTTCTAGTATCTAGAAATGTTATGTTTACTTCTTTTATTTCTTCTGAGGTATACATCTCTTTCAAACATTTTTTAAAATACCATAACAAAAGACTCTACCCATGGGTTATCAGGAAATAAAATGGGGGACTTCCCTAAAGGTCCAATGCGTAGGACTCCGAGCTTTCACTGCAAGGGCGCAGGTTCAATCTCTGGTTAGAGAACTAAGACCCTACAAACTGTACAGTGCAGTCAAAAAAGAAAAAAAAAAAAAAGAAAATGAAGCTCATTTTCACATTCTGGTGTTATTGCAAAAATACATTATGTATTTTTTAATCCAAACATATATAAACCATTTAGGAAAGAAAATTGTAAACTAGAAAAAAATATGTATATATACATTTAATTATCTAAATTCTTTATATACAGGCCCAAGTATAATAGTTATATCTTCTAAAAAGATAATATGAATACAAATTTTTAAATCCACCGTACGATCCACAATCTAGAAGTAAATGTGGCTGAGTCTAACAGCTTGTGTGGCTGGGAAAGAAGCTGATACGCCTTTTAGAATTTTGCTTGGATAATCATGGGTGGGAAGATTATTACTGAGTAGAAGCATTGCCATTCCAAAGATTTTTAAAAAATTGTATGAAGACTGAGCCAAATTCTTATTTTATATCATCTTAAAGGATCCTTCCTGAACAGTTGCATTAATATTTAAAAGTCCCCCACAAAACATCAAGCAACTGAAAAGCCACAGCAAACAAGACAGCCAGCAGTGGGCACCTCCCTCCTTCTCACCACATCATTCTTGTCCTTCCATTACAGACAGGAAAAAGAAACAAGCTAAATGCCCATGTTACCAAGAGTTTTGCTGTGCCTGTGTAGATGTAAGCATGTGTACACACTTCACGGGCCTGGAGGCCAGGGCAGAGAGAACTGAATTCACCTAGACCACAGAAAAGCTAAGCTTGCAGAGATGAGGCCTGGCTGGGCAGGTTCAGGAGGCCCTGGGAATGAGGAGACAAGCTAGGGTCCTGCCATGAGAGCTGGTGGGGAGATGCCTCCCCAGAAAGCGACCAACAACTCCAAAGATGGAGGCTCTCACTTTTGTGCTTCGGCCAAACTGCAACTGAAGCCCCACCTCCTTCACACTATCTGACTCCAACGAAGTTGGCTTTTTACTAGAATGTTATACGAGTATGTGTGCTCAGTCGCTCAGTAAGGCCCAACTCTTTTGCAACCCCATGAATGGTAGCCCACCATGTTCCTCTGTCCATGGGATTTCCCAGGCAAAAATACTGGAGCGGTTTGCCACTTCCTTCTCCAGGGGATCTTCCTGACCCAGAGATGGAACCTGCGTTTCCTGCATCGGCAGGCAGATTCTTTACCACTGAGCCACCTGGGAAGCCCAGAATGTTATACACGTGTCTCCAAATAGGAATACTCCTTTGTGATCCAATGTGTATTTATTCAGTGCTCACAGAACTGGTTAGTGATCAGAGGTGAAGGGATGAATGAAAAGGATGCTTCTGCCCATCACTTGGATCTGCCAGTTAAGGAGGAAGGCAGGTGTGCATTGTCTGTTAAACGGAAGCTGAATGAAAAAGAGGCCCATGTGGGTGGGTTTCAGCCAAGAGTTTCCCTAAAAATGATCATTTTTTTGTTAGCTCAAATTTCCACTGAAGAAGAAAGGAAACAGTTCTTACAATTTCTCTTTTGCTGTTTTCTAGCCAGTGATAAGTTTATTGTTTATTTGGTTTTGAGAATCTTGGGTTTATATTTACTTATAACAGTGAGCTATGCCTAGTCAGAAATATAGTGTTTCTAAGGACTTATCTGATTTCTGTGGCCTGGCAGCAAAGTTTGAGATTTTGGTTTGAGGTTGAGATTTCACAAATAGGTTCTCCAGCTGGAGTCTCCTCCCAACAGATCCTGAACACAATCATTCTTTTTCAAAATCCCCAAACTTTAGCAAAGAAAAGTGCCACCATCCACGGATGTGGTCATTAAATTCGACCCAAGAAGTGACAGGTTTCAGCTGTCCGTAGACAGAGAGAAAAACTCAAACTACTCTCAATGACTTTAGCTTTACAAAGTGACAAAAGTGACTATACAAAATAACTTTGGGAAACTATAAATAGAACACGAGAAGCTATTTCTACTACTTCTACATTCAAATTCAGAGTTTCTTGAGAGATCCCTCTTATTTCCAAAATGTATGTATATTTAACGAAAGGAGGACAGACTATAATGAGGGGGTGGGTGGAATCCGTGGAAAGGTATTCTTCACCCACATTTTCCCTGGAGGGGGTTTGATTTTCCTGGGCCATCTGAGTGGTGCACAAACAACATGCCGGGTTTTCCTGGGTCCTTGTCAGACACATGGAAGTAAGTTGACTCAAAGTTCTCGGTCTAGTGATAGCATGCTTAGGATATTTTTATTAAATACAAAAGAGGAAAACAAAACCAATAGAAAATAAGTGAATTGTGGATGCCATCCGTCTGAGGCAGAAAAGTGGACGTGTTAGTCACTCAGTCATCTCTGACTCTGCAACCCCATGGACTGTAGCCCACCAGGCGCCCTCTGCCGCCCCCTTCTCTATTTACAGTCCAGCTAAAATTCCTCAGGATGCTTAACTGGGCCATCAGAATTTTCAAACTGAGGTTCTGCAAGATGGCATCGCAATAAACTCTCATTTCCTAGCATAGTAGGGGATTGAGGCTTTTCCAATGAACCTCCTGTTCTTCAGGAGGGCTTAGTTGCTCAGTTGTGTCCAGCTCGCTATGACTCCATAGACTGTAGCCTGCTAGGCTCTTCTGTCCTTGGGAATTCTCCAGGCAAGAATACTGGAGTGGGTTGCCATGCCCTCCTCCAGGGGATCTGCCTGACTCAGGGATGGAACTCCGGTCTCCTTCACACAGATGCCCTACTGGCTATAACCCTACTGTCTTCCCTGTTGCAAATGGCCAGCAGAGGGCTCACCTTACCAGTGCTGCCAGCCCCAGAGCCTGGTATACAGAGAATCAGCTTCTAACATAAACAGAAAATAACAAACAGTCCCTCTCCTAAAAGCAAAAAGGATCTTCTTTAAAAGAAGTTTTACTTAGTGCATTTTTGTTCGGCCCTTAAACATGGAGTCACTAAACACGAGCATCCCATTGGAGTTAGCAGTGCTTGCATTAAGGAAGTTTCTTCTCTTATCAAATCTTTCTTTGCCTGCAGAGAAAATTGTGTATGTCCTTTTTTTGTGTCTCCTCAGCTACTGCTCAGCTCAGTCTTCAGTTTGCTCCACCTTAGTCGTTGCTTGATTTTCCTGTGGCTCATTTGGCAAGTACTTGCAGCTGAAGGTGCCCCCAGGTGCTAACACTGCAGTTCCCAAACGTGTCTGCATTTTAGATTCACCTGGGGTGCTTAAAAAAATTAATTTGAGGCCCGCGGCCATTCCCAAGATCTGATGTGTAGGGTGTGCTCTGGGCACGGGAGTTTTAAAAAAAAGATCCGCAGGGGTTCCTACTGTGCAGACACGTTTGGGAACTGCTGGGCTTACAGGGAAGGAAGGAAAGGATTGGTGAAGGGGAGTCTGAATCCGAGGTCTGACTCCTGTCTGTTGTGTGAGTTGGGGTAAGTTACCTAACCTCGCCCAGCCCTGACTGCCTCCTCTGCAGAGTGGAGATAATCATGCTGGTGATTTTCTCATCTGTGTAGTGAAAATATCATGTACATTACACGATCAGTGACAGTGCGCGTGATGGGTTTGGCATAGGAAACAGTGGCTGGCGTCATCTCTCCTGAGGGTAAAATAACGTTTAATCCACTTCAAAGACAATGAAACGCCCTGTGGATGATTAAGTGAGGTTTGCTTAATGAAAGTGAAAACAGGTAGGGTGACAGGCTCGCTGCCCTCACTCTTGCCTTTTTTTTTTACTCCCCACCCCACATAATTGAATTGTTCATCTGTTGCTAGCTTGTTGGAAAGAATGATACAACCTTATACTCAGAGATAAGGCCATTGTGTTCGTCTGTTTTCCCAGGATGGGGTGAGTCTCCCTAGAGTTTTGTGACTAGGATCTGCCCGGCAGATCAATCTGAGAAAAACTGGGAAGTGAATGTTTTTGGAAAGGCCAGCTGGACTCCCTGGGTTGGGTGGGCACATTCACTGATTAGAGCTGGCCCCGATGTGGTGGGAAGTAAAGGGGTGGGTCTGTCATCCTGTCCCCACACCGTGCCTGTCAGCTCCTAGGTCCTCAGCGAGTTAGATTCTAACTCCTGATTGTGATTTTTAGTCTAAGAACTCTCTTCCACTCCTCCAATCTTTATTCACTTCTTTTTTGTTCTGCCTTTGTCTCAAGAAAACAAAAATTAACTTCACTGAGAAAGAAAACAAGAACCATGTGAATGTAGGCAAAAACCACTACAATATTGTAAAGTAATTAGCCTCCAATTAAAATAAATTAATTAATTTACAAAAAAGAAAGTAAAGAACCACAAACAATGCCTATTGAGATGAAAATGGTTTATGCATGCAGACCCCAGGGGCCGGGATGGGGGTGGGGAGACAAAGTCTGTCTTATTTTGCCCTGGGTGGCCCTTGGGGAGGTGGTCTTTGTGGAGGGAAGGGGAGGTGAGTGGTGTGCATTCCCCCAAGATAGAATCAGAGGAAGATCGAATGTCAGAGCCCAAAGAAGTTTGAACAATCACCTGAACCCCAGGGGTTCCTAACTGGGAGTACTCTGAAAGTATATGCAGCTGCATCGTAGGCAGGTGGAAATGTGTCTTTGATGGGGGCCATGGCTTTTCAGCAGATTGGCAAAGAGCTTGGTAACCCTCCAGTGTGAACCAATTTTACTAATAGGGGAACAGCAACAAAGGAAGCTGTTCAAAGCCCCAGGCCATCACAGTGGGCACCGAACGCAGGTGGCCACGCTTCTCCCCAGCTCCACTCCCAGGTTTCACAGCAGGTTTTAAGCATCATGGCGGGGTGGGGGGGGGTGAGGGGGGAATGTTTTAGCCACAGGTTCTGCTTGTTCCCTGCTTAGTACAGCTTGAGCCAGCACCAATGTGATACACAATGAGGTTCCCACTTTCCTGTAACCAAGGACGTTGTGTCCCAAAGGCACTTAAGGAAGAAGTCAGAGCTGTTGGAGCTGCTAAAAACCCCTATCGTTTTAACCTACAGGAAAGACTGGCTCAGCGTTTTAGCAGGAACCAGGCCTAAAGGAATTCAGACCACAAATCAGGGGAAGTAGGTGTCTTGGTCTGTCCGGCTCCTGTGGATAAAATAATACCATCGACTAGGGGATTCTAAACAACAGAAATGTATTTCTAACCGTTCAGGAGGCTAGGGAGTCCAAGATCAATGTGGTGGCAGGTTTGGTATCTGATCAGGGTCATCTTGCTGAGCCCTCCTGTGGGAAAAGGGAGAAGGCAGCTCTCTGGGGTTTCTTGTTCCTTTGTAAGGGCTCCGTGCTCACAACCTCATCACCTCCCAAAGGGCCTCCATCACAGTGAGGATTAGGTTTGTTTGTTTTTTAAAATGCCAATATCATTTTAATAGACATAAAGGTGAATTTATTTTTTAATTATTTTTAATTGGAAGGTGTGTGTTAGTCACTCAGTTGTGTCCAACTCTTTGCGACCCCATGGACTGTGGTCTCTCTGGCTCCCCTGTCCATGGAATTCCCCAGGCAAGAATACTGGAGGGGGTTGCCATCCCCTTCTCCAGGGGATCTTTCTGACCCAGGGATCAAACCTGCGACTCCTGCATTGCAGGTGGATTCTTTACCGCATGAGCTACCAGGGAAGCCCCAGTTGGAAGATCATTGCTTCGTAGTATTATGTTGGTTTCTGCCTTACATCAGCGTGGCTCAACCATAGGTAACATATATCTCCTCCCTCTTAAACCTCTCTCCTGACTCCCACCCCATCATACCCCTCCAGGTTGTCACAGAGCCCCGGGCTTGAGCTCCCTGCATCATACAGCAAATTCCCACCAGCTATTAATATATTAACTTATAATTGATGTAATATAAAAATATATATAATAATATGTATTTTACATATGGTAATGTATATGTTTTAATGCTACTCTCTCAATTCGTCCCACCCTCTCCTTCCCCCACTCATATATTAATGAATTTATATGATATCTAGAAAGATGGCACTGATGAACCTATTTACAGGGGGTTAGGTC
This sequence comes from Antilocapra americana, assembly GCA_007570785.1. Taxonomy (NCBI): domain Eukaryota; kingdom Metazoa; phylum Chordata; class Mammalia; order Artiodactyla; family Antilocapridae; genus Antilocapra; species Antilocapra americana. The sequence continues at coordinate 3,872,108 of ML663573.1, forward strand.
TTTATGAATTTGGGAGGGTGTTCCAAACATGTGGTCAATCACAGTAGGCAAAGGCCTACAAGAAAAGGGTGTTTTGTGTTTCCTTTTTCTTTTATTTGGTGTAGTTTCATTTTCACGAGGGCTCCCTAGCCACACAGGTTTGGCAGGATGGAGAGGCCTGACAACTCGAGAGGGGTTCTGTTAGACCAGATACCAGCAGGACCACCCAGTTATAGGAAGACTGTGGTTAGAGAGAAAATGTGACGCACAGGCAGTGCTCCCTGCTTGTGGTCGGAGCTGTAGGCGGGAGGATTTCATGGGATCCAGAGAGTGCCTTGTGGGAAAGGCTTTGAGGGGACCCTGTGCCCCCCAGGAGCGGGTACAGCCTAGTGGTTAGCAATGCAGGCTCCGAAGTCGATTTTGCACAGGTTGTAAATCCCAGCTCCAACATGCACTCGTGTTTAACCTCTCCTTCCTGTGGGCCTTCGCCTCCGGTCTGTCAAATGGGGACAACTGTGCCTGCTTAACAGGACTATTTTAAGGACGAAATGGGAAAATGATTGAAAGTGGATTCTGGGTCTGACAGATCCCATCTGTTTATTCTGTTGAATGTATTCTTCATTGTAAGATTATATTGTCACTTTCAAATTATCTTGAAAATGAATGTTTCTAACTGCACTAGGAAGGAATCAGGTCTGATCATTCAAGTTCTAAGTTGATGATGAAAATAGGAGAATCTTGAATGACTGCCTCTTATTTACCTCATATATCAGCTGCTGTGTCATATGATTGAACCTCAAACTTATTTTTCTTTCTTTTTAATGTATTTCTTTACTTGGCTACATTGGTTCTTAGATGCAGCATGTGGGATCTAGTTCCCTAATGAGGGATCAAATCCAAGCCCCCTGCATTGGGAGCATGGAGTCTTAGCCACTGGACCACCAGGGAAGTCCCTCAAACTTTTCCTGATTTGTTTTTTATTTCCCCAAGTCAGGGAAGAATATATTCTCATTATAAATGATTCTAACCAGCACAGAACTTTATAGAGACAAAGATGACTAGTCCATATTTTTCTGAAACAGCTGCTCATAAACTCTCTAGGTACACTGGTCTGGCCCAGCCCTCCGTGTGGAAAAGCCTAGAAAGTATCTTTGATGTGCATCGTTTTTATACTTGCCTCCTGACCTAGCCGCATATCATAGTTTCCTTGTGACACATGTTTGAGGAGTTTTGCGCTCCAGGAAATAGTACATCGACAGGATTACTTCCTGCTTTAGAAAGTGTCATAGTTGCCCCAGCTGTGTTGAGTGCAGGAAGCAGACTTTGACGGGAAAGGAAGGCCTGTGCCCCCGTCAGGACGTAGAAGGAAGGAGCCGAGAGATGCAGAAAGCTCTGGGGCACGGAGGGTCCTCATGGAGGCAGAGAATTTGGTGTTAGGTCACTGGAGACAGTAGGAGCTGACTGGGAGTGTGGTGCTGGGGACCGAGGCCAGGCTGCCCCCAGAGAGGGCTGGGCTACCGCCAGCACGACCTGAGCCTTGTGCAGATACAGAAGGGAGCCCCGTGGCCCTGAGGATATACAGCACAGTGAGAGGAAACAGAGCTGGATTTCAGTCCTCGCCCACCCCAGCACAGGTGTTCTTGTGCAGTGGGCAACGTGAGCAACTGTGCTCAGCAGCCCTTGGAGAGATCCAAGAGTTCAGTCATTTCCGCCCCCCGCCCCTCTCCTTAAATCTGTTGTTTTCTGTCCTGGTTCCTGATTCCTGCTTCCAATCCAGACGACCTCCATCTCTTACCTGAGTGACTGCAGTACCTTCCTAACAGGCTTCCTACATCCAGACTCGCCTCCTTCAATTTCCCTCCACACCACCGTCAAAGTAACGATCCTTCCAAAATGTAAGTCAAACACACACACATCACACACGGAGACAGCCCACATGCCCGTTCCAATTGCTCTTGAGATTAAAGCCCAGATCCCCAACCTGCCCTGCACTGGCCTCCTTCCGCTCCCGACCCCAGCCCCGAGCCTGAGCTGCACTGATGTTCCCTGACCTGTGAATGTACCCGATGCTGTACCCTGGGTGCTGTGTTGAGGCTTGGAGGCTCATATTTTTATTTGAAGGCTCCCAGCTTGTATCCTATCAAACATTAAAATGCACACACGTGCCACATTGCATATTTTGGGGTGCAAAAAATATTTTAAAGGTTTTCATATTTCAAGTAATTTTGAAATGATTAGACTCTGAGTGACTCCTTTGAGTGCATCGAATTTCTTAGTCATCTTCCACCTGCTTGGGAAGTCTGATCAAGCAAGAGCATCTAAACCTGCACATTGTTTTCCAAATACAGTTTAAGATTTATGACTGCTAGGCTAAGGCAGTTGACAGTGTGCTTTGTTTCCTTTGCATTTTATTAAACAGAAACTCAACTTTGCAGTTTTCCTCACATATTTGGGGGGACAGTATATTATTTCGAGCCTCACCCCTTTCTCTAACCCTGGCCCAGCCAACTTCTGCTGCATCTTCAGATCTTACCTTAAATGTTACCCACCCTGCAAGCAGCCTTCTGGACCCTCCTGCTGGGTCAGGTACCCCATCCCATCATCTTGTAGCATGGAGTCACTTTCCTGCAGAGCACACCCCAGACTTTAATTTCAGGACCTGCTCTTCAGAGATTCTTTCTAGCACCAGACAGTGAGTGCCACAGGTCAAAGGTCATGGCTGGCCCATCCCCCTCCCACCAGCACCTACCTCTAATGGTGGCGACTCAAAAAAATTGTTAGCGTTCTTCTCCTTGCTTGCCCAAACTGTCTGACCACAATCTGAGCATCCCTCTTGCCCCTTTGTTACATTAGAAGAGAATCTGACATTATTCATTACCCTCTGGAGTGACTTAAAACAATCCTGTGTGTGTGTCAGTTGCTCAGTCGTGTCTGACTCCTTGTGACCCCATGGACTATAGCCTGTGGCTACAGGCTCCTCTGTCCATGGGATTCTCCAGGCAAGAATCCTGGAGGGGGCTGCCATGCCCTCCTCCAGGGGATCTTCCTGTGTCTCTTAATGAGGGATCGAATCCGCACTGGCAAGCAGGTTCTTCAACCCTAGCGCCACCTGAGAATCCCCTAAGGCCACTTAGCTTGAAAGTTCAAACCGGGGAGATGTGTGATCTAGAGATTTATTCAGTCTCAACTGTCTGAACATGGACACTTCCACAGAGATAGCACAGGTCCCTGGTTGTGGCAGATTCATCACCGTAAGCCTGTACCCCAAGCCCCGGGCTGACCATCTTACAGAATTATCCGTCATCCCCATCAGCCATCTCCTGTGAGCAATCCCAAGAGGCAGGGCGTGGAAGGGACGTGCCTTCTACAGAGTGACTTGTGAGGCACAAGCCATGTGCTGTCTGCGGAGGACTTAGCTCTGGACCTGGAGCACGGCGAGCCTGTAGACCTTTGTGGCTGTCGGTGCTCTTGGGCAGTTCATACCAAGACCACGTGAATGTTGGTTTAGTCAGAGAGTGCCTGATATTTAGTCCCAAACACACTGACATCACTTGGTACCTTGGCCTCTGTGTGGCCCAAATACACGCAGAGAGCCTTGGAAAGCCAGTAGAGCTTCCAGTTTGTAATCTGGATTGTAACCCCGTAAAACATGATTCAATCATCGGCCAAACTGACTGCTCATTCTGACTGTCTCTAGAAAAAAAGCCAGGCTCTGTGAGTGATATGGTTAAGTAGACATTTAATCTCACTGAACATTGAAGGTTGCACTGAGAACATCTTCCTGGGGTCCTTCTGGGCCCAGCATGCTGGTCCTCCCCTTATAGAAGCTGCTTCCTCATGTTCTCTGTTTCTCACTTACCAAGTTCCTACCAAGTAAAGAGCTCCACTTGCCACGTAAGAGAATAAAAAGCTGAAAGAAGCAAATGATTGTTTGTATTTTAGTCAGGGTTAGTAAGTTTAGATGGTCAAATTTATATAGCTTGGTGATGGAAAGTTCTTTTTTATTTTTCAGTATTAAAAAGGCTCTGTATTATGGTGGGGCTATGTAAATAGTCTTTAAAACTATGGCCCTATTAATCTTACAAGTGTTAGTTATTCGTCAAGCAATGGAAACTGTATAAGTGTAAAAACAAACAAAAATTTCCCCACATGTTCCCCTGGAGAGCTCTCTCATCTTGTTCTGGAGATGTTGGGAAGAGCAGCAGAAAGCTTCTGAAGGCAAGATGAAGTCAGTGATTGAGTGTTGTGGTTCAGTCCCTCAATAGCGTCCAACTCTTTGTGACCCCATGGACTGCAGCACACCAGGCTTCCCTGTCTGTCACCATCTCCTAGAGTTTGCTCAAACTCATGTCCATAGAGTCACTGATGCCATCCAACCATCTCACCCTCTGTCGTCCCCTTCTCCTCCTGCCTTCAATCTTTCCAGCATCGGGGTCTTTTCCAATGAGTCAGTTCTCCAATCGGCTGGCCACAGTATTGGAGCTTCAGCTTCAGCACCAGTCCTTCCAGTGACTATTCAGGGATTGGACAGAGGAACAAGAAGCATTGCAATACAGAGGAGAGTGATTATCCTGAAGGCAGAGGACGGGGTGGAGGGGGGTTTAGGGATGAGCTGGCATCCAAGCTGAGCTTTGGCTGTGGATAGGGGTGGAATGGGATTCCAAGGTAGGGAAACCCAACAGTAAAGGCAGTGAGTAGCTCTCGGGTGGAAGGTGGAGTCTGTGCACGGATGTGTTTAATGGGAACTGATGTCTGAGCCTGGAGGGTCAGGAATGCTGCACCAGGCAACCCCACCTCTGCTGTCTTCGCCTGTGGGGCACACTTTGTTCATCTTAAGGTTTCAACAAATGTATTCACTTGTTTAATAAATCACATCTGATATGGACCAGGCACTGTCTAGTACCAGAAATACGACAATGTCCAGAACCAAGTCCCTGATTTCATAGCACTTTTAATCTAGTGAAAGAGATGGGCAGTGTTAATATAACGTCTTGGGTTGTTATGCAGAGATGAATTGGGGTAAGGAGGGCAGAATAGAAAGGGGGGGCATGGCTAACGCTTTACATGTAGTGGTCAAAAGAATGTAGGAAGCAAGCCATGGTTGACTAGCTGAAAAAAATTAATGAGAAAATGGGTTAAGTCAGATATTTGACACAATTGAGTCAGTTTCCATGGCTTGTGGGTTTCTTTTCCCATTGCCCCAAGAACATCTTAAATACATTACTGAGAGTTCAGCTTTGGATGAAGCGATGAGTCATGAGTTACATGCATTTCTGGGGACTCTGTTGCTGTCCTGAGTGTTTGTAAGTGGTAAGGGTTCTAGCTTTGGAGACACCTAGACCCCCTGCAGGAGCAAATGACAACCCATTCCAGTATTCTTGCCTGGAGAATCCCATGGGCAGAGGAGCCTGGAGGGCCACAGTCCATAGGGTCACAAAGAGTCGGACATGACTGAAGGGACTTGGCTTGCATGCATGCAGACATGGTCTCAATTCCGTCTCTGCCACCGACTAGCTCTGTAACCAGGAGCCTATGATCTAACCTTCATGAGCCTGCTTCTCTAAAATGGAGATAAATAAGATCCATACATACAAAGCACTCAGCTATGATAAAAGCTGTTTCCAATAAATGTTGGTCAGTAACCACGGCAGCAGCTGTCCAGTGAGGGTTGTACCCAAAGCAGGGATCACCCTAGTTGTGTTTGTGTCCAGAAGTTACTTACACCTCTGTGGTTGATGTGTGGCCCCTTTCCTTGAGCAGCTGGGGCTCCTGATGAGGTCAAAATATGAGCCTGACCTTTGTATTCCACACAATGCTCTTGACACACAGTCAAAGCTAAATAACTATTTGATGGAGAAGTGAATTATTGACTATAATTTAACCAAGAAAGGAGCACAGTGGAGAACGTTATCCAGTAAGGGAAAATGTCTTGTCAAAGTCTCAGGAAATGAATTTCTTTTTTTATCAACTCTTTTTCCCTAAATTTTCCATCATTGCTTCCAAATGGTTTTTCATCATTGCTTTCAAATGAGTAGCATTTTTAAATGTTACTCTCCTTAATGTAATGAGAGTAACATTAAAAAGAAATAAGAGTTAAGGATAATCAATTTTTTGCTGGGAATGCTTGAAGGCGGGAGAAGGGGACGACAGAGGATGAGATGGTTGGATAGCATCACCGACTCAATGGACATGAGTTTGAGTAAACTCCGGGAGTTGGTGATGGACAGGGAGGCCTGGCGTGCTGCAGTCTGTGGGGTCTCAAAGAGTTGGACCCGACTGAACTGAACTGAATTGAGCTCTGGGTTTTAGTGGTAAAACATGCCCAGCATATTTGACCAAAATACACTGTGTGGCAGAAGGAGGAGGCAAGAGACACACTGCCTCTGTCTAGTTCACCACCTCGGTCACCTACCTTTGCCACTGATCTGCATGGGAATCTTTGAGGCAGAACCACCAACCTGAGAGTTTTTAAACAACCACTAAGGGTTTTTAAACTTCCACATAAAGGGCCCTTCCCTTTGAGATCCTTAGATGAGGGTGGCATGGAGCTCCACCTATCTTATCTTGATGAATTTTAAAGCCTCTGGGCCCAACTCTGGCATTGGGCATCAGGGGACAGATGCTGCCTAGGGTTACCCTGACCCCTGGCCTGAAAGCAGGTCAGGGAGGGGGACCTGATGGCCAGGCCTTGAGAGTGCCTCCTGTGGGCAGTCAAGGGAGCCAGAATGACTATTTCCCGCTGTTGTGGGGGTGACTTAGGATCAGGCCAGTCAAGAGGAGCTGCGATCTTAAGCCAGGTCACTCAGCCATGTGTTACAGGGCTGTGAGAAGACTCTGACATTCGGTGGGAGAAACAGTGCTTGGTTGTGAACCAGCCACCAGAGTGCCTAGATGAAATGTCAGATGAAGGCAGCTCTTTTCCTTCTTCTCTCCATGCCTGCAGCATGTTTCCCTTTTTCAGCACAAGTGTTAGGAAGCGAGCACACACGAAATATGCATTTGAGGTGGGAGCAGCTCCTCTTTGTCAGAAAAGCCAGAAGCATTCCTCTCCTTGGACTGAACAAAGCCTGAGGGTATATAGGGACTGAGGGAGAACACAGGTGCCTACAAGCCAAAGTGGTCACCTCTCGGTCGTGTCCAACTCTTTGAGACCCTATGCACTTGCACTGTAGCCCGCCAGGCTCCTCTGTCCCTGGAATTCTCCAGGCAAGAATACCAGAGTGGGTTGCCATTCCCTTTGCCAGGGGATCTTTCTGACCCAGGGATCAAACCTAGGTCTCCTGCATTGCAGGTAGATTCTTGATAGTCTGAGCCATTCTTAAGGAAGGTTGAAAACCTTGCTTTTAGTCAAATTTTTTTTTTAATTTTTTTAGGTTTCACATTTTCATCTGCTGATCCCCATACATAGAGAAATTTTGGGAAGCAGGAGGTGGGGGGACCGGTGGGGATGGATATAAGTGCCCCTCGCTCAGAATCTCGGAGTAATCAGGGTTGGTCGTGTGAGCCACAGCCAGGCTGGGTGGCGTTTTCTTTTCACAGTCACTGGACTGTTATGCATTGGCCTCCTGTCAACTTTGATTTAGGAAGTTCCACCATCTTTGGAGAATCTGCATGCTGGTGTTGGGGAGATCGGTGCAGCTACCAGTAACAGAATGTAAATAAAGACGCATAGAGATTGGGTGTTAGTATTTTATGAAGCCAAAGTGCTGGAGAGGTCACCAAAGCAAAATCCACCCTCCCCATGCTCTTCCTTATCATCCCCACTGTTCCAGGGATACTGAGTAAGGCACACTGGTCAAATTCACGAGGACCTTGCCTCAGCGAGACCTTTCAGAAGACCTCACTAAAAACCCAGATGACCTCTACTCCTTTATGAAATGTTCACCTGGAATGAAATTCCTTGGGATAAATGCCAGTGGTTGGTCACATTGAAACCATTCCCCTCCCTCTCTACCCACCAAAGGAAAGGACAGGAAAGTGGCCAGCCAGAGGGATCCCTTGGGGTGGCTGACCCTGATAGAGATCAGCCGCCTACAGCTGTAGACTCAGGATGGAGGTCCCCAGTGTCAGGGTTTTCCAGTGAAAGAATGCAGCCACCTCCCCACCCACCCCTCACACGTACCTCACTAGTGACACACACAAGTAACAGCTCTTGTTTGTGGATTAACTTCTGTGTGCCAGGCTCCACCCCAAGCCCTTTAGATACGTTTTCTCCCTTAATTCTCACAGCTCATCTAGCAAATATTCTCTCTGTGTGTGGCAGCATTTAGAAAGATAAGGTAACTCACCCGTGTCTGCCTCCCTACCTACCTACCTGCTCCCCCCATCCACCAGGATCACCCAGACTGAGAAAAAGAAGTGGAGGTGTCATTTCCCTGCTTAAAGCTCCAGGAGACCCGGAACTGTGTGGAGGGGAGCAGGGCTTTCATGCACTCGGGCGAGTTCCCAGCCAGGATTAACCTACTTCCTCTCCTGAGATTCCTCAGCCTTATATTTCAGCAACCTGGTAAAGAAAATGAAGAATGTGCTGTTGGTTTTAAAAAAAAAAAGAAGTTCAAGCCCCATGAATCATAGGAAGCATTTTATCATTCTGGGGCCTCCTATTTCAGGATTGCTGGTAACTCATCTCTTGAAGCTGCCTTGAGCAGACAGAAACGCAGCTCAGGAATTCCACCTCCAGCTTTAGACTCAGCAGTTCTTGAGGGCGGTGCTCAGGGAGGTGGGAACAGGAAGCAAAGGTCTCCAGTGGGATGTCTGATCTCCTTCCTCTGGCAGGAAGGCTTCCTGGGGAATGTTTCGCTAACATCAAGCGAGCTGAAAAGTGGAGAGTTAAATGAGTTATTGGGAGGAGCAGGGAAGCGGCAGGACAAAACTCGAGTACCCAACAGGTCGATTATTCAGCCTTTGTGTGTGTGTGTGTATGTGTTAGTTGCTCAGTCGTGTACGATGACTCTTTGTGACCCCATGGACTGTAGCCTGCCAGGATCCTCTGTCCATAGAATTCTCCAGGCAAGAATACTGGAGTGGATTGTCATTTCCTCTTTCAGGGAATTTTCTGGACCCAGGAATTGATCCCTGGTCTCCTATATTGGCAGGTAGATTCTTTACCGTCTGAACCATCAGGGAACCCCATTCAGCCTTTAACAAATACTTACAAAGGCCCTGGGATACAGTCATGAACAAACAAGCACGCTTCTCACATAGGCCGTAGGTTCTAACGCATGAGTTGTGTGCATGGTCTGTCTGCATGTTCTAAGACAGAAAGCCACAAAGAAGTGGCTGAGATAATCTCAGTTGTAACAAGTGCAATGATGAAAGTCAGAGTCTGAGGGAGAGAGTTTAGGCGGCAGGATTGAGAGGGAATATAAAGTACTGACAATCACTTCAGCTGCCCTTCGAGGAAAAGATGGAAGAGGGCCCAGAGTGTTGGCTGGGAGACCAGCCCCAAGGCTCTCCCTGAGGTCAGGAAGACTGCAGGCAGATGAGAAAAGGAGAAATGAGAGAAGAGGGGGGTCTGTATTTTTAGAGACAGCCTCAGTAGTACTTCTTAGTGGGCTGGGGATGAGAATGCGTGGTGGGGTTAGGGGGGGCAAAAGGTATCTGTCTGCATAGACGGGGTGCCATCTTTCTAGATGGGAAAAGTAGCCATCTAAGCAAAGGGGCCCTGGGGTGGCCGTATGGGATCTTAGAGAGCCAGGAGGATGAGGCTGGGGAGCACTGAGGGGCCACTGGTCAGGGGTGATGTGCGTGAAAAGCACAGGTGGGAGTTGGTGGGAGGGTTATTCAAATGTGCTAAGTTAGATAAGGCCAAAAATATAGAGCTAGGGGCATCGTGATGACTCGGGAGCTGTTACTTCACTAGAAACTGGCCGGGTCCCTTGTAGGAACCGGGAAAGCCGGCAGGGTCGTGTGTACCAAGGGTTGATATTAGGGCTCAGCAGTGCCTGTCTTCTTAATCAGAAACCAAGGGTAATTCTATTTACCTGTTTCACAGGAGCTGAGCTGTAATCCTGGAAAGCTAATGTTTTTAAAAACCAGAACCTGAGGTTTCCTGGTGGAAGCTTTTAAACTCAGTCTGTTTTAACACACACTCATGTGTTGGCTCAGATGGTAGAGGGTCTGCCCGCAAGGCGGGAGACCTGGGTTCGATCCCTGGGTTGGGAAGATCTCCTGGAGAAGGAAATGGCAGCCCACACCAGTATTCTGGCCTGGAAAATCCCACGGCTGGAGGAGCCTGGCGGGCCACAGTCCCTGGGGTCGCAGCGAGTCGGACGTGACTGAGCACCTTCATTTCCATGTGAGCACACAGTCTCTCACCCCTTCTTATGGGACCACGCCCACCTCCACGAGGTTCACTAACCATGCTCATGAAAACGGCTCAAAGTGGCTGTGACATCGCAGAAACATGGGCCAGAGCCGCCAGCTGTAAGGTGTGTGTTCCTGATTTTAAAAGCTGCCCACTTATCATCTTCCTTTCTCAGTTTTCCCTGGAGGACAAATCAAGACCTGAAAAGATGTCACAGTGGGGAAATTGGGAAATGCGATGCGTGGCTTCTGTTGTCACTTTGGGGGAACTTCCCAGGCCTTCCAGGGTCCCAGGAGGCAGGTGGGAAAGTGCACAGCCTGTCCCCAGTCCCAGCCCATCCTTCACAGGGCAGGGCGCCCAGTCTGCCCCTGGGCGCTGCTCCCCAAGACCCCTGGAGCTGGGTGGGGTAGAGGGGTAGTTGCCTGCTCTGTAGGGAGGGACATCAGGGGAGTCAGGGGGCCCCATGGGGGCCCCATCTGGTTCTGCTGGAAGGTTCTGAGCTTGTTCTTGCACACCTGGTGCCCAGGTGGGGACTGTCACTTGGAGGCACTTTGCAAGTCCAGCTGGGTGGCTTAAAAAGAGGTTGCACAAAACCCGACCTGCGATGGGGGCCTTTGCCAGATGTTCTTTCCCATCCAGTTAATGGCAAGGGGGAGAAAGTAAATCCCCATCCCCCTGGGGCCAAGGACACAGCAGTTCGTCACAGGCACTGAAACAGCTTGTTTTATCACAGAACTCCTGGGTGACCGTAGGAATGTGCCAACTCTGTACCATATTCCGACATGTAGGTTTGCTTAATTACACAAGTCATGGTTTGTACTGTGTCAAACCACCTGACTCTCCGACTGCCCCTCCCCTTGGTCTTGAAATAAAATAGAGGTTCTACATGAGTGTTCTGTGCTTGTCCTAGGGCTCAGGGTGCCCTGACCATGCCTGTTTGCATTGCTGAGCTGTGGCCCCGAGCCCTCCGGTGGTGGGGTCTGTCCTGTGGGGACAAGGAGGCTGGGCTGCTTACGGAGTCGTGTCTGTATCATCCCCTGGACCTCGCAGACTCCTAACTCTGGGATCTTGTTTTCTCCCTCAGTCTTTCTCCAGGAATGACGTTCCCCCCACATGCTCCGTTTACTCTGTTGGAAATGGAAATCATTACCTCCAAGTCTCCTTTTCCTTCCTATTTTCCTGAGGCTGTTCAGATCTTATGGACGTTCTTGCCAGCTTCCCAGCTTTGTTTACTTTTGGAATATATATGGACAGAGGGGGAGACCAAAAACAGAAAAATAAACAAAAATAAATAGGAGACTGATGAAAAAGTTCCCAAGAGTATTTCATTGGCAGCTATGTTTGCAAAAGAGTATGCATGTCCTCTGTTCTGATGCTAGATTGGGAGGCGGAGGGAGTTAGAGGAGCTTCAGAGATTGCAGATAGAGTCTGTTCCTTCTACATCCCCAGGATCATGTCAGGAAGTTCATTGCAGCTTCAGGAGGAGATACAGCACAATGTCCTTGTCGATAGGTTTTGTTGAACCATGAAAATCAGGCAACTGACTTAACTGACTCTTCCACTGAACTGACTGTCCAAGAATCTTATGTACACTGCCTTAAAGAAATTCAGTCATTATTGCTTGAATTCAGCAGAGCATGCCCCAACTGATTAAAAAAAAAAAAACTAGAAAAAGAAACTTTTTCTTAGCTAAAATAGGAAAGGTGCAATAATCAGGAATGCAAGAAGCATCCTGGTGAGTTTTTAAATGGTATCCTGCCCTTCATCTGAGAGTCTTATAAATGTGGGTAACAGGGATGCTCCGCACCCACGCCTTTCCTGTGCACTGTGCCCTGTGCTAAGGGCCCTCCTGCTGCCCCCGCTTCATTCCCTTCACATCTCCTGGGTAGATTATTTTATCACTCTCATTTTGCAGATGGCTTGTTGTTATTGTTCAGTCACCAAGTCCTGTCCAACTCTGTGATCCCATGAACTGCAGCACTTCCCTGTCCTTCACTATCTCCCAGAGTTTACTCAGATTCATGTCCGTTGAGTCAGTGATGCCATCCAAGCATCTCATCCACTGTCATCCCCTTCTCCTCCTGCCCTCAACCTTTCCCAGCATCAGGATCTTTTCTAATGAGTCTGCTTTTTGCATCAGATGGCCAAAGTATTGGAGCTTCAGTTTCAGCATCAATCCTTCCAATTCAGGGTTGATTTTCTTTAGGACTAACTGGTTTGATCTCCTTGCTGTCTAGGGGACTCTCAAGAGTCTTCTCCAGTACCGCACAGATGGCTTTAAAAACTCCCCAGACTCACACAGCTGCTGAGTGGCTGAGTCAGTCTCTGTACCCTGGTCTCTCTGATTCAGCAGACGCACCCAAACCCACACCCAACACTCCTCTCTCAGGAGAAAGCTTTCTTTTCCACAAGATAAGGAATAATATCTAAAACCAACAACTAAAACCAGAACTCTGGAACCATGTTTATCTTTCTGATTGCTAGTGTATTTTATATTTAGGGCATGCTTCTAGTGAGACACGGTGTTTATTTTTCTGCCGGAGATTATATGGTCTTTTAGGAGATAGAATTACCTATAATAAGATATTTGCTTCCATAATTTAGCTGACATATCTTCTGGATTAATTTTATTAACTCCTGAAGCTGAAACTGCCACCAATTCATACAAAGGCAAAGTTTTCAACATCTTTATCAAGACGACCTCAAGAGGGCGCCCCTAGCAAGCCTGAGATTTATTCAGTTCTCTCAGGCCTGAAGCTTAATTTTAAAACATACTTTCAGAGAATGGATTGCAAGCCTATAAAAGTAGAGAGAAAATTCATGGAAGAGACTCAAAAAACACAAAACAAAAGTTCAGGAATTTGAATTTCTAGTTTGGTGGCAAAGAAGATTGAGGGATTTAAATTTTATAAAAATTACATCAAGAGAAATTAAAAACTTCTACAATCTTTCAGAATGTAGAATCATAGCACTAGAAGGGATCTAAGACAGGGAGAATTGTCTATCTCTGTTGATAAGGACTTGGGGGTGATGGGATGGTGGGGGCAAGATTCTCAACCCTCGTCAGTAGCCGATAATGTAGTTTCATTCACTGATATAATATCCTGAGTCAGAGGGCATCAGGGAATTTTTTAAAAGTACATTTACTTATTTATTTGGCTCTGCTGGGTCTTAGTTGTGGCATGTTCCCTGACTAGGGATCGAACCAGAGCCCCCTGGATTGGGAGCATAGTCTTAGCCACTGTACCACAGGGTAAATCCCATCAGGGTATTTGGTTTTATTCTCTATAAAGTTGTATTAACACTTCCAAAGGAAATATAGTGAGGCATAGTTAAAAGACAAAGTAAATGAGAATGGAAATCTAAAAAAAAAAATTATTTAATTATTCCAGAAAAAAAATAAAGGAGGTGTAGTGGAATTTAAAAAAAAAAAGAAAAACAACCCAGATGGGACCAACAGAAAATAAATCAGAGTAGCAGACTTTAATCTAGTCACATCAGTTATCAATAGTAAATGTGACTGGACTAAATGCTCTAATTTAAAGGCAGAGCTTATTAAACTGGAGAAAAGAAAGGCCCAAGGATGTGCTGCTGGTAAGTATAAATATAAGTAGATCAAAAGTGAAAAGATGAAGTTAGTATGTCTTACAGTATGTTTTAGAAAACTGGAGCAGCCATGTTAATATAAGATAGAATAGATTTAAGGGTGATGGATATCGCCTGAGATAAACAGGTGGATTCTCGAGGAACACATAATGACCATGCAGCTGTAAACGTCTAGTAATAGAGCTTAAGATATATGAAACAAATATTGACAGAATTCAAGGGAGTAATAGACACATCTGCAATCACAGCTTTAGCGTCTCTGTCAGTAACTGATAGAAGAACTCAACAAAAAACCCTTTCCATTCATCTAGATTGGCCACCTACCAGGGACTGAGCTGGTGTCAGCCGATGGGTGCTCTGCTCACGATAGGTTTTTATTTAATTTCTTTGGCTAATGAAGAAGCCGCTGTTTCTGCATCCTCTGCTGCCCAGAGGACGTCTCGAAGTAGATTGTGATTGCCATGAGTGTGAGCCTGAGGTCTTTACCTTGGCAAGTGGGCTCCCGAGGATGTCCTCATCGCTTGTACACTGGAGCAACCCTGTGGTCCAGACAGGATGCGTTTCTCGTGAACAGAGTAAATTACTTCTGCCCAAATAAGGCGAGGCCCCTTTTCTCTAAGGAGCATTTTGTAACTGCTCCAATACCAGGCTATCAAGCGGGCACTGTCAAGGGTCCTCATGTTCCATGTTTGATTATGCTGATGAGTTTTGGATTGGAGTTTTACCTCGACAGCTAAGTAACTCTTAAAGACTCATTCATTATCTTACAGCCACTTCAAGCCCAGGCTGTGTTGTGCCGGGAGCTGCTTAAGAGGATTATTGCAAGACAAGGAGCAGTCTTGCTCTCAGAGCCTCACCCTATCACTTACCAATTCTCAGCCTAGCTGTCTCCTAAGAAGAGAAATTTTCAATTTCCTGCAGTGATGGGAACTAAGTTTTCCCAGCCTGCAGAAAAAAAATGGATTGAAAACTGTGGATATGCAATCAGGATAATACAGAGGAGTTATTTAGGTTAAAGCATCTTGTGTTCCTGGATCACTTAAGATATGTGTAGTTGTAAGTACTAGATTCCCTGTACTGGTCTGAAAGTAATTCTTATTTCGAATTTAAGTATTTTTGAGTTCAACTTGAGCTTTATTTCCTTATTTTCTAAATTAAGGGGAGTTAGCGTCCCTGATTGGAGACGGAAATGGCAACCCACTTCAGTACTCTTGGCTGGAAAATCCCATGGACGGAGGAGCCTGGTGGGCTGCAGTCCATGGGGTCGCTAAGAGTCAGACAAGACTGAGTGCCTTCACTTTCACTTTTCACTTTCATGCATTGGAGAAGGAAATGGCAACTCACTCCAGTGTTCCTGCCTGGAGAATCCCAGGGACGGGGGAGCCTGGCTAGCCACAGTTCATAGGATCGCAAAGAGTCAGACAAAACGGAGCAACTAACACACAGAGAATAGATCTGTCATCCAACTCTATGGCAGCAATAAGTGGATTCAACCTTAAGTTGAACTAAGAAGCCAAATTAAAGTACACATTTGGTGGTAGGCAGAAAATATCCTAGATCAATATTTTGTCAGAAACATGGTTCAGATGAACCTGTCTACAGGGCAGAAATAGAGACTCAGACATAGAGAATGAATATGTGGACACTGAGCCAGAAGGGGAGGGTGGGACGAATTGGGAGAATAGCGTTGACATTATTACCATGTGTAAAATAGATATTAGTGGGAAGATGCTGTACAGGGCATGGACCTCAGCTCAGTGCCCTGGGATGACTAGAGGGGTGGGATGGGGCGGAGGTGGAAGGGAGGCCCAAGAGGAAGGGGATATGGGTATATACATAGAGCTGATTCACTTCTGCTGTTGGTACAGCGGAAGCCAACACAACATTGGAAAGCAGTTAGAGTACAATAAATGAAAAAACAAATTGTCAGGCAAAGGAAAGTAGTCCTAAAATGTGTTTAATAAATAGGGAGCTGGTTTCCAATGGGTTTTCATCTATAGGCCAATCACATACATTATGTACACTCTCACCCAGAGCAGGAAAAAGTCAGAAAGACATTAGGGATTAATCCATGGAAGAGAGATAAGACTGAGTGTTCAGCCTAGTCTATGAATCATTCAGTCCCTTTGCCCTGAGATGCTTGGGTTCCCAAGTCAATTCTTTTATTTTTAGAATCAAGATTGTGATAAATGCAATATTTGTTTCTTTTGTACAGTACATTTTGCATGCATTGTTGCTTCTATCTGGTTTCCTCAGATGGCTTAGTAACTCTACCTGATGCCAAAGAAAGCCTTTGAGTGCTCCTTCAGTCCTGGTTGGTCCGGGTGGTGGGTCCCCAAATAGAAAATGGCATTTTTTCCATTTTGTCTTTCATGAAAGAAACTAAAGGCTTTTCACTCCAGTCTCCTAAAAGGCCCTACCATTTCCCCTTATCTTTTATCATCGTTTAGATAATAAGGGGGTGGGATGGGGTGGTTAATGGTGTTGTTTCAGACATATTCTGACAAATCATCTAAACTAGTTACTTTTCTTCCAGTGGTTTAATTACATCTTCCAAAGAGGAGCAAGACATTTGGAGTCCATTTATTTTCATGTAATAGATGTAGGAAAGGGGGAAAAGGTGACAAACTCCTTTTGCTTTTTCCTTTGAGCACTTTAATGGAAAAAGAGCATAGGACTTGAGTCAAGTAGGTCACCAGTTATTAATTTAATTCTGTGCCCTTGGGCATGCAGTTCCCTTCTGAGCCTGTCTCCTTGTCTCTAGATGGGAAGGTGTGGGATGTACATGGGAGAGGCTGATACAATGAGAGGCCTCATGGATGGTCAGACAAGCCTAATTTACGAGTTTTCATTATAATCTGTCCACTTAGTTATCCCTTCTCCTTGCTAGTTTTTCTTTGCCATAATTTCAGGCCATTATTCTTACTATGGCTACTTCCTACTTTGCTTTCTTTACTTTGGCAGATCAGCTGTTGTGTTTTTCACCATCATGTAACCAAGCTTCATTTGATTTTATCATCATTTAAAAAACTGAAGTGTAGATAGTGGATTTGCAGTACTATGTAAGTTTCAGGCACAAAACATAGTGATTCACAATTTTTAAAGGTTATATTCCATTTATAGTTACTATAAAATATTGGCTGTATTCCCTATGCTGTATAATACATCCTTGTAGCTTATTTGTTTTATACATAGTAATTTGTACCTCCTAATCCCCTGTCCTTATCTGTCCCCTCCCCTTCCCTCTCCCTATTAGTAACCACTGGCTTATTCTTTATATCTGTGAGTCTGTTTTGTTATATTCATTATTTTGTTTTACTTTTCAGATTCTGCATATAAGGGATATTATTTCTTATTTGTCTGTCTCTGTCTGACTTATTTTACTTGGTACAGTGCCCTCCAAATCCATCCATGCTGTTGCAGATGGCAAAGTGTCATCCTTTTTTGTGACTGAGTAATATCCCATTGTGTGTGTGTACACCTCATCTTCTTTATTGAGTCATCTGTTGATGGACGCTTGGGTTGCTTCTGCATTTTGGCCGTTGTAAAGAATGCTGCTATGAACACTGAGAGCTGCATATCTTTTAAGTTAACCTTTTAGTGTTACCAAGCTGTAAATAAGAGATTTTTGTCTCCAAACCTATCTTTAAACATTTCACAATAGCCTTCTGATCACCTTCCTGTTTTAGGGGATGAATTCTTGGGACTTCCCTGGCTGTCCAGTAATTAGGACTCCATGCTTCCACGACAGGGGTCTGGGTTCAATCCCTGGTATGGGAACCAAGATTCTGCAAGCCACATAGGGCAGCGCCCCACCCCCCCACACACACACAAAAGGATATATTCTCCACATTTATTCTGCAGTTTTCTAATCTTTAACATTCTGTGGGTTTGCATTTGGCACTGAGAACCCAGGATTTGGTCTCTGGTTAGGGCTTCCCTGGTGACTAAGATGGTAAAGCATCTGCCTGCAATGTGGGAGGCCCAGGTTCGATCCCTGGGTTGGGAAGATCCCCTGGAGAAGGAAATGGCAACCCACTCCAGTATTCTTGCCTGGAAAATCCCGTGGACGGAGAGCCTGGTAGGCTACAGTTCATGGGGTCGCAGAGTCAGACACGACTGAGTGACTTCACTATTCTTTCCTTTGGGAAGTTGACTAACTAATGACTTCAGACATTTCTTACCCCCTCCTTTTCCTGGGGGGGATGGGTACCTCTGACTTCATCCTCGCTTAGTGGGACTTCTGCCTCCAGCAACAAACTAGCAGGCACTGGATTCCAAAGCTCCTTTTTTTCCCCCCTAGCTCCAGATGAAGGTCTCTTTTCAAAGGATGCTAACACCTGATTTGTTGTAAGACATTCTGGAAAGCAGTCTTATCACTGCTCTTACACTCTAGTGTTTGAGGGTTGGTGGCCTGATTCTTCTTTTGAGGCTGTGTCTCATTGATGTAATTCTAAAACAATTTTAAACCCACAGATTAAGAACATGTGTTTCTTCATGTCACATGTTAAGAGAGACTTTAATTCATTCTGAAATCTATATTGAAGACTGTCTTAAAGCAAAATTGCAACTTTACAGCTATATTAACTACAAATTATATGGAGTCTGAGTCTAGTGATCCAGAGAGTCAAAGCCAACTAGAATTCTTCTTTGACAAAGGCCTCAAGCTTTTCATTGTTGTACAGGAGGGTAGGTGGAGTGGGTCATGTGATAAGGTGGAAAGATATGTTTTCCTTCTCTGGTCTCAGTCTCAGAATGTCTGGAATGTTCTTCAAAGGTGGATCTGTCAGCATGACCTTTGCTGGCTCCTTCTTGAATCCCTTTATATTTTATCTGCTATCTCTCAGGACAGGAGTTTCATATTTTTATTATCTACAGTAGCACAGTGCTTCCTCTTTTTGTCCTAAAATTACCTCTTTCAAGCTTTAAGGAGTGCCCTCTGCGTTTAGGGTTGGGAAGCGATGATTCTATCCCCATTTTCTCCCTTCAGTTCCACCCGATCCTGGAGGCTTTGATGGTATCAGCTGAGCCTTTCTTGTCAAGACAGAGGAAGCTAATTTGGGTTCAGAAAACGGAACAGTTTCAAAGGAGCCTAGGTCCAGGAACCAAATAGTTTTTGAGCCAGGGTGCAGTGGTCCTCACTGTTGAAATGCAGGAGCACATAGTGGTGACCGTCGACAAAGGGTTAAGCATCACAGACAGTCTTCGTAGAAGCAGAAAACAGGACCGATCCAAAACATATAACGTATACTCCAAAATAAGCCAGGCTCGCCCCTCTTAATGGGATCACTGCAGACATGCCAACTGCTACAGCTAGTCAATTGTATACATATGGTAAAACTTTTCATACCATTCAGCATTTGCCACAATATGATTTTAATTACATACAGATTGGGTAGCTGGAAGAAAGCACTGGAACTGAATAAAGTTAAACACAAGCCCTTTTATAAATGGCCCCGGTTTAGGTTAGAACGTATGCAAATGACCGCCGGGGATGGTAGGAGGAGTGTGTGGTCTGGGACAGTCTCTGGGGACAGGACATGACTCGTCTTCAAGCTGGGGACCTGGTTCATCTGTAAGGAGAAAATTTACAGAACAGCCCCTCCTTTTGAAGTCGGGGCTTAAGGCTAATGCTTGCGCCTTGTTAACTCACATTCTTCCTGCCCCGGGACAGGGTTTGTCTCCGCAAAACGAAATTGCTGTCTGGGCAAACATCACCTTCAACTTGAAAGACTCTGGGCTTGGATACGGCAGAGATCAGTAGTTTGGAAACTTTTTTTTTTTTTTCCCTAATGGTACTTTCTTGGGCTGTATTTTTTGTTTCTCTGAAGTCAATTTGACGTAGCAAATTCAAAAGTGGTGCTGTTTACCTCATTCGAGAAAAGAAACAGGAGGCAAATTTTGCTTGAGCCAGGCCTTGGCTGTGCAGAGGAGAAAACCGCGGGCTTTGGAATGTGCTTTCCTCAGACTTGAACAGCCTAGCTTTGGTTTTCCTCATACCTTACCAGAAGAGCTTGGACTTACTGAATATCTTCTGGGTAAGCCACTCTGAATTCCAGCTTCTCTTGTGAAATGAAGATAAACCCTGTGCCGCCCACCCCCACCACCACCCCGCCCTGCCAAAGCCAGCTGACTGAGGCTTCAGGACCCAAAACCTGGCCCGTCACAGGCCCTGCCCACAGGGCTTCTGTGACACCCCCAAGGAGAGAAGATGGAGTTAGTGTCATAAGGGCTAAAAATGATACCTGGCTTTCTGGGAGCCTCTTGGATCATATCAGACCATTCCAAGAACAGGCAAGCCCCTATTCTGTGTCTTTGCTGGTGAGAAATTGAACTTGCAAGACGGGGGAGCCCCCTTCCAGGGCCCAAGAGTGGGCTTTTGTCTAATACTCGGAAATGGATTGTCTGAGGAGACACGTGTGCTGAGAGAGCAAAAGGCTTTGTTGGGAAGGGACACCCAGGCGGAGAAAAGCAGGGTAAGGGAACCCAGGAGAACTGCTCTGCCAACGTGGCTCGCAGTCTTGGGTTTTATGGTAGTGGGTTAGTTTTCAGGTTGTCTCTGGCCAGTCATCTTGCTTGATCCATGTTTGGTCTTTGGGTCCTTCCTGGTGGTGCAGACCTCGCTCAGCCAAGATGGATTCCAGTGCAAAGGATGCTGGGATGTTGGTAGGACAATACTATGGGCTGGAATCTCCTCCCTTCTCTTGGGTCCTCCTGAATTCTCCTGGTTAGTTTTCGGTGGCAGCACCTTGTTCTTTATCAGGACTTCGTGTTGTGAGACAACTCGTGCATGTGGTTATCATCGTGCCTGGCCAAGGAAAGTGGTTTTGGTCAGTGGTTCCCTAACAAACCAACTATAGGAGTAGAGTAAGGCCTGAATCAGGCATGGAAAGACCTTCTCCCCTAATATCCATGAAGAAGGAGGCAAAATGAAGGGAAGGCCCAGGTCACTGGGAGAGGGGGATGGACTTCAAGAGGGAACCACACTCCCTAGCACTGCTTTTTTCCCTTGGGAGCAGCAGTGATTTCCATGTGCTTCCAGCCCCTTGGCTGATGGGGGTGGTGACTATGGCAACCATGAGGAAAGACTGTGTCACGTGTCAGCTCCTTCTCTTTGTATCTATGAATATTTGTCTACAGACACTAATCTGTAGACATACACACTCAAGTTCTAGTTTTCTGCTGTTTGGGCCTTGGCTCAGTAACTTTTCTTGGGAAAGTCACTGACTTTAGCCTAGAGGGAGTTGTGAGCTAATTAATTAATTGGCTAATTAAAGTTCTTTGGTAATAACTATCTACAGATTGAAATGTCTCACTCTGGGGAGAAAAGGCAGGGCTACCAGTGAACTAAACTTGACCTCTAGACTGTGAATTTCTTGAGGGCACCTTTCACATCTTACCCTCTTTTGTGGGATAAATGAAGACCAAGTGAATGACTCTGAAATTAATTAATTTCACTTAGTTGAAATGGATTTTGTTAATGGACCGTTTAATAATGTGTTCAGATATACAGAAAAGACATCTGTAGTACAAGTACAGTCACACAAGTTGGTTTCTCCACGTTTAGAAAGGAAGAAAGGAGAGAGGGAGGAAGGAAGGCCATTTGTACTCAATTTCAAATACTGATTCCTCATTTCTCCTTTGATGTTTACTTCAGTGGCCTTAAAATATTGGCTCCCCAGATAAAGTTTACTGCTTCTTCAAGTCACTTCCGTTCTTAGTTACCCAAATCAGAGGAAGCATAAATGCTAGGGCTAGCTGCAGGGGATCTTTACTGCTCTCTGCAGCCCGAAGAATCAACTCTGTGTCTAGAGTGATGCAGCCTTTTCCCCATTTCTGCCCCACTCGGTCCCCTGTTGAGACTACAGCCTTTGTGGCCTTGGATGAGCTCAACCACAAAGAAACCCCCCCCCCCCTACATTAGGACGTGGACAGGCTCATAACAGTGAGACGGGCTTGGACAACACAGAGGGAGTAACCTCTTCAGGTGGGGTCTGGCTCAGGCCCTTCGCTATGGGGGCTGATATCCTCTGGCTGACCCTTTGCCACTCTGCATTTAGTCCCTAATCCACTTGTGTGCCCAGTGGTAGAGGAGGAGCTAGAAAAGCCACTGTGGCTGTCATCAGTGGAGTAGGAAGCACAGACGTTTAAACCATGGTTGCAGCTTGTGCGATGTAATACTTTGCTAGAGTTGAGGTATAAACCAAGAAGAGACAGCTCTAAAAAAAAAGTTAACAGTTATGCCTGGGAGTATCAGGGAAAGCTTTATGGAGGGCACCTTGGGCAGGGTCTTGAAGGATGAATAGGGGTTCACTTGGTAAAGACTCAGGGAGGGCATTCCAAGCTCTGCAGATAAAGATATGCAGGTGTTGAAAACATGGTGCATTTCTAAACAGCATAAAGTTCAATGTGGTCAAAATACAGGAAAAATGGGTGAGTGGGAATTCACTGGATATGAGACTGTTGCACCAAATTGGGGTCAAATTGCCATCATAATGGTTGATTGTAATTATTTATATGTCTGTATCTCCTGCCCAAGTGTCTTCACCCCGAGATCAGGAAATAGGTTTTACTGACTTTCTTCAGACAAGGTTGGGTACTTTCTTGGTGATATGGCCGTAGATTTACTGACTTTCTTCAGTCTTCCTGAATCTGGCAGTGTTTTTAAGAGGGCCCCATGAATTTTCATTGAATGGATGTTGGGTGATATTGGAAGTTATTTTAGCCTAGACTGAGGAGCTGGTCATATATCACAGTAATTTGTTTAGACTTTACCTCTTGGGGAATATAGAGCCATTAAACAAGAATGATCCAAATCTATCTGTGTTTGATGAAGTAATTCTAACTATAATGTGACAGATTCATTGAGAGAGATTGGAAGTTGGAGGACCAGTTATAAAACTACTGTAATGATCTGGAGGAAATATTAGAAGGTTTGAGAGGGTGGCATTGACAGCTAACATTGACAGCTAAGCCCAATTTTTAGTGACCAGTGGGATGGGAGGGGGGAGAATTGAAGATTGCTGTTGACTCAAGAGAAACTAAGTCTGACTTTCAAGTTTTTCTCCTTTTAAAGGACTTAGGCTATGTTCTTATCTTGCCTTCTGACAGCAGTGAACAAATTGAGCTTTTCGTATGTGGTGGTGTTTTAAAGCTTCCTGGTGTGTGATGTGTCCCACTCCATGGTGCTCAGTGTTTCTGAATCTTGTTCTTAATGATGCAAAGTGACACGTAAATTCAGCCTTTAGAAGGGATAAGCTCATGGAAGCAGATGAAGAAAGTACAGTCCTTTATATTCTTTCACAACAATCCAATGTTGCTTTAAAATTGGTGTGGATTTTGCTCACATGCTTCAGGGGAAATAGCTTCCAACAGTGACAGACCAGACTGTAGATTAGGCTTGTCTCTGCTGTGACCTGGCCTGCCATGGCTGGGGTTTCTAAACCGTCACAGTGGTTCTCAGTGGCCAGGACTCAGTTTGGAGGAAGTGGGAGGCTCTGTAGAACATGTCAGAGAAGAGCATCCTCTTACAGGTCAGACCGCCTAGGGCTCCCGGGAAGCAGCCCAGATGACTGCGTCGTACACAATCTCCAGATGCTCAGGCCCTTGGGAGCCAGTTGTCAAACCAAGTTCTGGACCAGGGCCTGGACAAGCACAGGTAGGGTGTACAGCGGTGCCTGCTTCCCCGCACTTGCTCATCTAGTGGAAACATGTCAGGCTGCCTCCTCCAGGGCCCGGCATTTATTTTAAAAAAAGAACGTTAGAAAGGAAGCAGATCGCTTCCCATCTTCCTCCCTCTTTGGGTGAGTTTATTGTGATTGGAAATCATTCTCGGCCACATGGTTGTGGCTTTCACCCCACTCTTTGTGCTCCTAGGTTAAACAGCCCTCTGTGCAAATAAACAGAAAAGGGTGAGGTATTTTATTCAGCTACAGAGAAAGGAGCAAAGTGGAAGCCTGGAGAAGTGGGAGGGGAGGTCCGCAGGCTCATGTCTTCTGCAGTAAGCTTTCTCCTCGCTTGCGGAGCCAGGCCAGGAGGCATGGGAGAGGCCCTGGCCGGCGCTGGCAGGGAGCCCGACCCAGGTGTTGGGCAGGAAACCGGCCGGCCGATGCAAGGCTGTTGTTTGCTAGAACTTACTTGGGGCTTATCTTGATTATTCCTGTTGGGGGGGGAGGAAATTTGGAGCTGCTCTCAACTTGATTAAAACCTGCAAGCAAGAAGTCAAGCTGAAGAATTTGTGCAGTTTTGGATCATGTATATTTTGAAATTTTGTTCCAAAGCTCATAAAATCTCCAGCTGTTGGTACAACTGATGAGACTTGTTTGCCATCAAAATCATTTTGAACACATTCCTTATATATATATATATATATATATTTTTAAACATTTTATTTATCTATTTATTTTTGGCAGCACTGCGTCCTTGTTGCTGCGTGCAGGGTTTCTCTGCTGCTGCTTCTGCTAAGTTGCTTCAGTCGTGTCCAACTCTGTGTGACCCCACAGACGGCAGCCCACCGGGCTCCCCCGTCCCTGGGATTCTCCAGGCAAGGACACTGGAGTAGGTTGCCATTTCCTTCTCCAGTGCATAAAAGTGAAAAGTGAAAGTGAAGTCGCTCAGTCGTGTTCTACTCTTCGTGACCCCATGGACTGCAGCCCACCAGGCTCCTCCGTCCATGGGATTTCCAGGCAAGAGTACTGGAGTGGGGTGCCATTGCCTTCTCTGAGAGTTTCTTTAGTTGTGGCGAATGGGGACTACTCCCCAGTTGCGGTGTGTGGGCATCTCACTGCAGTGGCTTCTCGTGTTGCTGAGCTCAAGCCCTAGTAGCTGCAGCTCTTGGGTTTAGTGGCCCCTTGGCATGTGGAATCTTCCCAGACCAGGGATTGAATGCACATCCCCTGCACTGGCAAGTGGATTCTTTTTTTTTCTTTTATTTTAATTGTAAGCTAATTACTATACAATATTGTGGTGGGTTTTGCCATACATTGATATGAATCAGCCATGGGTGTACATGTGTTCCTCATCCTGAACCCACTCCCACCTCCCTCCTGATCCCATCCCTCAGGGTCATCACAGTGCACCAGCCCTGCGCACCCTGTCTCATGCATTGAACCTGGACTGGCAATCTGTTTCACATATGGTAATGTACATGTTTCAATGCTATTCTCTCAAATCATCCCACCCTCGCCCTCTCCCACAGAGTCCAAAAGTCTGTTCTTTACATCTGTGTCTCTTTTGCTGTCTTACATATAGGGTCATCATTACCATCTTTCTAAATTCCATATATATGTGTTAATATACAATATTGGTGTTTTTCTTTCTGGCTTACTTCACTCTGTATAATAGGCTCCAGTTTCATCTGCCTCATTAGAACTGATTCAAATGCATTCTTTTTAATGACTGAGTAATATTCCATTGTGTATATGTACCACAGCTTTCTTATCCATTCATCTGCCGATGGATGTCTAGGTTGCTCCCAAGTCCTAGCTATTGTAAACAGTGCTGTGATGAACACTGGGGTACACGTGTCTCTTTCAATTCTGGTTTCCTCAGTGTGTATGCCCAGCAGTGGGATCGCTGGGTCGTATAGCAGTTCCATTTCCAGTTTTTTAAGGAGTCTCCACATTGGCAGGCAGATTCTTAACCCCTGGACCACCAGGAAGTCCCTGGACACGTTCTTAGAAGGAGCCACAGACAACCGAGGACCACGCAGGGACTAACACAGCACGCGCTGCTCCAGAGCCCCTCAAAACTCGGCCTTTTGTGTCTGAGGGACCGTCGGCTTAAATTTTCACACTTTCTGTCCTATTAGACCTGGAAAAGACAGTTGATTGTTACATTGTTAGTTCCCTATTTCAGGCTAATGAGCGCTTCATGTAAATCACTATAAAAAGAAAAAAAGAACTTCCACAGATACAGAAAGCCAACACAAGTCAAGTGTATGGCTTAATGAATTACCGAGGTCAAAAAATAGAACTTTACTCCTACCCCCTGCAGTCCCCTCTTCAGACCCTCTTCTCCCCCAGGAATAACCCCTCTTCTGAACTTCTATGGTGACTGCTTTCCTGGGTTCAACTTTTTTTCTTTAATTAAATGATCTTTGTTGCTTTTGGTGCACAATGCTAGGTGAAGCTGCCCAACCCAACAAGTCAGCCCCTTCATCACTCTTAGTTAAGGCAGCCATGGGCCGGGGGAGGGAGCATTCAATAAGCCATCTTCTACCTAACCTTCTTTCTGGAACCATTCTCTATGGGCCCCTTCATAGTTCCGAGCCCCTTCGTAGCCAAGTTCCGGGCCAACTGCATGGCCTGCAAGCCCCGCTTGCCCATCCGACAGAAGAAAATGAAATTCTCGTCTTCCAGCTTTGGCTTCTCAGAGGCAGACAAAGCCTTGAAAGCAGCTGGCTCCATCTGCAGGGCACTTTCCAACTCTGAAAACCTCCACCAGGGGTGGCTCCATGCGCTCCGAAGGCCACATGTTGGCCTTGACCGGATCCCAGGTCTCCCCTGCCGGCACTTCCAGCCATGGTGCACCCCGCAAATGTGAGTTTCAGGAATGTGGCCCTGGCCCACCCCCTGGGAGCAGGCTGTGTGTTTATCTTTTAAAAAATATTTTATATGAAATTATATATTACTATATGAAAATTTTATATCAAAATTATTTTATATACATAGATTTTTATTTTTGGCTGCACTGGGTCTTCTTGCTGCACATGAGCTTTCTCTAGGTGGAGCAAGGAGGGGCTACTCTCTAGTTGAGGTGTTTGGTCTTCTCACTGTGGTGGGTTCTGTCATTTTGGAGCACAAGCCCTACAATGCAGGCTTCAGTAAGTTGTGGCACACGGGTTTAGTTGCTCCGTGGCATGTGGGATATTCTCAAGCCAGGGATTGAACCCATGTCCCCTGCGTGGGCAGGCAGATTCTTAACCCATGGACCACCAGGGAAGTCCCCGTGTCTAACTTTTAATAGTTTTGTCACTCAACTGTGCGTCATCTCTAGATTCAAAAATTTGATCTTGCCTGTTTTAGTTCAGTTGCTCAGTCGTGTCTGATTCTTTGTGACCCTGTGGACTGCAACATTCCAGGCTTCCCTGACCATCACCAACTCCCAGAGCCTACTCAAACTCATGTCCATTGCGATGGTGATGCCATCCAGCCATTTCATCCTCTGTTGTCCCCTTCTTCTCCTACCTTCATCTTTCCCAGCATCAGATTCTTTGCCAGTGAGTCAGCTCTTTGCATCTGGTGGCCAAAATATTGGAGCTTCAGCTTCAGCATCAGTCCTTTCAATGAATATTCAGGACTGATTTCCTTTAGGATTGATGGTTTGGATCTCCTTGCAGTCCAAGGGATTCTCAAGAGTCTTCTCTAATACCACAGTTCAAAAGGATCAATTCTTTGGCACTCAGCTTTCTTTATGGTCCAACTCTCACATCCATATATGACTACTGGAAAAACCATAGCTTTGACTAAACAGACCTTTTTTGGTAAAGTAATGTCTCTGCTTTTTAATATGCTGTCTAGGTTTGTCATAGCTTTTCTTCCAAGGAGTAAGCATCTTTTAATTTCATGGCTGCAATAACCATCTACAGTGATTTTGGAGCCCCCCAAAATAAAGTCTGTTTCCATTTTTTTCCCATTTATTTGCCATGAAGTGATGGGACTAGATGCCATGATCTTGGTTTTCTGAATGTTGAGTTTTAAGCCAACTTTTTCACTCTCCTCTTTCATTTTATTCAAGAGGCTCTTTAGTTCTTCACTTTCTGCCATAAGAGTGGTGTCATCTGCGTATCTGAGGTTACTGATATTTCTCCGAGCAATCTTGATTCCACCTTGTGCTTCATCCAGCCCAGCATTTCTCATGATGTACTCTGCATATACAGAGAAGGCGATGGCACCCCACTCCAATACTCTTGCCTGGAAAATCCCATGGACGGAGGAGCCTGGTAGGCTGCAGTCCATGGGATCGCTACAAGTCGGACATGACTGAGCAACTTCACTTTCACTTTTCACTTTCATGCATTGGAGGAGGAAATGACAACCCACTCCAGTATTCTTGCCTGGAGAGTCCTAGGGACTGCAGAGCCTGGTGGGCTGCCCTCTATGGGGTCACACAGAGTCAGACACGACTGAAACGACTTAGCAGCAGCAGCACCCTGCATATAAGTTAAATATCCAGCCTTGACGTACTCCTTTCCCGATGTGGAACCAGTTTGTTGTTCCATGTCCAATAGTTCTAACTGTTGCTTCTTGATGTGCATACAGATTTCTCAGGAGGCAGGTCAGGTAGTCTGAGATTCCCATGTCTTGAAGAATTTTCAACAGTTTGTTGTGATCCACAAAGTCAAAGGCTTTGGCATAATCCAAAAAGCAAAAGTAGATGTTTTTCTGGAAGTCTCTGGCTTTTTCAGTGATCCAGCAGATGTTGGCAATTTGATCTCTGATTCCTCTGCTTTTTCTAAATCCAATAATTTGCCTGTTTAGAAATATTTAAAGTGATGCTTCCTTTAACTCCTTGAAATTTATCTATTGAATGACGTTTAAGTACGACTTAAAGTATTTAAGCCAAATTCTACTAGCAACACATTCAATTACCTTTTGTAACCTATGATTTTGAGATTTTTTTGTTTTGCAAACAAAGTGGTAATACCTAATTTTAATTGAAATGTGGTAAAACCTAAAAACAGACATAATTTAAAATGCTAAGAAGCCAGAAAGTTGCATTTGAATCTACACTAGTAGTTGAAAGGTTGAGGTTGTCTGGCTAATGTACAAGGGGAGCTTTTCATTCTCCGATACCATTGATCTTGTGATGTATGCTTATAACAGGGTTCCAGGAGGTGCTAGTGGTAAAGAACCCATCTGCCAGTGCTGGAGACATAAGACGAGCAGGTTTGATCCCTGGGTCAGGAAGATCCCCTGAAGGACAGCATGGCAACCCACTCCAGTATTCTTGCCTGGAGAATCACCCGGACAGAGGAGCCTGGTAGGCTACAGTCCATAGGGTCTCAAGGAGTTGGACACGACTGAGCGACTTAGCATGCATGTGTGTGCTTATATATAATCATTACGTCGCATAGTGAAAGTGAAAGTCGCTCAGTCATGTCCGACTCTTTGTGACCCCATGGACTGTCCATGGAATTCTCCCGGCCAGAATATTGGAGTGGGTAGTCTTTCCCTTCTCCAGGGGATCTTCCCAACCCAGGGATCAAACCCAGGTCTCCTGCATTGCAGGCAGATTCTTCAGCAGCTGAGCCACAAGGGAAGCCTTGGGTCACATATGATTATCTCTATTCTAGGCAAAGAATAGAAAAACAGCTATGGCTCTGTAAGAAAAGAGCCAAAACCACGAGCAAGCTCAGAAGTTAAAGTGCGAGGGCTCTGGTGTGACAGGATCTGCCTTTCTGTTCTGGTTCTGCCACCATGGAATGCTGGGCATGGCAACAGTCTCTCTGCGCCTGATTCTCACAGTCCATCCACACTTTTGTTATGAAAAATGATTAATTATTAAACTCTCTACCTTATTATTAATCTTGATTCTTGAAAATGTTACTTAAATCTGAGTCTTTGGTGTGAAAAATAAAAAGGTGTGAGAAAAAAATGCATACTCCCAGGGTTCATCAAATATAATTTCATTTACTTGCAAGTGCTAATATTTTGCATTTTTACCTGATAATAGTTTATTGGCATTGGTAATAATAACTAAAATGGCAAATACTTGCAGAATAACTTTTAGTTCATGAGGTGCTCTTTCTCATGAACTATCTGTGTTTTTATAGAATAAAAAAATCCTGACAAAGTATCTCTTCTGCTCTCATTGTATGCTAGTGTTCTCTCCTCCACCAGTAGTGAAGAGGAACTTATTAAAGACATAGGCGTTGAGTGAAAAAACGTAAATTATAAACATCTAGTCATTATTTTTCTGTACGTTTCTGGAGCTGTTTATCTTGTATAGTAGCCAATTGTTAAAATCATCACATAAGTCTGTACCATGAAAAGTATGAGTTAAATAATGGATAATTAATCTTGACATAATCTCATGGCATTGCTTCTTAAAAAAAATATATAATAACCAAGTCACCAGGATGACACTGAGAATTTAACTGCCATCCTGAGCTGTCTTATTGCATAGTCCCTTAAACCCATATGAGAGAGGTTTACAATATGAGTCACTCAGATTCCTCTACAGAAAGATGGTTTTCCTCTTGCCTTGAGTCCGTACTCAGATACCATGTGGCCATCTGGTGGACTGCCACACATCCTGTATCTGTAAGCATGATATCTAGGATACATCTGAAGGAAATTGTATTAAAAGGAAAGAAAATTGAGTCACTGTTTTTTATCCTGATCAGAAAGGTTACAGTAACCTGTCATCCCAAAGGAGGCACTATTCTTGAGAAGATTACAGTGGATGGTAGGGGTTAAGGGACCTCCTGGCAGTTCCCACAGTTCCAGCAATTCAGGCCTGATTTGGGTTCCATCTCCTTGAGGTTTAATCCCCTCTTCTGTCTCCATTGGAGTTATTGGGCCTTTTGTGTCTTTCTGGGTGCCATCTTCTTTCCCAGAGTATGCAAGAGGGGGACCCCACTCTGTTTTCCTCGCTAGTCCTGGAAAATTCACACCAGCCCTTCTCAAGCCCTTCCTAGCTCTGAGCATTAGATGTGAGCATCCCGTCCTTAAGAGATGTGACTCTGATGAGAAACCAAAATTGTCCGCAGCTTACTCTGGAACTAAGTGAAAGTTGATCTGCGGGCACACACTCCCTCTTGTTCACACTTACCGTTCTGTATAGCTTTCTAGTAGAGCACTTGTCATTTTGCTCTATAACTTGAGAGCTTTCGCATTTCTTCTCACCATCACCTACAAAAGAAAATGTATTTTCCATTGCACACCAGCACACACAGATGTGTGTATACATATATATATATACACACTCACACACATGATTGATACAGAGATATAGATATATAGTCATGTGAGTTGCCTTACCTTGACTGCACACTCTCTGATATTTTCCATTCTGTGCTATTCTGTTCTACTTTGTTTGTTTATTTTTGTCTGCACTGGGTCTTCGTTGCTGTGTGGGGGCTTTCTCTGGTTGGAACCAGTGGGCGCTACTCTTTGTTGCGGTGTTCGGGCTTCTCACCGTGGTGGCTTCTTTTGTTGGAGAGCACAGGCCCTACAGTGGGGGCTCTGCAGGAGTGGTGTACAGACTTCGTTGCTCCTCTGCATGAGGGATCTTCCCAGACTAGGGATCGAATCTGGGTTCCCTGCATTGGCCAGCAGATTCTTAACCACTGATTCACCAGGGAAGCCCTGGTGATCTATTTGTTCTGAGTGCTGATCAAGACCCACTAAACTGGTTTTGTGATTCTATCTATTTGGGTCACACGTTGCTGTTGGAACAACACACTTCTGGTTACTGTGCCTGACTCCCCTGGACCCATCCTTGCTAGACTCCGACCTCCCTACGGGCAGAAGGCAAAGCTTGTCCCCTTCTTCTTTGCATACTGAGCATCCACCTTGGTGCCTGGCAGGTAGCAGATGCTCAGATTAATATTAGTTGCACCAAAGAACTCAGCCTCATTTGTAAAATCTGTGAAACAGAGAGGTGCCCAGGCATACCTGGGGGGCAGTTGACAGAATGAGATCATGTATTTAAAGCATAGGGCACAGGGCCTAGTACCAGCAGGTGCTCAGTTAACACTTGCTTCTCTCTGACTTTCTAGAACTGGCTCCCTTTAACTGACCATCGGAACTGTGCTGCACTTTAATGAGATGTTTGAATTCCATTAGCCTAGGGCCTCCAGCCACTCGGGCATGCTGAGATTTTCCAAGATGCCATGTAGCCAGAGACAGATAGACTTCAGGGAGCGCAGTTTCTTCTGGGGTTTAGCACAGGCCAGGCTCTGGCTGGAAATAGGGAAAGTTCACAGGGGTGAGTTGGTTTTGCCATACACTGTGCGTGTGTGCTCAGTTGCTTCAGTCGTGTCTGACTCTTGGCGACCCCATGGACTGTAGCCCCTGAGGCTCCTCTGTCCATGGATTCTCCAGGCAAGAATACTGGAGTGGGTTGCTATGCCCTCCTTCAGGGGATCTTTCTAACCCATGGATCAAACCCACATCTCTTATGTCTCCTGCATTGGCAGGTGGGTTGTTTAACACTAATGCCAGCTGGAAATCCCTTGCCATACCCTAGTGGGACTCATTTCTCCATAAAGAGTGGGATGAACTCATTATTAGAATTTTGTGGCAAAAATAAAAATGACTTCCACATTTAAAAAGACTATGCGTTTAAAATCAACGTGAAATTTAGAGTATTTTGTAACTCAGAGGTCTTCATAAGAACTATTATATTAGAAAGACTATGCCTAAAGGAAGTCTGATGTGGCAGAGAGAGCACTGGTGGAAGAACTGGTTTGATCTGCAGTTACTGGCCACTAGATTGTGAGTGGGACAGCCTCTCTGGATCTTATTTCTTCATCTATGAAAGGAGACCCTTCTCCATTCCCCAAATCCTGTGATTACAAATATGGGCTTTCAAGTCCATTTTACATTCACTGGATCATATTAATCAACAGGGAGATAACATTTCACTTTTCTCAGCTTCAGAGTCTGAATCACATACAGTGCCTGCAACCTTTTCTCTCGATAATTGTTGCTTGCCAGTCTCGGAAATGCTGAATGATGCTTAGTTGACCTGATCACCAAAATGAAGTCAGATTATCTGTTATTTTCAGAGATAGAACTTCAAAAATCAAGCTTTTGCATGCATCATCACAGTAATAGTTTGTTCTAAATTGTACTTTACTTGGTCCATGAAATGTAACCTCTTCATTTAATGTGTTGTGAATTGATCATTCACATATGAGTAATGTAATGAGCCTGTTTGCTGTTTTCTTCTAGGACAGAATGACTCGGAAAATAATGGAACTTCGCAGTCTAGCAGAATATGAAGTCTTTCCTCTTCTGGTTTAAATTTAAGAAGGTCAGTAGTGAATTTCTTTTGCTACGAGCTGGTACTTGCCCGTCTTCCCCAGTCCTTAACGAGCAGGCTGTCCTGAGGTTAGCAGGGCGGTTAGGAACACCTTCGATGCATCAGTATGGAAGTCAGGATTTTTTCAGATGTCTAGAAGTAAAATGCTTAGTGTGGAGAGGTTAGCAGTGCAGTTCTGTGCCACTAGCTCCCTAATATAGAGCTTCTCTTTTGTTTCTTCGCTGTACTACCCTCCCAGGTACCCCCCACCATGGCTCTGATGCAAACAAAAATCAGATAATAAGTGACTCAGTTGGAAAGGTTAAGCTCCTCACCAAAAATGTCTAAAAGGACTCCGTTTCCTTTGTTGTTTTCAAAATGAATAGAGTTAGTGTCCACAAGGCACCAGGGTAGTGGCATGTTGGTTCTTACATAAAGAAAAAAAGGAGTTGGTGTCAGAAGCAGTCTTTTTCTGACTCATTCGCTCTTGATTTGTTGCTCCTGTTTGGCTGATTATGTTAACCTTCTGCTCAGTCTCCACGCCCTATCTAGTTTTGCCACCTTCCACCTAAAATTCGATGCATGTTCAACTGCTCTGAGTCACTGCTCTGAGTGGCCCCCTATCTGATTAAACCCAGCCCCCCTGCCTGGCTTCCAAGGTTCTGTGGCCTGATATCCACCCCTGTCCTCATCTCACAATGCCCCTTCCTCATTCCTAGACCTGTTGGGTCTGTTTCTTGGCTCTTGGCTGTTCTCTGTCTGACATTATCTCCAGCCCCCTCCTCCCCTGGCTGCATTGCAAGACTGCAGTCAGGGATCAGCCCCTCTGGGCAGCCTTTCCGGGACTCCCACCCCCTCCCTCATAGGGGGTGGCGGGCCTCTCTATGATCCCGTGGTCCCTGCACACACACCTCCATACCTACACTTGCCACTTCATGTCCATTTAATAGTTTTACTGTTCTCTCTCTCCTGCAGGAGGGAGAGAATTTTAAGTCATTATTGCTGAAAATTCAGGGCCTCACCAGTGAGATCAGATTTATAAAAGATGTACAAAAACATAGAAAGAGAAAGATGAATAACCAAGAGTGAATGTGAGAAGAGATTTAGGACAGCAGAAGCCTTAAATGAGCCTTGACTTGAAAAGATGCAAAAGCTGGTATTAAAAGAAAAGACTTTTAAAACTCTTTCTACCCAGAAGAAGACAGAATAGGGGCTAACAAATGTCATGCTGGAGAAACTGAGTATGGGCAGGCCACTATTTTTGTAGGTATCACAGTGGACAGTTTAATGAACAAAAGAGGCTAGACCCCTCCAGCCCTGAGAGGTTGAGTCTATAAAACAGGTCATTGATTCTATAAAAGCAGATGTTGAAATTCTGCATGAGGTCCACACACGTTCCGGGACGTGAGCTAGTAAGATAATTCTAGAGTTGGAAAGACAGCCTGCTGAAGAGTTATCAATAATGATTGCTTTTCACCTAAAATGTTTAAAGCAGCTTTTAAAGTTAGTGAATTTATTCCCAGGACACGGTTTACTCTCTGGGATGATCTGATTCGTCAAGTGTGCACCGTCGTTAGCGATAATGCGCTTCACTCAAACAGCCCCTTTCATCTGTGGATCCCAAAGAATTTTGTAAACATTCATTAGTTCTCACACGCGACTCATAATTTATCTGCACACTTGTGAAGTGGATAGTAAACAGTGTTACAACCCGGGCAAAGCCAGACCACTGCGATGGCATCTCCTGTGTATCCAGTTGTTGCTTGCGTCTGAGATACCTAAATGAACTCCAACCTCCTCCCGCCATTGATGTCAGATCTTCTGACATTCAACTATCAAATAAGGTACGAAATTTGCCGGAAATTTCTAAACTTCTAATCAGCATATGAGTTTGAGAATGGTGTATCCCGTCTGGCTTTATCTTGTGTTCTGTCCCCCTATACAAACTCACACACAAAGGCAGAGCTGTCTGGAAGGTTCTGGGACAAGATTGACCACTTCACTGTTGACTTTCCATCTGCCCCACCCCCCACTCCGTGGCCCACCACTCCAGCTCCAGTTAACAACACCATTTAGCTAGTAACAGGGAATTCCTCTGGGGTTGGAGATAAAGGGAAAAGCTTACCTCCCACCCCCTGTGGTTCTGACTTTGACACATTTTAATAGTTAAAAGCTAAAGAAAACCTGATGCCTTCATTTCCTCTCCATCTGTCCTTTCTTAACCCCCTACCGTCTAGCTTGCATCCTCTCCCCTCTTCCGAAGTCACTTTTTTAAAAGTCTTCAATGACTTCCCCGTGTAATTCCACAAGTCATTTCTGGGGGTCGTTCCACTTGACCTCCCTGGTAATGCTACCCACCCTGCCCTCCTCTGAAGTCCCTTTTCTCTTGACCTCTGTGGCCCTGGGATCCCCACTTTCCTTTCCTTTCTCTGGCCATTTCTCTTTCCTGTTTGGAGGATATCCATCATTCCTGAGCATCTCTGAACCTCTTCTGGGATAACCCTTATCTCCCATGGGATAGAGATAGGTCTACCCCCTCCCAGACTGGAAAACCCAGAGATCACTTTCTTTCCTCTCTTCCGCTAGTTTTCTATATCCAGTGGCTCCCGGAGGTCCTAGTAGCTCTTAGCACTCTCTGGCTTCTTGATTGGGCCCCAGCGTCTGGAGCATGGTCGCCCAGACTCTTTTGATCCTGTGCATTAACAAGATATGTTTGTATAATTCCCTCTTCCAGTCTTTGATGGTTTCTGTATTATGTGTTGGACTGGGTGGCTTAAAGAGTAGAATTTTATCTTCTCACAGTTCTGGAGGCCAGCAGTCCAAGATGAAGTGCCATCAGGATTGGTTTCTGATGAGACTCTTCTGTCTTTAGACAGCCACTTCCCTGTGTCCTCACATGGCCTCTTTGTGTTTATGCAGAGAGACAGAGAGAGGGAGAGGAGAGAGAAAGAGTATTTCATCTTTATTACCTCCTTAAGGCCCCATCTCCAGCTTTAAGTCACGTTGGAGCTTAGGACCTCAACATACAAATTTGGGGGTGATGCACAAGTCAGTCTGTAGTATATATATTTTCTATTAAACTGGTATGTTCATTTAAAATATATAAAACATACTAAAAAAAAGATGAGAATTTAAACAGCAAGTACAAATACGAACTCTGCTGTATTCTCCCCGTATCCCAGGGCATCACCTCAGTACCTGGGGTACACTCCCACTGTTCAGAACCGCAGACCTGGTCAATGCCTGAAGTGTCCTGACAGCTCAGTCCGCGCCAGGCTTTCACATCGGCTGCCCATCCGGCTCCGCCTCTGCATCAGGCTTTGTGAAGCGCTGGTTCCTTCTCCCTGCTCCCTCTGAGAGTGCTGGTGCCCTGGGTTGCCCAGGAGAGGCCAGGCCACCGCCAGCTTGAACCTCAGGGCCCTCCCAGTCCCAGCATGACTGGTCTGCTTCAAGCAGTGGTTCCTCCCACTGCCTGCCTCCCTTGGAACGCGCTTCCTCCTCCCCTGCAGGTCCGAGGCCTCCAGCTCACATCCTCACCATGCTCCCCGTTCACTCCGACCTGTTCGTCTCTCCCTCCCTGAAGCTCCTTCCCATCCTCTGGTTCAGGGGCCCCTGTGGCTCAGCAGTGTTACTTCCTTGTTCACGGGTGCCATCTTTCCTCCTCGAATGGATTACAGGCGCCAAGAGCTCTTGGAGGCTTCTTCTTCATTTTACGTCCTCCGCTGAGCACAGCCTCTGAGCCTGTCCTCTGTCGCTGCAGTGCTTCTCCGCCCTCCTTCCAGGGGTGGTGGTTGGGCAGAGACCACCGTGGAGGCCTTGGAAGCAGTGACACCATCTGACTTACTGTTCGCGTGTGTGCTTGTGGCCCAGATGAGTTTGGGGCAGACAGCTTAACACGATTGAGTTCCTAAACCTACTCCAGCTCAGCTTCTTGCCAATGGTATTTCCCAGAACTTGGTAATATAGTCTCCTAAAAATTTAATAGAAGAAAAGTTGGCTGCTTATTGAATAGAGTACTCTTGACTGCCGACTCAGATTACCTTAAATTAATGTTGACGAATGCAAGATTTATTACAAAAGCATCCCTCTGTTTAGTGCCCAGTGGGGTTCAGGACGTGCGTGTAAATCATTCAGATAACAATTTTCCTAGGTGGAGCACTTGGGATTCGCCACCCACTCTGAATAGTGCACCTATTCACGGATGCAGAGCTGGGATGCTGGCGATGAACACTCAGGAAAAGAATGGCTTTGGGCTCTGAAAAGGCAGCAAGCCTGGAGCTGTTTCCAGATCTCGAATTCCGCTTTAAAAGTCACCAGCTCATGCTGACCTGAGAATTTCAAACCAGTGCCCTAGAGTGAAGATACCAACTCACTTCCTGAAGTTTATCTTAATGGCCCCGCGGCTGCAATCCATTTTCCAGATACATGTTCAGGGACCATGTCGTTACTGGGATGAATGGCCTTAGAGACCTGTTAGCTGAAACTTACGCTTCTCTGTGCCATGAGTATGTGCTGGCTGCAAAATTGATTTCCTGATCCCCTTTTGGGTCCGATTGTCCTGCAAACTGAATTGTTTAACATTTAAACTATGTATTGTTTTCCTCATCTACAAGGTGAACTTGGCAGACTCAGTGTGTGTCATAACTGTGTTCAGAGTCCACGAATCATTTCATAGTATGTGTTTCAAGTATGAGGTTGTTCAGGGTCCTGAACCGGGATTATCTCTCCAGCCTCTTTGAGTGTTAGTTGGTTGCCAAGGATACTAACTGGCGCTGTTGGTGCCACCCACTTAATCTGCAGAGACCATGCAGGTAACCTTCAGACCACGTTGCTCAGATCAAAGTGTAGTTGCGACTATCCCCTAACAGTTCATTGTTGAATTTTCCTCTTGGTTTCTTTTTACTTTTGCATAAGAGCTACCTGTGTCTCCGATGTGGAAAGCAAAGGTCTAAGTTGGAGAGAGAGACGGACCAGGGAGAGGCCAGTGCTGGCCACAGAAATGCCTGCTACGTGAATATTTCTTTGAGATTTTTGAGCCTTTCCTTTTCACAAGAGACTCACAGAGCGGGATTTCCCTGACAGTCCGGTTGTCAGGACTCTGCTCTTGCACGGCTGAGAGCTCCCGGTTCAATCCTAGGTTGGGGACCTAAGATCCTGCAAGCTGTGCAGTGAGGCCAAAAATTTTTTTTCTTTCTAATAAAAATTAAAAAATAAAGAGAGAGACCTGCAGAGAAAGAAGGAGGGCATGGGAGGGGAGAGAGGAAGGGAAAGATCAAGAAAAGAAGAAAGAAAAAGCATGAAAGGAAAGGAAGAAGGGAGAAAGAAAACAGTCTCCCCGTGGGTCCCGTGTGGTTTTGTGAACCCGCCTCTCTGAGCAGAGTTTAACTCGGGACACAGCCTCCCCTCACAGCCTCCCTCCGCTGTGGCTGCTGGCAGGGGTCATGGGGACATCACAGATGTCCAGGGAGGGATGCAAAGGCCGGCCTTCTCCCTTCCCCGGGCCCTGGGCTGAGGCCCGTGTGGGGAATACCCACGTGGGTTGCCAAGTCAAGCATTTTCATGGCCTGAGTCACATGGACAAGAGTTTTGCTCTGTGAACACAGACCAGGCAAATAAAGAACCAAACACCAATCCCAGAAGGCAAGGAAATGATCACTAAGTGCCATTATGCGCACTTGGGGTAACCGTCCGCGCCGTTTTTCTGTGGTTCTGTTCTGGGCAAGGGCAATGCACACTTCTAAGGCCTTGTTGAGTATCAGGCCCGCTTCGCTGTTTTCTTTCAACCCGGCTTTGAAGCCAGACGGTGCAAACCAGGACGGGGTTTGGAAAGTCTGTGTTCATCGCTGGGGTTTAATTAAAACACACTGAGCCTTGCAGAGACTTGTGGTTTCGAGTAATGGAAACTTTGGGGAATCAGAAACAGAGACTGATCCATGGAAGAAAGGTTTGATTTTCTCCTCAAGCCCTGGGTTTCTTGCCACCCATTTCCTCCCAGACTTGTAGTTGACGCCTTCTTAAACATATGAATTATTTTTCTTTCTTTTTTTTTTAACATGTGAATAGTTTTTTAAAAAAAATATTTTTAAATTGGAGTATAATTGCTTTACTTGTGTGCGTGCTAAGTCACTTTAGTCATGTCTGACTCTTTGCGACCCTATGGACCACGGCCCACCAGGCTCCTCTGTCCATGGGATTCTCCAGGCAAGAATACTGGAGTAGTCGCCATGCCCTCCTTCAGGGATCTTCCCAACCCAGGGATGGAACCTGAGTTTCTTATGTCTCCTGCATTGGTGGGTGGGTTCTTCACTACTCACGCCACCTGGGAAGGCCCATAATTGCTTTACAATGTCTGTTTGTTTCTGCTGTTCAGCAGTGTGAATCCGCCATATGGATACATTATATCCCCTTCCTCTTGATGAATTATTTTTCTAGTAAGAGACTACCCAATGGTATTATCACAAGTAGTCCCTTATATAGAAGAAATATCCAAATATTCATACTATTTCATGTTCCCCTTCTGCTGGATTGATTTATAAATATATATTTATCACATACTTATTATGTACACAGCAAGTGAGAGGTGCAAGGGGTACAGTTGTGAGCAGCACTGGACCACCCTGGCCTCTTTCCTCATGGAGCGCCTTCAATCTTTTGGTGCCTCTTGGACTTTCTATGTTAAGAGCGTGGCATTTAGCTTGGTCTTGAGAAGTGAGCTTGACATTCACAAGGTGTCAAGTAGTTAAGAAAAAGAAATGACTTTGAATATAGCCCCTGTCACCAACATACAGTTGTATATAATTGAATATCTATCTCTAGTAGTGATGATATTCTTCAAAGCACAATTTACACATGTTTCTCCCACATGCCAAACTTCATTTCAACAGTTCTGTAAATCCGTCAGAGGGGCTTTCCATGGCTGTTGCTGAGAGGTGGGTCTTGACTGACCTCAGGCTCTTGAGAACAATGTTTTTCCAAGAAATTTTTTGCATCCAAGTCATGTGGATGTGTTTGTCAAAATTCAGATTCTTTAGCCTCGCTCCAGATCCACAGAATTAGACTCTCAGGAGTTTAGGATCAGAAAGATGCATTTCTTTTTTTTAAAAAAAAATTTTAATACCAAAACATTTTGCACTGGGGTATAGCTAATTAAAATGGTGTAGTTTCCGGTGGACAGCAAAGGGACTTAGCCATACATATACAGTATCCGTTCTCCCCCAGACCCCTCCTCCCATCCAGGGGCAGGTAACATGGAGCAGAGTTCCCTGTGCTATACAATAGGTCTTTGTGGGTTATCCATTTTAAATAGAGCAGTGTGTACGTGACCTTCCCAAATTCCCTAACTATCCTTTCCCCCAGCAACTGTTAAGTTCGTTCTCTAAGTCTGTAAGTTTTAGAAAGATCCATTTCTAACAGGCACTCCCCCAGTCATTTTTGGGCAAAGTAAAATTTTAAGAACATTATTTTCCTAGCATTCTTGCCCAAATCAACATAAAAGCAATCAGTGGATTGGTCAAACCAGACAAACTCAATCCAATATTTGGGGGTGGGGAGCTGATATCAGGCAGGTCTATGATAAGTTTATTTAGCGTCATATGGCCCCTCCCCACAAAGGAATAAATAATAAAATGATACTCCTCACATTTAGCTGGCTGTGCCTATAACCTTAGTCAAGTCACTTGATTTCTTACTTTCCTCATCTGCAAAATGAGGGGCTGGTCTTCATGATCTTTAAGCACTTTTTTTTTCTTTTTTATTAATATCAACAAATTAAGTAGGTACCTGAAGCTGAAACTCCAATACTTCGGTCACCTTATATAAAGAAATGACTCATTGGAAA
Source organism: Antilocapra americana (assembly GCA_007570785.1). Taxonomy (NCBI): domain Eukaryota; kingdom Metazoa; phylum Chordata; class Mammalia; order Artiodactyla; family Antilocapridae; genus Antilocapra; species Antilocapra americana. Next base: position 3,912,808 of record ML663573.1, read on the forward strand.
AGACTCTGATGCTGGGAAACATTGCAGGAAGAAGGAGAAGGGGACGACAGAGGATGAGATGGCTGGATGGCATCACCGACTCAATGGATATGAGTTTGAGCAAGCTCCAGGAGTTGGTGATGGACAGGCCTGGTGTGCTGCAGTCCACGGGGTCACAAAGAGTAGGACAGGACTGAGTGACTGAACAACAACAAAATAAGTACCTGCAGTGGTGGCTAGCACTTTTACCCTTTCCTGTCCACGCAAGCCTCCCATGTATGATACAAACACTGGTCACCAGGAGATTAAAGGCAAAGACAAAGAAGAAAAAGGATTAGCACAGAAACATGTCAAGTAAATTATACCTTCAGACTCTAATTTTAATTATTTTCTCTTGTCTTCCTTCTTCTGCTGAATAATATTCTTTTTTCTTCTGTTATATAGTGATTGAATTCATCACCCTTAAGTCATTCATCCGCTTAAGTAACACTTAAGGAGCATCCAGTATATTCCAGGACAAGGCTGCATGTTGAGCATGTGGACATGAGCAGTCTGACCTCATATGGTTTTCCCTCTACTAAAATCAGTACATTTGAACCAAAATAGTTCACTGATACCTTTTCAATTCTAAGTTCCTTCTGAAAGGATAATGTAGAAAAATTGTTAAAAAACATAATGACCAAAAACCAAAAAAAAGACAAGGTTTCTTTTTTTTGAGCTATATCTAATTGCTTACATTTGAAACCTAAACTTTTGAAAGACAAGCCCTATACAATCATATATTACTCCTGTCCACGTGAGTAAACAAACAAAACCCAAGGTTGTATCATTGTATGTGCTGTCCCATCGTCTATAATGATGTTCCCTGGGAAGAAGGGAAGACGGGTGGGTTCTTTAAGGTTTTTGAATCTTTAGTGACAGAGATGCTTATGCTCATTTTATATTAATAACACTTCCTATATACCAGATTATAACTGTATGCTGATTTGTTTTCTATCTTTGTAAATACCTTTCAGAGAACGGCAATAAATCTTCACAGGATGATATGTGAAGAATCTTCCTTTAAAAGGAACCCACAGCAGATTCATGTCAATGTATGGCAAAACCCATGCAATAATGTAAAGAAAAAAAGTCTTTCTTGAATTTGTTACAATAAAAAAAATAAATAAATGAAAAATAAAATAAAAACTAAAAAAAAAATAAAGTGAAAATTTAAAATGTGAAAAAAAATTAAGGAAGATGAAAAAAAATAAAAGGAATATTTCAAACTAATTTCCCCCTAATTATATTAGAAGGCTTTTAATGATAAAATGCATGAAAGGGTCATTGAAGTGAAGTGAAAGTCACTCAGTCGTGTCCAACTCTTTTCAGCCCCATGGATGCAGCCTACCAGGCTCTTCTGTCCATGGAATTCTCCAGGCAAGAATACTGGAGTGGATCACTGGGTTTTAGAAATTCTCCTCACTCTGTAGATATGATTTAAATGTTTAAATTAAGAGTTAATCACTCAGTCATGTCTGACTCTTTGCAACCCCATGGACTGTAGCCCACCCACTTCCTCAATCCACGGGATTTTCCAGGCAGGAATACTGGGGTGGGTAGCCCTTTTCTTCTCCAGAGGATCTTCTTAACCCAGAGATCAGACCTATGTCACCTGCATTACAGGTGGATTCTTTACCATCTGAGCAACTAGCAAAGCCCTTAAACTAAGAGGGTACCTGGATTTATGAGCTTCTACCTACATCTTGCATTTAAGGGGAAAAAGGGTATTTGCATTTATCTTTGTGGTCTATTTTATATTCAGGAGAGGACTCTGTCATGAGGTTGCTTTCCTCAGCTATTGGCCATTTCACGCAATTTGAACAGATTTTTAAAAAAATATATCTTCTTCAAGCAGAGTTGATTGACAGTATTGCATTATGAACAGGTTTTTAATTAAGGTTTTTACGTGAGTCACCATAAAAATGATACAAATTCCCCTCCTCGCCTCGAAGAAGCCATCGCAGAACGCTTCCCTCGTCTTGAGTGAAGAGGCCACGAGCGTCGTAAGGCCTTCTCCCCTGACCTCAGGTCTGAGAGGGGCGTTCTCTGCCGTTCCTCCTCCTCAATTTGGAAAGATCCTTCTTGACTTCCCCATCACTGAGACACTCACCTGTCTTTATTGTTTTTTCAAGCAGGCAGGATTTATGAAGCAAGCAGCCTGCAGTCTACCCTCGAGACACGGGAGCAGACGAAACCCGGTAGGACTGGTCTCATCTGTTTTTTTTTTTAATATATGATTTTATTTATGACTTTCTTTTATTTTTGGTCGTCCGGGGTCTTTGTCGCTGTGTGGGCTTTTTCTCTAGTTGCAGTGTGTGGGCTTCTCATTGTGGTGGCTTCTCTTGCTGGGGAGCGCAGGCCCCAGGGCACACGGGCTTCAGCGGGCTCAGTGGTTGCAGCTTGCGGATTCTGGAACACAGGCTCATCACACAGTTGTGATGCACACGGCTTAGTTGCCGCACCGCATGTGGGATCTCCCCAGATCGGGGATTAAACCCGTGTCCCCTCCATTGGCAGGAGGGTCCTTTACCACTGAGCCAGCAGAGAAGTGCCCTGCTCTCATCTGTCCTGAGGACTAAATGAAAACAACTGGAAGAATTGTTTTGGCTTCTTTGTTTGTATCAAGTCGCACCCCAAGACCTTGCAGGGCGAGTTGGAGGTGTGCTAAACCACACATGTGACTGCGAGATGGAAGGGGCCCGTCTCCTGTAGCATTTTCCCCAGAAGGTTGGCAGAAACCTGAACTCATGACTGCTTCAGGAGACAAGCTGTTGTGTCTCGGAGGAAGAGACAGCACAGCTTTCAGCCTCTCTGGGCCCCGCGATGCGGGGTGGGTGGCACCCGGGCCCACTGTGCTCCTGGCGCCCAGCGTTACATCTGCTTCCTGCTTCTGATTTCAGGCCTTTCAGAAAACTTTCTGTGAAATGGAAATCCTGACTGGTCTTTTCTGGTGCATTCTTCCTATGTAGTGAAGAGCTAATTTCATATACTTGAGGAAGCTTTTCCCAAAGGGCCTAAAACTCGGCTGCTGGAGAAAGCATCAAAACACTTGTGCAGGAGACAGATGAGCATTTAGGTACTGGAAGACTGTGAACACTTCATGCTCCACAGAGAAGCTTGGGGCCCCTGGCTCCCAGCTTTGTGCAGGGCACCTCTCAAACGCTGGGGTGGGCCAACTTCTTTCTACACTGAAAAATCACCTCCTGGTCTTCCCCGGTAGCACGGTGGATAGTACAATGCAGGGGACACGAGTTCAATCTCTGTCTCTGAAGATCCCCTCCATGCCACAGAGCAACGAAGCCCGAGCACCCCAACTCCTGAGCCTGGACACCCTAGAACCCATGCTCCACAACAAGCATCTCTGTGGGTGCTGGTACCCTTCCAGCACGCCACCTGCCCCGGGCCTGTGGCCCCACCGCAGCGTCACCCAGCTCTGCCACGTTTCCTTGACTGGGAGTCAGTGTGGTGTGCCGACAGGTTTGTGCCTGGAAGTCTTCAGTCACTTGATTGTGACAGGTTCTTTTCTTTTTAAAATTTTATGGGGAGGTGGGAGGGGGGTTCTGGAAGGGGAACACATGTATACCCATGGCGGATTCATGTCAGTGTATGGCAAAGCCAACACGATAATGTAAAGGGAAAAAAAATAAATAAATTTAAAAAAATAAAATTTTATGTATTTATTTATACTGAAGTACAGTTGACTCACAATCTTGTGTTAGTTTCAGGTGTCCAGCACCATGATTCAGCTATACATTTATTTGTGTATGTACCTGTAGTTTCTCTGTTCTTTTTCTTTATAGTTTATTGTTAGTCACTCAGTCATGCCTGACTCTTTGCAACCCCATGGACTATAACCTGCCAGGCTTCTCTGTCCATGGGATTTTCCAGGCAAGAATACTGGAGTGGGTTGCCATGCCCTTCTCCAGGGGATCTTCCCAACCCAGGGATCGAACCCAGGCCTCCCACACTGCAGGCAGATTCTTTACCATCTAAGCCATTAGGGTAGCCCATTTATAGTTTATTACAAGATAGCAAATATAATCCCCTATGTCAGACAATAAATCCTTGTTATTAATTTATTTTATGTGCATTTATTAATCCCTACACCTAGTCTATCCCTCATCTCCTTCCTCTTTGGTAACGGTTTCTTTTCTCTATCTGTGAGTTTGTTTCTGGTTTGTAAATAAGTTTGTGTCATTTAAAAAAAATTATTTATGTATTTGGCTACATCTGGTCTTAGTTGCTGCATGTGGGATCTTTAGCATGTGGGATCTAGTTCCCTGACCATGGACCAAATTCTGGCCCCCTGCATTGAGAGCTCGGAGTCTTAGCCACTGGACCCCTAGGGAAGTCCCTGTATCATTTTTTTAGATTCCACAATTAAGTAATTGATATGATATTTGTCTTTCTCTCTCTGATGTACTCCACCTAGTATGATAATCTCTAGGTCCATTCATATTGCTGCAAATCTCATTATTTCATTCTTTTTTTTTAATAGCTGAGTAGTATTCTATTGGGCATATATATCACAACTTCTTTATCCACTCCTCTGTTGATGGACACTTAGGTTATTTCCATGGAGTGTAACAAGTTCTTATATTTAACATAATCAGCTAACCTAGAAATTGTGGAAAATTCTTCAAGAGATGGGAATATCAGACCATCTTACCTGCCTCCTGAGAAATCTGTATGCAGTTCAAGAAGCAAGTTAGAACTGGACATGGAACAACAGACTGGTTCCAAATTGGGAAAGGAGTACATCAAGGCTGTATATTGTCACCCTGCTTATTTAACTTATATGCAGAATATATCATGAGAAATGCCTTGCTGGATGAAGCATAAGCTGGAATCAAGACTGCTTGGGGAAATATCAATAATCTCAGATATGCAGATGACACCACCCTTATGGCAGAAAGTGAAGAAGAACTAAAGAGCCTCTTGATGAAAGTAAAAGAGGAGAGTGAAAAAGCTGGCTTAAAACTCAACATTCAAAGAACAAAGATCATCACATCTGGTCCCGTCACTTCATGGCAAATAGGTGGGGAAACAATGGAAACAGTGAGAGACTTTATTTTCTTGGGCTCCAAAATCACTGCAGATGGTGACTGCAGCCATGAAATTAAAAGATGCTTGCTCCTTGAAAGAAAAGCTATGACCACCCTAGACAGCATATTAAAAAACAGAGACATTACTTCGCCAACAAAGTTCTGTTTAGTTAAAGCTACGGTTTTTCCAGTAGTCATGTATAGATATGAGAGTTAAACCATATAGAAAGCTGAGCACCGAAGAACTGATGCTTTTGAACTGTGGTTTGGAGAAGACTCTTGAGAGTCCCTTGGGCTGCAAGGAGATCCTAAAGGATACAAGTCCTGAGTGTTCATTGGAAGGACTGATGCTGAGGCTGAAGCTCCAATACTTTGGCCGCCTGATTCGAAGAGCTGACTCACTGGAAAAGACCCTGATGCTGGGAAAGATTGAAGGCGGGAGGAGAAGGGGACGACAGAGGATGAGACGGTTGGCGCCGCCATGGCATCACCATGATGGACATGAGTTTGAGTAGGCTCTAGGAGTTGTTGATGGACAGGGAAGCCTGGTGTGCTGCAGTCCATGGGGTCACAAAGAGTCAAACACAACTAAGCAACTGAGGGCTGTTCCTGTGTGCCCCTTCAGAGATCAGAAAGGAAAAATGTGTTGTTATCCATCTGACAGCTAATAATTCTGGGCAGTGACTTTGCACAAGATACCACCCCAAGGCCAGAGGCATTAAAAAGCAGTGTGGGTCACTGTCCCTGTCTTTCAGGATGCTACAGTCTCATGGCCAAGATGGGCTACAGTATTAAAAGGCAGCCGACAATGCCAGGAGGCATAAGGTTAAGAGACAAGAAAGATCTATGTGGCTGGAGGGATCTGGTCTTAGAGTGGTGGTCCTTGGCCTCGAGCAAGACCTTGAATAAAATTTTGCTGCTTTTGTACTCTCCACGATCAACAACAATGACAAAAAACCTATAAGTGCAAATCTGTTTTTCAGGGAAGAATCATTCTTTCGTTGATTGACTCCAGAAAGAATTAAAGCACTGAAGAATTGATAGTTTTGAACTGTGGTGTTGGAGAAGACTCTTGAGAGTCCCTTGGACTGCAAGGAGATCCAACCAGTCCATCCTAAAGGAGATCAGTCCTGGGTGTTCATTGGAAGGACTGATGTTGAAGCTGCAACTCTAATACTTTGGCCACCTGATGCGAAGAGCTGACTCATTGGAAAAGACCCTGATGCTGGGAAAGATTGAAGGCGGGAGGAGAAGCGGATGACAGAGGATGAGATAGCTGGATAGCATCACCAACACAATGGACATGAGGGAGTTGGTGATGGACTGGGAAGCCTGGCATGCTGCAGTCCATGGGATTGCAAAGAGTTGAACATGACCGAGCAACTGAACTGACTGACCTAATTAAAATAAGCAAAGTCTGGAGCTAGCTCAACTAGGTGGAGTGATTTGAGTGATCAACTTGAGCAGACCTTGCCTGAAGGCAAATATTACCTAGTCAAATTACTAGATCTAAAAAGCAATTCCAATCTTAATAAAGTTTATATATCCCATTTAACACAAAGATGAGATGTACTAGGAGTGATGGCTCTAACTTTCAATGTCAGGAGTCTATTTGAGAAATGTTTGTTTTAATGAGATTTTTATTACAATTGCATAAATACAGAAAAATGCACTGAACATATGTTACAGTTTTGTGGGTTTACTCAAATAAACACACCTGTGTAACCACAGTCCTCTTTAAGAAACAGAACATAACCATAATATTTCCCTCCCTGCTGCCCTCCCCCTAACCCCCACCCCCAACATAGTCACAAGTAACCACTAGCCAGCCAATTCAGGAGACACAGGTTCAATCCTTGGGTCAGGAAGATCCCTTCGAGGAGGAAATGGCAACCAACTCTAGCATTCTTGCCTGGAGAATCTTGTCGGGTACTGTTCATGGGGTCACACAGAATTGGATATGACTGAGTAACTGAGCCATACACACGCATTTTTGAACTTTATATAAATGGAACCACGTAGTACCTAATAATTTATTTCTACCTTCTTTCTCACAACAGTATGCTTATAAGATTCCTCTAAGAGTTGATTCCCATACTGAGTGGTATAGTAATAATTATAGTAATTCCATAATATGTATATGCTATCCTTGTTGTAGCCTTTCTACTGCCGAGGGACATTTGAGTTGTTTCTCCTTTGGGCTATTTCAGATAATGATTCCAGAAACATTTAATACCAATGGTGTTAAATTTAATACCACTTCCATTGAGTGTATTGGGGAAGAATTGTTGAGTCAGGGCATCTATTCAGTTTTCGAGAAAGAAAGTGAAAAGTGAAGTCACTCAGCTGTGTCCACTCTTGGTGACCCCATGGACTGTAGCCTACCACTCTCTTCCATCCATGGGATTTTCCAGGCAAGAGTACTGGAGCGGGTTGCCATTTCCTTCTCCAGAGAATCTTCCCAACCCAGGGATCGAACCCGGGTCTCCTTTGTAGGCAGATGCTTTACCATCTGAATCAGTTTTTGTGGTTACTGTCAAAAAGGTTTTCCAAAGTGACCATGTGCATTTGCACTCCCACAGGCCATTTATGAGATTCATACGTATCCTTGCTGACACAATGTTTTCATCTTTTTTGTTTTAGCCATTTGGAGGGTACGTGGTGGGGTCTCTTTGTGGTCTTATATATTATATTTCTATGATTACTATTACTTCCCTGGTGACTGAGGTGGAGCATCTTTTCAAATGTTTATTAGCTATTGGAACATCTTCTTTCATATAGTAACACTTCAATCTTTTGCCTATTTTTAAATTGCAATGATGGTTTTTTTGGATTCCTCAGTTTATCTGGGTACCAGACCTTTATGGGGTCCGTTATCACAGATACCTTCTCTCTGACTGTTTTGGCAGCTTGATGATTGGGAAAAACCTCAAAGGGTAGAGGAATTCAAATGCTGGGCTCCTCTCTCCAGAATCCCCTTTTCTCAGGGATTTTGGTTTAAGACTTTAGTCTCTGGGCAGCTCTTTGATGACTCCCAAGCATATGAGTGTGTGTGCATAAAGTTTCATCTGGATTTCCTGCCACCTTTCTTTTTTTGATTTTTTTTAACATCAGAAGGGTTGGTCTTGTATAAGCCATTCCTTTATATCCAGAAACCTAACATCAAGGATGAGACTGTTGATTTGGGGGCAGTTCCGAGGGAAACTGTAGAGTGGGAAGCATGTCTCGTGTCCTGAGGGCCATCCCCAAGCACTGAGCAGAGACAGCCTCTCCTGGGCTGAGGTGGGATGGAGCCGGGGTCAAGGGAGGATGAGCCGAGCCGGGTGGGGTTCTGCCCTCTAACCCTCGGGCCTTGGCCCTGGAGACCTGGAGACGGGGATAAGAGCTTGGGGATCTCAAAGTGTGTCCCTCTGGTTCAGCCCACAGAAACTTTGGGAAGCCCCCTTCCAATGAGTGGAGCAGTGACCTAAAATAAGTAAATGAAGGCCAGTGCGAGACTGGCAGAGGTCAGCTCTCCAGTCCCGCGTGCCCAGAGGTTCCAAGCGCGGTGGCAGTGGGAGGTGGTGGGGGGACCTTCCCAAACCTGTCTGTTCCTCTTTGTATCTACACGGCTTAGAGCCAGGCTGAAAACCGCCCCGCAGACAGGAGGAGGCCTCCCAGTTGAGAGAAGGAGGACACAGCCTGTGGAGTCCTGATGACGCGGGTCCACAGAGGGACAGGTGATGGCAATTTGCAGCAAAGACCAAGGTCCACACCTAGGTCCGGGCAAGAGGGACCTGAGGAAGACGGGGGCCAGTGTGCCTCACCCAGTGGGCTCTGACCTGCTTCTCACCTGGCCCGACCCATGCCCAGCCTCCTCCAGAGAGAAGAAAAGGGACTGAGAACTGGAGAAAACCCTGAAACAGACAAAAATATGGGAAGGCTTTTTAAACTGGAAGGGACTGAATTTCTTGGGAGGGTTGAGATTTCCTTTTCCTGGTCTGGATTGAATCACGCCTTCTCAAGAGATATGCTGAAGGGCTGTTACCTATGAATGCGCCCTCATTGGAAATGGAATCTTTGCAGAGGTAGTCAAGCTGAGATGAGGTCATTAGAGGCGGCCCTAATCCAATATGACTGATGTCTCTTTAAGAAGAGAAGAAAGGGAGTTCTCTGGTGGTCTGGGGGGGGAGTCCACACTCCGTGTTCCCACTGCAGGGAAGACAAGTTCCATCCCTGCATGCTGTGCTCACTCCGTTGTATCTGACTCTCTGCAGCCCTGTGGACCATAGCCCACCAGGCTCCTCTGTCCATGAAATTTTCCAGGCAAGAACACTGGAGTGGGTTGCCATTTCCTTTTCCCGGGGGATCTTCCTGACCCAGGAATCAGACACTCATCTCCTGCATTAGAAGACGGATTCTTTACCACTGAGCCACCTGGGAAGCCTGAATATGGTGGGGCAAAAAAACAAAACAGGAGAACAGAGACAGAGACCCAATAAGAGATGCCACATGACAACAGAGGCAGAGATGGGAGTGATGTATCTGCAAACCAAGCAACTCTGAGGATTTTTGGAAAAATGTACCAGTGTGAAAGAGATTCTTTCCTTGGGCCTTCACAGAGGCCCAGCCCTGTGGACACTCATTTCAGGCTTCTGGCCTCTACAACTATGGGATGATAACTTTCTGTTATTTAAAGCCACACAGTATGTGGGCATTTTTCGAGGGCAGCCCTCGGGAATGAATACAACTGCAAACTGGAAATGGGGGCTGGTAAACCAAGTTGAGTTCAGTTATAGAAAAGAAAAGACATGAGACTTCTGTACACGTCTTCACATTTTATATGGGACTCAGGCATTGAGCTCATCTTATATTCCTTTCAAGGTTACCTTTCATGTTCCTTTTACATCTGGGTGGTCCTCATCTGCTTCTCTCCATGTAGGAATTCCCTGAATTCCTATTGCATCAGTTGCCTTCTAGAAAGTCGCTCATTCGTGTCTGACTCTTTGCCACTCCATAGCCTCTACAGTCCATGGAATTCTCCAGGCCAGAACACTGGAGTGGGTAGCCTTTCCCTTCTCCAGGGGATCTTCCCAACCCAGGGATCGAACCCAGGTCTCCCGCATTGCGGGCGGATTCTTTACCAGCTGAGCCGCCAGGGAGGCCCAAGCTCTGTACATCAATACACAAGGCAACTGCCGGAAAGCTTTTGCTTTCCTGGTTCTTGTTTCATTAAGCTAGCCTGAACTGGCTTGAGTCAGGATTCACAGCAGCTGAGGAAATAGATACAGTTTACTACCAAGTGTACTTTGCAGCTAAAAACAAAAAACAGGTCAGGTCAAGGTCTCACCAGGGAAGGAATTATACCATATTCAGATGGTATAAATGTGTACCATCTGGGTGGGCCTGTTGGAGGGATTGAAGAGCTCCAGGGAGGTCTCCTCAGTCAGATTGCCTCCTTGCTTCTAGGAGTGTCTGAGATCCATCGTGTAGCATCATTCCTCTGCTTCTTGAAGGCATCATTAGGTTTACAATTAAAGCACAAATATTTCCGGAGAAAGTTCACAGCTTAAGTTCTTAGCAACAACCGACCATTGTTGATTGTGCCATTTCTGTCCTGGGATTGGAAAGAGATGAGAATGGGATGAGGAAGGCCATGGCCAGCTTCCAATATGCCCAAGGATGAGGTCATTGTCATCATTAAGAGCCAACATTCAGAGAGCATCCTTGTCATGGTTGGTGGTTTAGTTGCTAAGTCGTGTGTGACTCTTGCGACCCCATGGACTGTAGCCCACCAGACTCCTCTGTCCAGGGGATTCTCCAGCCGAGAATACTGGAGTGGGCTGCCACTTCCTCCTCCAGGGGATCTTCCCAACCCAGGAATCGAACCTGGGTCTCCTGCACTGCAGGCAGATTCTTTACTAACTGAGCTATGAGGGAAGCCTCATCCATGTCATAATACTGACAATTAGAAAGCATGAACTACATTTTCAAAATAGAAAGGAGTTTCTGAATGACTCGTGGACTTACGGCTTGTTCATTGGCTTGTTTTCTCAGGATCTGGTAGACGGATAAGCTAACAGCAGGTCTCCACTGCCCGTCAATCACTGCAGTGTTCACCTTGCCCTTGGGATGATGCTGGGGAGACACAAAAGCCCCTCTAGTACTTCTTCAGGGGGGCATGTTTCTCATTACCTCATCGTAGTGAAGAGAAGATGGATTTCTCAACCACTTCCTGCAGTAGGTAAATCTGGCATGCCCTTGGTTTCTGTGTGAGCTGATAGCCCCGAGAACACTGCTGGTTAACAAGAGTAGTCAGGACTGGGTGCCTTTCTCAGTTAAATTTCAGATCCATGGGGGACTGTGCCCAAATTGATGATATCCTATTGTAGGAAAGGGTACTTGAAGCAAGAAATTGTCAAAACCATGGGACAAATTAAGTCCCTCTTGTCTCAAAGTATCCAAAATTGCTTTATAGGGACTTCCCTAGTGGTCCTGTGGCTAAGACTCCATGCTCCTAATGCAGGGGACTCGGGTTCGATCCCACATGCCACAGCGAAGACCCAGCATAGCCAAATAAATAAAAAATAAATATTTTTGAAAACTTGCTTTATAGGTTTTCTCATGGCCCTGCGGGCTGGGAGTGTATATTCAGATGAGAGACAATCTGCGAGGCCAGAGGAAGAAACCAGTCAGCTCCTGCACCAGCTTCTGCCTCTCCCCCGTTCCAGAGGCTGCTTGTTCAAAACAAGCTGTCTGTTTTTATTAGGGAATTCCACAAGAGAACGTGTGTTTGCCGAGACTCTCATTCCAGTGACGTGACATAATAATAAAATATGCAAACAGAGTTCCCATCCCTTCTTGGGAGAGAGAGATGGAAGGTGGGAGTAAGGGAGGGAGCAGGGTATTCCAGAGGCGTGAAGAGTAGACAGCAACAAAGTTATGTTTTCTTTCTCTCTTCTTTCAAGAAATGGTAAAATAGGAATGGGTTTGAAAACTCTTAACACCATAGCAGGGAAGAGACTTCATCAATCCTGTAACTTTGGGGAACCACTGCAGATGGCGGTGGTAGTTTTAAAATGTAGAAGAGAACACTGCAATGCCAAAACGATTTAAAAAAAGAATTGTTTTGAATGGAGATGTATTCCTTACAGTATAAAGATACAGACCTAACTTCTTATAGAAAGGTTATACAAAGTCCTATCAAAAACTGTATCTGATTTAAAAGCCTGGTGTATGGGTTTTAAAGCTTATGGCTTATTTGGGTGAAAAACCAAACAGTGGCCATGAAGTCAGGGTACTATTGTCCCAGTTAAACAATAAAGATTTATTAATTTATGTATCTGTTAATTTAATAAGTATTTATGTAATGTGCTAGACAAAAGGCAGACTTTTTTTCTGCATGATACAATTTCCTCATTCTATTACTAAAGTTTGTAAATTTCTTTTAAAAATTCATTGGAATTAAGCTGTTTAAAAGAATCAAATTGTCTATATGGGTTGACATGCACATATGTTTATTTCATATGTATGTGAGTCTGCAATGTATAGGGTGCATTTGATAAACATCTACTATAGTTGTTATAGGATACCCTAAGACTTTCTTTTCCTTCCTTTTGAGATATACTGGACCAAGGAGAAATTGGAAAATGTGTAAATCTGAGCGCAAGGTCAGATTTTAGCTCATTTAACACCCTAGCTTTGAAAGTGAAACCCACAAATTATGTATCATCATTGAATAGTAACTTTTAGAGGAGGTACATAACAGTTAATGTGATTTATTCCCACTACTCATGGGTATGGGATTCCTAGGCTCAAGTGGCAAAGAACCCACCCGTCAGTGCCTGAGACCTGGGTTTGATCCCTGAGTCAGGAAGATCCCCTGGAAAAGGAAATGGCTACCCACTCCAGTATTCTTACCTGGGAAATCTCATGATCAGAGGAGCCTGGCGGGCTACAGTCCATGGGGCTGCAAAAGTGTAGGGTATGACTTAGTGACTAACCAACAAACACCACCACCATACCCATATCCCTAAATGGATTTCATAGCTCCACTTATGAGGAGAAAGCTGCTAGTTCTAACATAATGGTGGAAATCCATTCTCTACGTAGTTTAAGTTCAAAACTCCCCATGTGAAGATCTTGACCATATACCAGATGGCTCCATGCCAACAACCCTCAGCTTCAGACGTGGCTTAAATTGTCTTAGCCCATGAATGAAGTTGATCTGTTTTTCCTCCCTTCCGACTCACTTTGAACTGTGACATCCAAACTCCAAACCCCTAATACTTTCAATAATAATAATAATAAGCAGCACTTATATAACAGAAAGTTAGGAGGACTGTGCTGTTGAGGGGCTAATGGAAATGACCCAACATAGTGAACAAGGCTAGGAGGAAGTACAAGGAATTCAGGAAGGGTCCAGCTAGAGATCCTGTGATGAAGTCCAAGAACAAGTTTAATGGGACGAGGGAATTGAACACATGGAACTCAGGGCCATAAAGGGGAACTTGAGAGAAAAAGCGTGCTCATGTTTTGTACGTCTTGCATTTCATGGAAAGTTTATGGGTTCAGCAAACACATTTCCTTGGCTGAGGGCTCCAGTGAAAATAAAGGCTGGCTACATAACCAGCTGTCAAACAAGAATTGACTGGCCCTCTTTAAGGTATATAAGCATTAAAATTGATATTTTATGTTGATTCAGAAAATTACCTTTTACATTTTCAGATATGCTTATCAGATTTCATAAGTTATGGAAAATGAAACAAACTTACAATAACATGAGTTTTATCAACAATCAGGGAATCCCCTGGTGGTCCACCCTTCCACTGCAGGTGGCATGGGCTTGATCCCTGCTCAGGGAGCTAAGATCCATGCTGAACCACTGGGCCAAGAAAACCAAACCAAACCAAACCCAAAACAGCAACATCAACAAAAACAATCACTATCACAGGCATTGTTTTTTCAAGGGTGTGTCTTTAGAGGGTGAAGCCAAGATTAAAAGTCTTTCCCTGGTCTTGGAGGTTGTCCACATGTGAGTTACACAGAAACCAGACCAGGGCGTTGGTAACTTGGGCTGATCCGCTCAAAGCTCACTCACAAATGTAGGAGTAGCGTGCTTTCCAGGGAGCACCAAGGACCTCTGTCTCCTCTTTGGAGATGCGGGGAGATGCTTTTCATCTCAGGGCTGGAGTAGAGACAGCATCAGCCCTGGCCAAGAGAGATTCTCTGTGGGATTAAGTGTGTTTTTTAGAACTGGCTTTTCATTTTTCTTCTTTCAAGAATAGATTAGTTCCACTCTGTAGCTACTTATCAGTGGGAAGGAAGAATGAGTCAGATGAATCCAAGAGAAAGAAAAGTCCATCACCCATGTGAGCGGGTGTGTTGCCCCCCCCACACACACACATCAGATGCACATGCAACTGGTTTGCAGGCAGTGCAGGATGGATCCAGAGTATCAGGGTATACGCAGCTTTTGGGAATTGTAATCAGGCCTAATGCCTTCTTTCTTTCAGGAGTTGGAAAAGTGCTGTGAAGTGGCTCGTGCAAGCTCCTGGAACGGCCAGCTGAAAGAAACAATTTGCACTGGGCCAGTGATCTTCAGGAAGTGGAGTTGCAGCCTCCCTTGAAAAGGCTACCCGACCCCCCCAAACTCCCCAGCCTCCCCACCCCTCACCCCGCGAAATCTCGACTTCTCCAAAGTTAGCCTGACCTACTGGCAGCACTGCCTGCCTGTGCCGGGGAGATGCTGGGCTGGAGTCAGTGTGGTCTTTGTCTGTTTACTGGATCCTGGGGCGCTGGGAGGGAGGCTGCATGGAGCCTGTTAATTCGGGGTATGAAGTAATAGAAAAGCTCTTAGAGGAAGTAACCATCGCTAGAATCCTCCTCGCCCACAAACAGGCCGTAAAAGTGAATTTGAGCTTCGTGGAGATAGGTATAAAATGCAGCCATTCTTTACCATTGTATGTGTGTCTAATGTCATTTCTGTAACCAGCGGGGCCCAGGCTGAGGCAGAGAGTTTACTTGGCAAAGAAGACTCTCTTCCCTTAGGTTCTGGGAAAGAGAGAAAAGAGAACAAAGAAACCGCAACTTCCAAAACACACAGAAAAGTTCCAAGAAACTAGAAAGGTGTTTTAAGAAAACTCTTTTTGACAGAGGAACAGAGGAAGGACGACTTGTTTGGTGGAGCCGTCGACTCAGTGTCCTGCTACCAGAAAGTCCAACAAAAGATTTTGGGAAACAGATTTCAATTCTGTGACATTGCTAGACACCCTTTAGGTGCCAGAGAACATACAAAATCACTGGGGGGGTAAAAAGATGAGTTGGGTTGATCCCTTCAAGAAAATTAGATTTGAGTAATTTAAGTATGAAAAGTCTGCAAAAGAATATGGCACAACAGTTTTTTTTTCCCTAGGGAGTGGAGTTATAGCTATTTTTTTTTAACTTTCTAGTAAATACTAGAATGCTATAACTGAAGCATCTTGGTGGCGATGATGTGAGTGGACGGTGAGAACATCGGGGCTTGCCTTTTTCTAAAAACCAGGCTGTTCTGGTCTTTGTGTCAGTTTGAATATATCTTTGGGAGTTAGGTAGATTTGCTTTAATTGGGCCTTTGGTATTTCTGAAGGGAAGTGATCCTGCTTCTTATCAAAGATGATAACTTCCTGACAGTCTCCCAGGTCCCTGACTCTTCCCCCTCGGCTTTCTTTGCTGATTGGACTCCATCTCACGAGAGTCCTGTCTCTGCCCAGTCTTTCCCAGTGGAATCTCAGCCAGGCTCTGGGGGTTAGACCATATTTCTCCCAGCCAGTTATTTCTCTGTCTTCGTCCCCAGGTCCAAACTGTTCTGAACACTAGTCTCATATATTCTCCGCATACCCTTCCCAAATAGAGTTTCTTCCCCCTCACCCGCCCTCCCCCTCCACCCTCCAGCTACACTGGTGCTTAAAACCTTCAGAAGGTTCTCATTGTTCTAAGGATAAAATCCAAAATTCTTAACATGCCTACAAGAGCACGCGTGACTGGGTCTTCTTTGGCCTCCTCTCTGGTTCTTCTGTCCTTCCTCCCTTCCTTTCTGACGGGCCCAGCTCTGTCCCACCTCAGAGCTTCAAATTAACCGTTCCCTTCACCTAGATTGATAGATTCAACTCAGCTGGATTAACTCTGTGCGTCTTTAGCAGAGACAAAAAGTACTGTTGGTAGAATGATTTATTTACTATGCATGTCCCTCACATTGTAACGATGACACAGGTTATATACTCACGACCTGGTACAGGTCCAGGTGCCAAGTCAAGTCTCCATAAATGGATTAATAACTGAGCAAGCTTTAGTCCTGGAGGGTGAAATTTCTCTCCCTAACAATGTGAATGCTCACCTTTACTACAGACAGAGCTTCATTTCTGCAGATTTATTATTTATTTTTACTGAATGGAGTGAGACTAAAATTGAGGCCTCTCTCACTAGGCCCTGATAGCATTTCATCCTGGATTCTGCTGGGTGACCTGTTGGGGGGCTTGGGCTCAGAAGAGAGATGCTCTGGATGGTTTTGCATCTTTGGGATCATTATTTGATTTCAGCTCTTTTATTTTCCCCTTCTGTAATTCCCTTTCTGTTGCCCCAAGATGTCTGTTCAATTTTGTTGACCCTCAACATGGTCAGAGCTGTGGTGTGAGAAGCTGGGCGGGGAAACTGGCCTCCCCCTTGTAAAGCCATAGGAGAAAATGCGGAGACAACTTGCAGTGGAGGGAGTGGGAGTCAGGAACAAAACGTCAGGTGGAGGGAAGAAAGGGTAGGTAGTAGGGTGAGACTTGGAGAGGTAACAGTGGTCATCTAGAATGTGTAGGCACATTTGGGGAAGGGGAACCGGACGATGCCTGGACTTTCCTGAGGTTAGATAGTATGCCAGTCACTGACTCATGGCCTGTCAGCTCCAAATTCATCCTTTTTGCCTTCTTTGTAAAAAGGGGTCTGGGCCTTTTGCGTAATTTTCTTTGCCAGCTGGTTTGTGGTTTAGCGTTATCAGTGTAGGCCTGATCCAGTGTCATCAGTTGGGGAGACCTTGTGAGAGGGCACAGCTCTGCCTGCTGGTTGCTGTGACCTCTCTCGACTGGTTCCTGCACTGCTTCTTCAATACCAGGGTTCTGCAGTGCCAGGTGGCATCCAGTGACCACCAGCTCCTTCTGGCACCTCTTTCGGGTGGTTTTTGCAAGAAGTGCTTTTCCATAAGACACTTCCTTTTGAATAGCTTCCCCACACCCAAGGGACATTCAGTAAGTTTTAGGGGGTAGATTTCTAGCAAGTTCCACTGGCATGAGACCACAGTGACCACAGGGACTTCCCTGCACTTGGTGAGCCAGAGCCACCTTCTCCCCAACAGAGCCTGGTCTCAGGCTGGGATAAGGGAAGGCTCTATCACAGCCCGATGGGTTGTGGTGGCTTAAAAAAACAAATTTATATCTGCTGTCTCTAGTCTGTTGTGAGTTCTCTTTGCTTCTAACTAGTCAACCCCTCATTGCTCCAAATCCTATCATAGTTAATATGTTTTTTCCTGTTATTTATTTGCCTTCACGGGACCTTTAGTTGTGGCATGCAAATGCTTCATACGGGGAATAGAACCTGGGCCGCCTGCATTGAGAACCCAGTCTTAGCTGCTGGACCACCATGGAAGTCCTAACAATTCTTTATATTAAACTTTTACTGCTTAATTACTGTGTGGTTTCTCTTTCCTGATTAGACCCAGACTGGAACACATAGGTTGGGGCTCAGACTCTGATTATCATGGAAAGGTGTCCCTTGAAGAGGGGCTGGGGGGTAATTGGAGACATTTGAGTTACATGTACTTTCCCAAGTCTGCAATAATCAGAAAAAAATTTTTTTTTTGGAAAAAGAGTGAAAAAACATGACACAAGAAGCCAGGGTGAAAGGCATGTAAAGATCCCAAGGTGGTAGGTCTGGTGATGCTTGAGCTGGGAACTGGAGAGTGAGTGGAGTGGGAGACATTTCCCCGAGGCAGAGGTCACGTGAGCCCCAGTGGAGACAGGACCAGGGAGGGTTTATGCAGCTGAGAGGGGTCAGTGTGGGCAGAGCCTGTGGCAGTAGAAATGGAGATCCAGGTCTGTCTGAGCGCAGCAAATCCTTAGGACTTCATTTAAAAGTTGCAGCTGTGTGCAAGATGGTTGATTCCACGTGTCTTTTAGCTGGGAGAGCCTTTGTAAAGGCAGAGACAGCGATCATGGAAACACAGCCTTCATCTGGTTCTCCCGAGCGTCCTACCCCTTCTCCATCATCCGGGCCCTCTGGATTCCTCAGGTTTCTCTAATAAACTCTACAGCTTTCACCTGAGTCCGAATTCTCCTGAAACCGCCCCCCCCCCCCCCCGCCTCCCTCCCCCTCCCTCTCGCTCTTCTGGGAAGGTTAGGAGACTGGTATTCTCTCCTGTCTGCACGGGGCATCAGATACGGCCTGCTCCCGCCCTCAGTGGTACCCGAGTTAGCATCTTCCTTCTCTCGGCTCTGGGGGAAGGAACTGGATCTTACCGCATCGCATCCTCGAAGGCAGGCCGGGCGCAGGGAAAGTTCACAGGAAGGCGCTTACTCGAAGCTCGCCGAGTTCTCTCTGTTGGTTAGTTGGGGACGTCCTAGAAGGAAAGGGCAGTAGGCGATCTCGGGGTACAGGGGCGGGAGAGGCCAAGGGAGGGTCGCGGGGCTGGCTCGGTGGGCACGGCTGCGGACGCGCGCCGGCCGGGGGCGGAGGTGGGGGCTTTTGGTGGTGGGGGGAGTGGGAGGGTCGGGGATGGTGGGCTGGGCTGGGCTGGGCGGCGGGGGCGGGGAGGAGGCGGGCCCAGCGGCCCGGAGGAAGGTGCGGCTCCTCTCGCCACCAAAGGCGCTGCGCGCGGGGCGAGGGGCAGCCGCGGCCGCCGGAGCCTGAGCGCCCACGCGGGGACTGAGTGACCCCGGCAACTTCTCCAACTCTGCCGGCGTCGCCCTGCGCGCACCCGGGACGGCGGGGGGACGGCCTGTCGCCGATCGGGGGCCCGGGCGGGTGTCGGGCTCTCCACCCAGGTAAGGGGGGCGATGGAGGGAGTGGGGTGGGGGCCAGACCACCTCGGCTCGGGGCTCGGGGCGGGCGGCCCACCTCCTCGGCTTTGTTCCCCGCGCCCTCCTCCGCCTGCCCGGGGCGGTGAGCCCAGGGTGGCGGCTGCGGTCGCCCAGCCAGCGGCGCCCTGGCACGGCGCGGAGGAAACGCTTTCCCGACCCCGTGGTAGGGCGTCGGGGCCTCGGGGGTGCGGCGGCCCAGCGCCGGGAAGGTCCCGGGAGAGCGGCCCCCGGCGCCCGCGGCTCGGATCGCGGAACTCGGGGTTGCCCGAGCTCGGGGGCCGCCGGGCGGAAGGGCTGGAGTCCCGCCGCCGCGCCCCCGCCCGGCTCCTCTCCGAGGGGCCCAGGTGCCAAGTTTCTGGGAAAACCGACACGTCGTGTAGCAAATGGATCGTATTTACCGAAAACAGTTTGGAAAGAAGAGAGGGCGTTCTTCTAACAACCGACGGCCGGGCTGCCGCCGCAAAGGTGATGGGGGTGCGGTTGTACCGGCGTCGTTTCTCTTTAAGACACGGTGAAACTTAATATGTTGAGCTTCCTTGTGCTGCTTAACTTTCTAAAATAGCAAAATGGGGTAACTTAACTGGGGGGAGGGGAGTCGGCTTGGTCCTGAAGATGATTCCCTTCGCGTTGCCTCTGCGGGGGCCCCGGGAGAGGCTGCCTGGTGACAGTTGTAATCTACGCAGCCTGGGGTCGCGATAAGACCTTTATTCACCACGTGGCCAAGGTCTTGGGGTTCTCTTCTCATGCTTATGCATCCGTTCTACCTCCCCTTCCTCAAAGGCCGCTGACAAAATTATTTTAACCGACAGCACCTGGTCATCTACAGTCCCTCTCAGATAGATTTAAGCTGGAGGGTGGCTAATAAGTCTTTAAGTCTTCCTAGTCTTACAGGTGCAGACCATATGCTATAAATATTTTCAGCCCTAGGCTCTAAATAAAGTTTCAATTTCTGGTCTTATCATTTGAGCATAACCAATAGATCTTGTGTACATACACACTTACAAAACATTGTATGGTGTTCTTTGAGGTTTTTTATGTTCTAAACATGTAGTATTAAGATTGGTGCGGTCCTAAAAGCAAACTTCTGTGCCATTGACTTTTACTTGCTCAGTTTATAGGGTGAAACTTATTGGTTTGGAATCAGAGTCCCTAATTACCTTGTGATTGGTAAATGTTAAAAACAGGGCAAGGTGTAATTGAATTTATTATTTACAGTGGCAAAATGAGCCCCTAGTGGCGTCAGAATCAAATTTCAGCACCTTAATTTGCCTATGTATAAAATGCTTCATCATCTGGCCCCTGCCTGCCTTTCCAGCTTCCTGTCCTGACTCTCCCCCAAGTCTCTCCTTACCCCCTTACACACCCCTCCCCCTCCCTCTCCCCTTACACCCACACACAGACTCATCAGCCGCCTTCCAAGTTGTCATTTCCAGACCACTGTCTGGAATGAATGAACATTCTGTTTATACCCTTCTTACTCCATTCATCCATCTGTTGATTACCCACACGTCCGTCATGTGTCAGTCACATCCCTTCTCCAGCAGGCTCTCCTCCCTCATTATTGCTCTGCAGTTAAGCTCTTTCTTCCCTAGTAGTCGGTATCTTTACTAAAACATTTGTTTTTTATAACACCTCTGGCCACCTCTGTGCATGCGTGTTAGTTGCTCAGTTCTGTCCGGCTCTTTGTGGCCTCATTAACTGTAGCCCACCAGGCTCCTCTGTCCATGGAATTCTCCAGGCAAGAATACTGGAGTGGGTTGCCACTTCCTATTCTAGATCTTCCGGACACAGAGATCGAACCCAGGTCTCTTGCATTGCAGGCAGATTCTTTACCGTCTGAGCCAACAGCGAAGCCACCTTTTAAAACTGAGTTGTTCACTGTACAAGGTCATCCTGTCCAATGGGCAAGTGGGGGCTGAAATCCAATTTGCACTCCATTTCCCAGCCCCCTGGTGCCTGCTTCTCCACTAAGAGAAGCCCCTTTCTCTAGTTAACCTGAAGGTCTGGTGTGGGCTAGTTGTGGCCCTGCTTCCCCCTCTCCCCGCTACTAGACTCAGCTCCCACTGTGGAGACTGACTGGCCAACCCAGGGATCGAACCCAGGTCTCCCGCATTGCGGGCAGACTATTTACCTCTGAGCCACCAGGGAAGCCCCTAGGAGCTCAGTTAAGGCTCCTTAAATGAGAGAAAAGAAAGCATCATCTCTACAGACATCTAGGAAGCAGGAGTTTGGGGGGCAGATTTCTCATATAAGTCAGGATATAGGAATGGGCTTTGGTTTGCTCTTGTGTCTGGCAGTTCCAGTGATTCTTAAATGTCTCTGGGGGCATTAATTCACAGGTGGGCATCAAAGATGTGTGCCAACACATGGTGGGCCTCCTCAGCACTGCCTTTCAAGGCACTCAGGTTAATCCATCTAATCATGATGCGCTGAGAGAGAGTACAGGACTCTTAAAAGTAAGGCCATACATTGAAACATGTTAATTATCATATGTCTAATCAAT